>CM021101.1:659706208-660041173 GCA_007115665.2 Sequoiadendron giganteum | reverse complement strand
CTCTCTCTCTCCCTCTCCCTCTCCCCCTCTTGCTCTCCCTCTCCCTTTGGACCATGTGTGTACAAATCGGATATCCTCTCTCTCTCTCTCTCTCTCCCCTCTCCTTCTCACTCCCTCTCCTTCTATCTCTCCCACTCTCCTTCTCACTCCCTCTCCTTCTATCTCTCCGTCTCCCTCTCCTTTCTCCTCTCCCTATCCCTATCTCCCTCCCACTCTCCCTCCCTCTCTCTCTCTCTCTCCCTCTCTCCCTCTCCCTCTCCCTTTGGACCATGTGTGTACAAATCGGATATCCAATTTGTGGAACTCCATTGTGTAGAGGTTGAATCTTACCATTGGAGAACATGTTTTATAAATCGGATATTCGATTTGTGGGCCATTTTTGTGCATTCCAACAGACCCTGCATTCTGTTTGTAGCACTTTGTAGGCGACAAATGCACGGTTTCAGACAGGAAGAGACAAAGATAAAATTTTAGGAGGTTCTTGTACTCAAATTTGTCATACATATTGATTTTTTAGCATCTTTTTTTTTGGTATAATGGGGAGCAACAGTTGTCAAAAGAAAAAATATAAGAGAAAGTTGACAAAGAACAAATTGAAGGATATAGACAAAGAGATAGAGAAGGTCATAGAAAGAAAAGACAAGGTATGTTAAATATTGGTGAACCTGAGCCCTATGGTCTTTCAAGTGATGAGGAAATTGAATATGTTGAAGGTGAAAATGTAGAACATGATATTGAAATTGGGAATGAAAATTTTGAAATTGATAATGAAAATGTTGGAATTGAAGATGTTGAACATGATATTGAAATTGGGAATGAAAATATTGAAATTGATAATGAAAATGTGGAATTGAAGATGTTGAACATGATATTGAAATTGGGAATGAAAATATTGAAATTGATAATGAAAATGTTGGAATTGAAGATGTTGAACATGATATTGAAATTGGGAATGAAAATATTGAAATTGATAATGAAAATGTTGGAATTGAAGATGTTGAACATGATATTGAAATTGGGAATGAAAATAAAATTGATAATGAAAATGTTGGAATTGAAGATGTTGAACATGATATTGAAATTGGGAATGAAAATATTGAGATTGATAATGAAAATGTTGGAATTGAAGATGTTGAACATGATATTGAAATTGGGAATGAAATTGTTCAAATTGATATTGAAAATGTTCAAGGTGAAAATGTTGGAAATGAAGATGTTGAACATAATATTGAAGCAAGTGTAAATTATGTTTCACCAGATTACACGAGAAATGAAGAACCTTGTGTGGAAGAAAGAGGTATTCCAAATTCAAGACCTTCAAGGACCCCTAAATGGTTAGTTGAAATTAATGATAACATTATAAACAATTTTGAAGGCAAGAGGTCAACACGAACTATTCGGTTGTGGGCTAGAATACTTTTCAACCAATATTTTAGCAATAAGACATTGACCAAGCAATGCCAACTTTTTGTACAATTGCTAAAGATGAAAAATATGAGACCTTTGCTAGCCAAATTGAAGATTTGTTTGAACAAGAGGACCGAAAAAAATTCTATTATTGTAAAAAATATTTTTAATGCTCTCAAGTCTATTGGGAAAAATAATAAGGAAAAAGATAAGAGAGCTACTTGGAGAGTCATTACCACCGCCATAGTAAGCCATCAATTGAAAAAGGCTCGCTTTATGAGACAAACTTGTATTGATTTTGACTTAAATCGTAAAAATTTGGCTAGAGCACTTTCAAGAAGAGAAATAATAGATGATCCTCTTCAAAATGATACATGGGATTTTTCCGGAAGGCTTACACGTGTTGATAAGAAGCTAACTAATAATGTAAAGCAGACAATTCAACAATTTTGGCATGATAACTCCAGAGTATCACCCAATGCAAAGGATGTTTTAAAGTTAAGAATTGGTAGTCAAGACCGTACACCACATCCTAAACATTTCTTGGAATCAAGCCAAACAATGTTGTTCAACAAATTTAATCAAACACATCCAAATATGGAAATCTCACAAAGAAATTTTGAAGGTTTGAAGCCATTCTATTGTGTGCCTCTTAAGATTTGTAATACTTGTTACAAATACCATGTGGAGATTTCAATGTACCATGAACTATTATGCTATATCTGTTCTACTTTGCATACTAATGAAATGTTGCAGGAGTGTGGTGCAATGCATCTTCCGAAATCATCAAGGGACTTTCTAGATCTATTTTTATGTTCTAGGGATGATGGTTCCTTTTTCTATAGAAATAATTGTTTAAATGCGAAGTGCTCACAATGTGGTGGCTTGTCAAAGTTTGTTCAATGTTTTCATGATGGGTCGGAACATGAATTTGGAAAGAATCTTGTTGAGAAAAAGAGATATGAGATAGTCAAATATACTTTGCAGAGTGGAGGTGAAGGTTCTAGATGCGAGTTAGTTACAAAAGAATGCAGTGTTGCTAATTTTATTTTAGATTTTAAGGACAATCTTTTCTACAAATTTTCAAGGCATAGTCATAGGTCTCAGTGGTTAGATCAACAATTCAGGATATGTAAGGACTCTTTTCCGATTGGCACTATTATATCAGTGGTTGATTTTGCTGAAAACTACATATTGCAACCACAAAATGAGGTACAATCTCAGTATTACAATTCTATTCAGATTGCTATTTTTGTCCACATAACGTTTAGACATGCACCTGATAGTACAGAGGAGGATCAAAAGATAATTAGAGAGTATCATTTTTATATGAGTGATGATAGATCTCACTCGTCCGAGTATGTCCAACATTGTTTCAAGAATTCTTTTGAGTTCTTGCAGGAGCATGATATAGCACTGGGCCGACATCTCATTTCGTCATATAACTATACAGGTCAATTCAAGAATGCTCGTATGTTTTATTGGTTGAGTAGAATGCATGTAGAGAGGGGTGTACCTAATATTTGGAGTGTTTTTGAAGCTGGGCATGGGAAAGGGGAGCATGATGGAGCAGGTGCATGTGTAAAAAGAGCTCTAGTTAAGGAGCAATTGAAGATTTCAGGAGAAAAATTCAGTGATGCACATTCTATTGTTGATTGGTGTAGTTTAGCATTGTCATAGGGAGGGACACTTGATTCAACAGTGCATAGATTCTTTTGGCTGGTTGAGGAGGGTACAATGGGAGGCAGATTGGATTGTCATACAATCAAAGATTCTTCAAAGATGCATTCATTTCAAAGCTCAAATGCAAGCACATGGACCATTTGGACATGATAGTTGGCTTGTTTTTGTCAGAGTTGTATTCAGTGTGAGTTGGATCAATGCAAGTCAAGTGAGTGGGTGGATACATGGGTTCCATAGTATCTAACTCCTTTATCTCAAACTATATCCATGACAAATTACACAATGGAGAGTTCACTTGATTACGACTGGTTTTCAGATCTACTACATCTAGGACATGTTTTTGCAGTTGTTGCACTGCAGGGGAATGAAGAGAGATATTGGTTGGCTCGATGTGTGTGGGTAAAGCACAAACTAACACAATCGATGGAAGATGATGATGGGTTCGTGTATCCTATAGGTTTAGTTGTGGTTGCAGGAACTTGGTTGCAAACATACATGATTAGAAAGAATGGCATACCTGCATTTGAAGACTACAAGAAACACAAAACCATTCTCATGTATTCACACCTTGTTATAGCAACAAATGTTAAGTTGTTGAAGCATCATGCCAAACCAAACACAAAACAACTATGGACACTTAGTAATTCTGATCATGAAGCAATATTGGATACTCTTAAGCAAAAAGATGACCCTTCAGGAACACTTGAATAACATATTCAAGAATGGAAAGTACAATGCTTAAGCCTCTTTTTTGTTGTGACAATATACATATATCATTTGACATTGTTTGCAATATTCTTGGCACCATTGATCATGGACCTGCTGCAACAATAGCCAACATTGATCCTTTCAAAGAGGTATGTGACATATTACTTTAATATAGATTGGTTATTCAAAGCATCTTTTATAGTTTGCATTACCAATTCATCATCATTCAGTATGTTTAGATTAATATGGATTTGTTAGTCTAAGCATATTTTTTGTTGTTACAATGTAGATTTATCATTTGACAAATTTTGCGATATTCCTGCCACGATTGCTCATGGACCTGCTGCAACAATAGGCAACTCTGATCCTTTTAGAGAGGTATGTGATAAATTACAATAATATCGATTGGTTATTCTAAGCATATTTTCCATTGTATGTAGTTTAACTGCTACCTTGATGGTTTGTACAGGTGCTTTTCAAATAGGCACTACTTGAAAACGACAACGACAACATACTACTCTTGTGGAAAATTGTGCCTTAAATGCCTCAATAGGCAATTTTTGTAAAAATTGAATTTTGAAATGTGAAACAATGTAAAAAGGTCATAACTGTGTATAGGCATAATCTATATGTTGTGATGTTTTTTGAAATACAGTTCAAATGTCTGCCATTGTACTTAATCGAGCTACAACTGTAGGTTTTCTTCTTGGTTTTTTCCTATCGGTATGCTCATTTGAACCAGGTTTTGTAATATCTCCCATTTATATATAATAAATTATAGTGGCTTGCCACTCATTGTGAATTTCATTTTCCATGTAATTGATTCAAGTTGATTGAGCAAGAGCTAGGACTTGCAGAATCTTGATCCAACCTTAAATATTTTTGTCCCCACATTTCATTGACATTAGCACTTTGGACACTTAAGGGAAAACGCCACTCCGATGCAGCTCGAAGCGAAACGACGTATTTGGGTGCAAGAGAGAACCATACCTAGTGTAAACATACCCATCTAGATGTGTTGGAATAGTCTGTTGGGTCGTATGAGTTTGAGAATGAAAGTTGCACCACTTTGCAACTTTACACTGCTTGCATTTGGCAACTTTTCCCTCAACTAAAAACTCATCACCACGGGAAAACGCCTTCAAGATAGAAAAAACCGAGAGAGGTTATTGTAGATGGTCTCAAAAAAATCCGATATCCTCAGATGAAGAGTCTGTAAGCATCAAGGTTTCCAAGAAATAGTCGGTCAAAGTTTGCGGCCTTTTAGCACTTTGGACTCTTAAGGGAAAATGTCGCTCTGATGCAGCTTAGAGTGAATTGACATATTTGGGTGCAAGAGAGAACCATACCTAGCATAAACATACCCATTCAGATGTGTTGGAATAGTTTGTTGGGTCGTATGAGTTCGAGAATGAAAGTTGCACCACTTTGCAACTTTACAACGCTTGCATTTGGCAACTTTTCCCTCAACTGAAAACTCATCACCATGGGAAAACTCCTTCGAGATAGAAAAAACCGAGAGAGGTTATTGTAGATGGTCTCAACAAGATCCCATATCCTTAGACAAAGAGTTTGTAAGCATCATAGTTTCCAAGAAATAGTCTATCAAAGTTTTCTGCCTTTTAGCACTTTGGACTCTTAAGGGAAAATGTCGCTCCAATGCAACTCAGAGTGAATCGACGTATTTGGGTGCAAGAAAGAACCATACCTAGCATAAATGTACCCATCCAGATGTGTTGGAATATTCCATTGGGTCGTAAGAGTTTGAGAATGAAAATTGCAACACTTTGCAACTTTACACTACTTGCATTTGGCAACTTTTCCATCAACTAAAAACTCATCACCATGGGAAAACACCTTCCAGATAGCAAAAACTGAGAGAGGTTATTGTAGATGGTCTCAACATGTTCCTATATCCTCAGACAAAGATTTTGTAAGCATCACGGTTTCTGAGAAATAGTCTGTCAAAGTTTGTTGTCTTTTAGCACTTTGGACTCTTAAGCGAAAACGTCGCTCCGGTGTAGCTCAGAGCGAATCGACGTATTTGGGTGTAAAAGAGAACCATACCTAGCATAAACGTACCCATCTGGACGTGTTGGAATATTCTATTGGGTCATATGAGTTCAAGAATGAAAATTGCACCACTTTACAACTTTACACTGCTTGCATTTGGCAACTTTTCCCTCAACTAAAAACTCATCACCACGGCAAAATTACTTCGAGATAGAAAAAACTGAGAGAGGTTATTGTAGATGGTCTCAACATGATCCCATATACTCAGAAAAAGAGTCTATAAGCATCACGGTTTCCGAGAAATAGTCCATCAAATTTTGCTGCCTTTTAGCACTTTGGACTCTTAAGGGAAAACGCTGCTCTGATGTAGCTCAGAGCGATTCAACATATTTGGGTGCAAAAGAGAACCATACCTAGTGTAAAAATACCCATCTGAATGTTTTGTAACTATCCTTTGGGTCGTATGATTTCAAGAATGAAAATTGCATCACTTTGCAACTTTACATTGCTTGCATTTGGCAACTTTTCCCTCAACTGAAAACTCATCACCATGGGAAAAAGCCTTTGAGATAGCAAAAACCAAGAGAGGTTATTGTATATGGTCTCAACACAATCCCATATCCTCAAACAAAGAGTTTGTAAGCATCACGGTTTCTAAGAAATAGTCCGTCAAAGTTTGCTGCCTTTTAACACTTTGGACTCTTAAGGGAAAACGCTGCTCTGATGCAGCTCAGAGCGATTCGATGTATCTGGGTATAAAAGAGAACCATACCTAGCATAAATGTACCCATCCAGATGTGTTGGAACATTCTTTTGGGTCGTATGAGTTTTATAATGAAAGTTGCACCACTTTGCAACTTTACACTGTTTGCATTTGGCAACTTTTCCCTCAACTGAAAACTCATCACCACGGGAAAACGCATTCAAGATAGCAAGAACCGAGAGAGGTTATTGTAGATGGTCTCAACATGATCCCATATTCTTAGACGAAGAGTCTATAAGTATCATGGTTTTCAAGAAATAGTTCATCAAAGTTTGCTGCCTTTTAGCACTTTGGACTCTTAAGGGAAAATGCCACGCCGATGCAGATCAGAGCGATTCGACGTATTTCGGTGCAAAAGAGAACCATGCCTAGCGTAAAAGTACCCATCCAAATGTGTTGGAATAGTCCATTTGGTCGTATGAGTTCGAGAATGAAAATTGCACCACTTTGCAACTTTACACTGCTTGCATTTGGCAACTTTTCCCTCAACTGAAAACTCATCACCACAGGAAAACGCATTCGAGATAGCAAAAATCAAGAGAGGTTATTGTAGATGGTCTCAACATGATCCCATATTCTTAGATGAAGAGTCTATAAGTATCATGGTTTTCGAGAAATAGTTCATCAAAGTTTGCTGCCTTTTAGCACTTTGGACTCTTAAGGGAAAACGCCACGCCGATGCAGATCAGAGCGATTCGATGTATTTGGGTGAAAAAGAGAACCATGCCTAGCATAAAAGTACCCATCCAAATGTGTTGGAATATTCCATTGGGTTGTACGAGTTCGAGAATGAAAATTGCACCACTTTGCAACTTTACACTGCTTGCATTTGGCAACTTTTCCCTCAACTGAAAACTCATCACCATGGGAAAATGCATTCGATATAGCAAAAATCAAGAGAGGTTATTGTAGATGGTCTCAACATGATCCCATATCCTCAAACAAAGAGTCTGTAAGCATCATGGTTTCGGAGAAATAGTCCGTCAAAGTTTTTTGCCTTTTAGCACTTTGGACTCTTAAGGGAAAACGTCGCTCTGATGCAACTCAGAGTGATTCGACGTATTTGGATGCTTCTCCTCTAAATCAGCCTGTTGCTGTAAGATGAAGCACTGCTGCTCAAGTGCAAACATTTTCTTGGATTGCAAATTATGCTAAATGAACTTGATTGAGGAAATGAAAAAACACCACCTCGTATTTATACAAAATAAGGTGACTCTTTAAGGAGGCCAGCCTCTCTTGAAAATAATAAATTACAAAATAATATCAAGGAAGGTCAGTGGTGCAGGAGCACCTAGAAAACACTAGGCAATTAGGAAGTCTAGGATGAATTTTTGTTTTTGATGTGTTACCTTGAAGGTCATGTTGATTATTGAGATAGAGTTAGAGGCTTAGGAACATGTCTTGATCAGGAGTGATCAGGAGGATAAGGAGTGGAAAGGCTTAATGATTTTTGGAACTCATTTTACTGATGACATTAGAAACTCAGTTTACTAGACATTGGTAAAAAGTGCAAAATGGTATATTTTTGCAAATTTGCCACAAGGTAACTACAATGTCCCACCAAAGGGAGGAATAACTACTTTTTTTGACCTATATATGGTGTGCCTCGATCTGAGAGGAAGGTTGGAAGCTTTTGCATTATTGGAAATTTATGATTACAAGAGAAGACAGTGATAAATTTGTTTAATTTTTTTGGTTTTTGCTTTGAATTGTGTGTTAATGGAGTGATCTTGACACTGTGAATTGTGTAGAATGTAGTGCAATTGTCTTCCAAGCATTGTGTGGAATAGTAGGTAGCTAGTTTCTTCGGTTCAAGCATTCTTTTGTAGTTATTTCATTTCTTTTGACCATTGAGATAGAGTTAGAGGCTTAGGAACATGTCTTGATCAGGAGGATAAGGAGTGGAAAGGCTTAATGAGTTTTGGAACTCATTTGACTGATTAAGGGTAGATTAAGGGATTTAGTTCTTGGAGAATTTTAGTCTTTAGGGTAGATTAAGGGCTAAGGAAGAGTTAGAGACATTGCACCAAGATTGACTTGGTAGGTTGATTTGTGATGGTAGTGGGGTTGGCCAGGAGAACCAGGGGTACTTAAACATGAAGAAGGTCCTAAAGGTTAAGGTGATGAAGTAAGACACCAAGGATATCTTGCAAGTAAGACCCAGAGCATGGAACAATGATTGTTCCATCCAACCCTACCCTATCAGTCAACCTCATCCATTTAAATAAAATAAGTATAAATTAAATAGCCATAGGCTATCATTTAATTTATTACAACTTAATGTGATTATGAAAAATGTGGTAGCATAGACAAGGCAGTGGACTATTTGAAAAAAAACTTGAAAGAAATGTGGCCTCATAGAATTCAATGACAAACAAATGCAATTGACAACTGTTCATAGTTTTTAGATATGCAATGTGAAGTAATTGCATAACTGCTTAGGTTGACTTTGTAAGAACTATATTGTAATTGAAAAAAATTCATCTATGAACATTTAGTTGTTAGTTATGCAATGTGAATTCATTATTTGAGTTTGAAAGATGTGTAATGCAATGTAATCAACGATATAAATATAAACTACATAATATAACCATTCAGTTTTAAGCTATTGTACATTGATATTTAACCATTGCTCAAGATAAAATTTTCAAAGAGTTTAATCATGCACATGAGGAACAAATTAAATTTCGATTTTCAACTTCTATATATCAAATTATATCCAATAATCAAGTGTATGTCCATATACAAAAATGGCATCGACGCCAACTCAAACAAAGTTTTACAAAATGTGGCATATGCCATCTCAATATGTATTCAAAATTTACATGCCAAAATGTCTATCTCATCCTAAACTATTGATGGATCATCAAAATGGAGCCTCTTTGAAGCACTCATTGGCTCTGAAGGTAGCTGCACAGGAAAAATTCAAACCATAATTGAGACTAGTTATACTATATAATTTAAAATCGAATATTTAACATCAAAATCAATATACATTGAATTTTAATTGAACTCTAAAATTGAAATCTTGATTACCTAAAATATACATCTCTTCAAAGGGTCAGGAGTCCTAGAGTATACCAAATCAACTTTTGAAATGCCAATCTATATATGTGAACAAAAACATAAAATTGATCCAAGTTAACATATGATTATTGGTAATAAAAACTTATTTACCAAACACAAAAAAAAATAAGCACATGTACCTCTTTAGGTTGATCTTTTTCTTTATCTCCTTCAGGTGTTTCGACACCTCCTCTTTGATGGGTTTCAGCACCTACTCTTTGAGGTGTTCCAATAACTACTCCTCTAGGCAGTGTGTCCCTTGTCAACATATCTGCAAAGCTCATAATTGTCTGTAAATAAAATTGACAAGTACATATGAAACTACAAATCTATTTCAACGTATGCATAATCAATATAAGATCTTAAAAATCTTAATTCAATCCAATTTGAGTTCAATTACCTTCCCCTTATCTAGATTTGCGCCTCCATAGTCTGGACGAGGCTACACCTCACTCACATTAGGTATTTCCTACAGGAGGAAAACAAGATAAACATATAAGCTATTATATAATTTCATTAATGACAATTCAAATGACAAGCAAGTATATAATATAAAATGTAAATGAGTGAGTGTGAAAATATATATTGCGTGTGTGTCCAATCCAAATGAAATGGCCCTAAGGTTGCTATTAGTCACCTATGCGAGCTCCTCCTTAGACATCAACTGTTAAATAGACCATGTAAATAAATATTAGTACTTGATACTATCTCTTATTAATATTCATTTAAAAAAAAATGCAAGTTATGAAATTACAACTTAAATCTTACCTGTCACTATTCCAACATCTCCCTCTCTAGGAGGAGAGTTCTCTATAGGGTGTGCTCCACTCGCCTGCGACTGATCTATAATGTCCACATCATGGAGGTCATAATCAAAAGTGTCCAAGGGATGCTCAGCGGGCTGTACAAGAGGACCCAAGCATATCTGGTGGCACATAGTGCAAGCATGTGGCACACAAATATGTGGACTTGAGGAGGATGATGTAGCAGAACTGGAGCTTTCACCAACATAACCGAAATGTGGCTGAGCTACTATAGAAGAATTCAAAACCAAATGACCACTCGAAGAGTGAATAGCCTGAATAGTCTGTGTGGTTGCATCCTCGATAATCTCTGGATGATATATTGGAGGTGGCGGAGGAAGGGGAGGAAGGGGAGGAAGGGGAAAATTTGGGAGTGAGACTACTCTAACTACCCCTGGTCTATCCTGGGGCATACCTCCACTGATGCGCTAGAAGGGTTTAATGTCAAAGTAATTGACATGATGCCCTAACACAAACTCAACATATAATTTTTTAATAAAGTAAAATGGTATGTCAGAATTATTGTTCGGTCGTTTATCAAAAACCATACACCAACAATCCCAAAAGTTAGCAACAATCTCCCTATGCATGCACCATTTTATGTAAAGTTTTGTTCTATTAACATTCACTGGCAAATCGGTGCGGGGGTTAATGAATAAAGAGGCTATTTGGGCTTTGGTTATTTGGAGATCTTTCACATCATCGTAAGACAATCCACATCGATAATACTCCCTCATGTCTTCTCGCCACGAATAAAAATAATTATGTTGGGTGGAGAGGGTTTCTATATTTTTAATTATTTTTGTGAATGTGTTTGTCATATCTCTCAATTGAGGCATTGTCTGATAAATTTCACAAATGCCCCTCAATTGCCCCAATTTTTCACCAATTAAGTCTTCAATTGGTTGTTGTAGAGGTGGTGGAGCATTTGGCTATGGAGGTGGTGGAGCATTTGGCTATGGAGGTGGTGGAGAATTTGACATTTGTGGATTTACATTTGCAACCATAATACCTGATTAAAGTTAAAAACTAATTGAAATTACACAATATAAATAAAATTATTGTAAAAAAACCCTAGTTTTTAGTAAAAATCCAAAAAAAATCATACCTTTTCACAAAAATCAATAACAAACTCTTATTTTTGATAAAAATACATCAACAACACTAGTTTTTAATCAAGATCCATTTCAAAACATTAAGTTTTAATAAAAAATCAATGTAAACTGTAGTTTAAAAAAAAAATCAATACAAAACTGTATTTTTGAATTTTTTTTAATAAAACCTAATTAAAATTAACAAAATCTATTGAAAAATTGATTACAATATCAAAAAAAACAAATACATACCTTTCAAATCAGATATCAGATCAGAATGAATATCGGATTTGGGATTCACTTTTTGCGCCCGCGTCAAACACTGAAAAAATGAAATTGAAGAGTCAGCTCATTTTTAATATACAGTTTCCAAAAATCGGATATCCGATTTGTGGAAACTACCTTTGGTTTTTGGTTTAGGTAGAAGTACTGTTACCCGAACCTAGAAAAGTCAACTAGGCCATTTTCGCATTTTTGAGCCGATTCAAAACGTGATTTTTTCTCATTGCCACTTTTTGGCCCATCATGATCCTGCACATACCCACATACCACCCCCATAGTAATTGTGTTTGTATATATGCAATTCAAATTGTAGTCAATTGGAAACTCTTCCCCTGCAGTTATTGATTTTATCACACATACAAATACATGGTTTCCATCACGTGCCTTGAATATGAAATTGGGTTGCTTATTTTTTGATCCAGGTTGTGTACTATTTATAAACCTTGCAATATTCCTCAATGCTTTTGGCCTTCCGTCAATGTACTAAGCCACCACTTTATTTTGATCCTTATATTTTAGCTATATATAATTAGATGGCAGTGCATACCTACACAAACTTCATGTATATGGAACCAATTGCATCCAAACTTTGTAATTGTAATAGACTCTGACATACTCCATCAATAATCCATCAATTCAATAACTTTGTCATAATAGAACTTTATGTCATCCATGCAAAATAGGCCCAAACCATGTAATGATGATGGTGTTATGTGATATATCCTCTCATTGACACAAAAATCAATGTTTATTAGAGGAAGTTCCTTGGGTACCCATTATTTCCATAGATGTTTGTAGCTCAAGGTCACCTCAATGTCGCATATTCTCTCATCATCATAATAACATGACCCCCCTTCAACAAGAAAAAATTCCACGTGTGTACAAAATTTTCTTCTAATCTTTTGACCTCTAGTTGATCTCCCTCTTTTAGACCTACTACATGTCTCACTTTCATCTTCTCTTCTTGAATTTTCCTTGCTTGAGGAAGATAGATTTTATAAATACCTATTTGGTGGTACCTACACTCATAAGGATTTTGGATGAATTTATTTCATGGTGATGTGATCCCAAGGTATGGGGTTGGAGGATTTAAAACCAAGGTTGTCACTACTAGTCAAATGCATGTGGAGGTAACAATAGTTGTGAATGTATCAATAAACCATGTAAGGGTCTGATGATCAGAGATCACTTGGTAAGGATGGGAATGGTTTGTAGGGTCACCAAAATTGTATTTTGAAGGCTTGGGTTTTGGGAACATTTAGAGGAGTCATTGTCTTGTTTCTTGGAGGTTGATTGGGTTAGTTGGTGGGAGGTTTCTATTACTTTTTGTACCTGTCTATGAATTTTTTTGGACCACCTTTGATGTGAAATAGCCCCTCATGCAACCATCCTTTCGGTCTATTTTTAAATGGACAGACCCCTTGCCTTTAATGATTAAGCTCCATAGGTTTCTACCCCTATGGTTTTCTAGGTCCCCCAAATAAAATAATAAAATATGGGCCCTACTCAAAAGAACCCCAAACTGTATTGGATTTTGTTTCTTTCTTAAGAATCGAGTTAAAGAGGCTAATTGGGTCCCTCCCTATCCAACAATCCTTCACCATTTTCCAAACACCCACAACATCTTCAAACCATTTATACTCTTATGGAACTTGAAAAAAAAAGTCCACTTTCATTAGTGTTCACATTTGAGCTTTCCCTAGTGCTGGCATCTGTATAGTTCTTTTGGAGGTTTGGTTGAGGTAGTGAGATATTTGAAAGTTTTTAATGTCTCCTTGTCTTTTTTTCATCTATTGTATTGGTGCAAGAGCACCTTGGCATAATTAGACCTCTATGAAGATTTTTTTTGAAATTTGATTCAATTTTATTGTTCCTAATTTGTAAATCATGTTATTAGAGTCATGTTTCATATATTTGAGTTCATGTTGAGCTCATTTGGTGTTTATTAAGTCCAAAAGTGAAAAAATGAAAACAATGTAAAAAGTTGTCAACTTACTCAAAAAGGCAATATTAAGAGATGAAGAGTCATTAGGGTCGGTTAGAGGTAGTAAGAAGGCTAAAATTCAGTTTTTTTTCCTTTAAAAATTCTCTTGTATCTCTTAGAACTTTGAGGGTGGTTGAATAAAGAATAAGTTCAAGGAAAATCTTTGATTTTTAATCATTTTTCTTCAGAAATCTTGCATTTCGAGGCATTATATAAAATTGTACAACCTTGAAGTTATGGTAGAATGGCTGGATATGGTAATAATATTAATCACCTTCCTATTACATCAAACTTCATGAATATGTTTTAGATATGCAAGGAGATCATTGAAAAGTTTAGATAGAATTGTGTAATAGTGCTTAGATTGTGAATGAAGCCTTGACAAATAGGTTGGCAAACCTACAAGCATTGCAAATAGGATATGAAGGAACCAATGACAATAAGAAATTTAAGGGCTTTTGATGATTAAGTGTGAGTTCTTGGTTGTTTTGGTTAAGATATTACCAAGGTATAATTTGATCTCATTTGATATAAGGTTTGGTGTAAGCACGAATTTAAAAATTCCATTGCTTTGACTAATCTATCTAATAATAGCCCTATTTTGGAGACTAAAATGAAATTTTAGTATATGATTTTGTTAAATTGTCAAGAATAAAGGATGGGAGATGGTTTAAATTTGTTTGAAGTGAAATGCAATGGAAATTGTGTGGTATATATTAGCCTCAATATTGTTTTGGGTCAAATTACTTTATATTGAGTTGAAATTGTGAAGTTTAAGACAGTCATAAAGAGAGTTAATGGTAAAATCAAAGGGCAGATTGGGTAATTGTTTTTTTTTTATCAAGATGAATTTGAATAAGGTTTTTGAAGGTCTAGTAATGGTTTGGAACTCTAAAGAAAAATTTGAGTGATTGTGTTGAGGTTTGTGAAGGGAAATATAGTTGAATAAGTGTGTTAAAAGAAGGAAAGTTCAAGATTGTTTGTGACTTGTCAAATGGGATTGTGTGAGTTTCTTTCCTTCCTCTGACTCTACATCATGTACTTCTATACATTCTCTTATGGACATGCACTAGGATGTTTTCATTGCACTCACGGATCATGTATTGTTTTCAGTCCCTTTGATCATTTGTGGACCTCAATATGTAAATTTATTTCATCAAAGTTTAGAAATTTGAACCCTAGTGAACTTTGTCTGTTGGTATGTGGCAAGAATTACTTTCAATATTATAGTAGAAAAAATATGCTAAGACAGATACAAAAACTACAGTTCATAGGCCAGAAATGGCCACCAAACTGATTGAACATATCAAAGCTTGGTTGTTCAAACTAAGCAAACACAAGTACTAGGTATTACTTGGATTTTTCAATGGGACATTGGATCTAATTGGCCAAAATATAGCATGCAAAAATTCATTGGGAACAAACAGAGTCTAAATCATTTTACTTGCAACAAGATTTCTAAATGTGGGGGAAAAATCACTTACAATCATTATCCCTTGGTTGATTTTCCCTCTCTGAGTGCCCTCACCTTTTTCTCTGGATTTCCTCTTTCCAAATGGTTCCTAGTGTTCCTCCTCAACTCAATATCATTGCAACACTTGTCTAGTGAAGTCTCACAACTCTCCACTCAAGGGCTGGATGCAGTGGTTATCGGTCCAAATCTCTAGTTAGGGTCTCGATGTAGTATGCTATGTCATGCTCCTACGCATGCGAGGCCAAAATTCAAAATGTATAGTTTATATATATGTTATGTCAACATATAGTTTATATACAATATATATGCTATGTCAACATATAGTTTATATACAATATATATGTTATGTCAACATATAGTTTATTTTATTTTCTATAAAATATAATTTTTGTATGGTGGCTTGCTGAGCTTATATAGTTGGTTTTCTCTTTCTTTGTAATTTTTGATGATTTATTTCCTATGACATGATTGAATATTATCTACATTCCTAGTGATTTTTAAAATGACTTATGATATGTGATATTTAATCATGATGGATGCCTAAGAATCAGTGATTGAAATACTACTTGACTAAATATTGCGCTATCTGATATTTTGTCATTTAAACATCATGGAAGAAATGCTTGCAATCAATGTCTTATTAATGTAGCCTACAAGGTTTATTTTCCTTTTTTTTTTGGTCCTATTCTTGTTAAGACTTATTTTTTTACATTGGTCTATTATAGTAATGGGGAGCATATCTA
The DNA here is from genome assembly GCA_007115665.2 of Sequoiadendron giganteum. NCBI lineage: Eukaryota > Viridiplantae > Streptophyta > Pinopsida > Cupressales > Cupressaceae > Sequoiadendron > Sequoiadendron giganteum. Next base: position 660,025,153 of record CM021101.1, on the reverse strand, counting down.
GTGAATCGATTCTTTCAGTCTCTTTGATTCTTATCCTTGTGAATTATGATTTTTCTTCTATCCTATGATTCATTGATTGTTGGTTTAAAACACTCATTACAACTAACATGGATATGAATTATGATGTGGGTGTGAGAAGGGATTGTTTAATATGATGGAATGGTTTAGGAAAGTACTCCTTAATCCAAATGAGTCATTTTGTTTTCATGGAATGTGTTAAGAGACTTTAAAATTAATATATTCAATCTAGTTAATATTGACACATCTAAAGCATGCCAAAGGAACTTCATAGATATGCTATGACATAAAGAATATTGTTAAGGTGATGTCAAGTATTGATCCATTAGGCTAGGAAAATATAGATGCATTGGTACAAAAGGTTCCATTCAACTTGGAGGAAATGGATAATTACCTAAGGGGATGATGTGAGATTGGACCAAGTTTATATTATGTTACAAATAGCTTGGGAAAAGGGATGATGAAATGGTGAAGTATGGGAAATTATAGAGATAAATATAACACCAAGGGAAGAACACTAGAAGTAATTTTAGCACTATGGATTAATCCAAGAATCAAAATTCCACTAAGAGGCATCCCTTACCTCTTAAATTAATTCCATAGGTGGGTTTATCCTCCAATATAGTGTCATTGGTTATCTTATCATGTGAACTTCCGCTATAATTAGGATTACCATACACTTTCATAACATGCATGTGTGGTTTCAAAAGGTTTATACATTCTTGTGAATTTGAAAGAAAGGCATGTTTTGAATTTTCCAATAGGTGTTAGGGGTTAATTTGACTTGGTTTTATCATTAGAGTGACAAACCTTGTGGTTTAGGTTCCATGTCTTAAATTAATTCCATAGGTGGGTTTATCCTCCAATATAGTGTCATTGGTTATCTTATCATGTGAACTTCCGCTATAAGTAGGATTACCATACACTTTAATAACATGCATGTGTGGTTTCAAAAGGTTTAAATGTTCTTGTGAATTTGAAAGAAAGGCATGTTTTGAATTTTCCAAATAGGTTTTAGGGGTTAATTTGACTTGGTTTTAGCATTAGAGTGACAAACCTTGTGGTTTAGGTTCCATAAACAAAATATACTCATTTTTTTAGCTTCCTATTATCATCGTTATATTCAATGAGATTTTTAAAGATCATCTAAATATTCATTGCTAATGAAAATTCACAAAATGATGTGTAATAGATCTAAGGTAAGGTTGAGAGAGCCTCGTCAATTGAAACCATTAACCAAAGAAATGCTAAGAATAATATTTGAAAGAGACAAAGAGTAAGGAAACTTGTATTATTAGGAAGGACGAGATGCCTTTATATAGCATGAACTCATGTTTGAGTCTCGAAACCGTCCCATATCATTAACACATGCATCTAGGCTAACCATGTCAAATTCCACTCCATACAAGCAAAAATTGAAAAAACTTCAATGTTGACCCCATTCACATGTCACTATGTGGGGTCAACATGAGGAAACACTAATTTTTTCAAAATGAAATAACCAAAGATATGATCAAATAATATTTAATCATAAATAGTCATAGAGTAATTAGGATTTGATCATATGTAAATTTATAGGAGAGCTACAATAGTTGTAACATCATGAATAAAAAACATTAAAAAGTATATCATGAATTAACAACATTAAAAAGTACATCATGAATTAATTATGTAATGGCATAAAAATTAAAAAAATCATGAATTAATTATGTAATCATATAAGTAAAATATAATTATATCAAGAAATCAATATGAAATAGATAATATAATTGCATAACTCATACATTTCATTGGAATTGATCTTCTTCATCATCCAACTCTTTGTTTGTATCATCCAATCTAGATTCCACATTGTAACGATTGGTCATATCATCATCATCATCGTCATTGATATCAATTTCGATAATGTCATCATCCATATGGATATCATATTCATGAACATTAACTCCTACATCATCATGATCTAGTTCCTCTTTGTCAACATCTTCATCAGGCACATCATCAACTAACTGTTGATCCTAATCATCATCTACATCATCTTCTAGTTCTTTGGTATCTTCTTCTTCCACCAAATTATACTTTACTAACCTTCCTCTTGGATCATGTCTAACAAAAAATGACCAACCTAGTTTACCTAGAACCTTTGAGTAAAATACCCACTCAAATTGGCTTGGAAGAACATAGGGCTCATTTCTAGCTCTCTCGATCGACCTTGTATTAACCATGGTAAATCCATTATCATGTTCAATAATAGTTCTCTCGAGATCATTTTTATTCAATCATAGCCTATACCTTTGGACAACAAACAAAACTAATTTGATGGACTTAAAGTCACACTCAATTATATCATCCAAAATCCTATAGTATCAATTTTCTGAGACTTCTAGATGTATGTCGCTTCTAGATGAAACATTAGTCACTTGAAAGACTACAATTATCCTAGAATCACAAGTTTTCTTCGTGTCATCCAAATTTTTGATTCAAAATTTATGACCATTGCACCACATAGCCTTGTGGTGTTTCACCTGCAATATGTCAAACATGTAAAATTTATTGCATCGTTAGTTGATAAAAATATTTATTCTTGGCTGAATGTATGCAAAGAAAAAAAAACTCAACATATATATACATCAATATAATTGAAAATAATTAAATAATATAAATGATTAATATATTTATACATACCTGTTTATCTCTTAAGCCATATGCTAAATCAATTTCCCTTGGTGTAACATTGGAATCTCCATTATGATGAGCTTCTTTAACCAATGAAGCCACACCTTCCCATGTTAATGTGGGACCATATTGTTGACATCGTTCAATCCATACCATCATCCAATCAAGATTGTTTGCAATGTACAAATGTAGTGCATCCCACTCTCGACCAACTGTATAAAAAAAATGAAATTCATAAACGACATATAATTAGTTAATTACCATGGTATACGACCTTGATTTATAATTGATGTACCTGAAAACCTAAAATCCCACTACCAATTATATTAGTATCTTTCATTGTTGGATGAATTCAAATTAAAGGAGTGTGCACAAAGAATGAATTATGACCCTGAAGGGTACATACACTCTTGTAAGAAAAAGAAAAACCTTAGTGGATACACCCATGTTCCTATACTGGGAGAAGATGTGTTTAAGAACAAAGAAGACAAAGAAGTAGAGGAGGTTATAGAAAATTCTATTGATTTTGTCATGTAAAATCAAGGGTCTCTCTTAGTATTCTCATAAAATTAATGATTTTTCCATCCACAAAGTCAAATTAGACTTTTACCACCATACCACTGCCATACTTGAGTATACCATATATGCATTTCCTTTTACCTCCTTACCGCGACCTCCAACAAAGTAACTCATATTAGCGTGGTAAGAGGATGGAAGTATATCATATTACCATTGTACCGCGAAGAGTTGATATCTAGCCCGTGATAGAGTGGGGTCATCATCAATACTAGTAGAAGGAACTGCTATACCATGAGGGGTCAGAGTAAGGCCCGCAGTAGAGCGGTAAAGTAAGAATACACCTAAGGGAGAACCGCTATACCATGGTAAAGTAATATATAAGATAAAATACTAAATAAACACTACGGTACCACTAAAGATGACAAGGAAGTGAGCGGTAGTCTGTTATAATAATAAAAAGTAAATATTATGTACTGTGGTGTTGTAGAGGAGTGAGGAGTGACATGCAGTAGCATGGTAATTAGCCATTGGAGCATTAAATGAAGGCCAATCACATCAATCAGCATCAAAATATGAAATTTAGCTCGGTGTGAAGGATTTGAATGATGTAAAACTTATATGAAATTAATGCAAAATGATATGAGAACTAAGCCAAGAAGATTGTGAATTCATTCGTTCGTGGTAATGAAAGCTAAGTATAGGTGAGCTCAAGGTGTGACAATCAAGAGAATTCTTCAAGACAAGCAATATTTTGGGTAAGTTCTATTCACCACACCTTTAATTTTAAGCAATGACACCTAAGAAAGAAAAAAGTAAGGACTAGAAAAGAAGAAAAATCCAATAAAGCATCATTACAGTTGACATTAATTACACTGCTACCTACTTCAGTTGATAAAGGTTATAAAGGGGTCTTTAAGGATTTAGCTCAGGGGTGCATAGACCTAATAATTCCATGGTCTAAGTGGAATATGTATTGGTATTTTTATAAGAATAGGAATGAAGGGGTCCCAGTATCGAACCCATGGACTCTTCACATGGGAAAATTGATAGCTCATAATCTGTTTTTTTATTTTGAGCTAATTAGAGCTCTAGCGAGTAGATATCATACCTCGTCAAAGGTTTTTAGGCTCCCAGATGGACAATTTCTGGTAGATATCTCTAGGGAGGCTATAATTAGGTGTTTTGACCTAAATAAGAAGGTTGTCACATAGATAGATTTGGGGAGGATAGAGCAAGAGTATAAGAGATTAAAGAGGACTTATAGAATTGATGAAATTCCCCTACACATGAAAAGGGGTGACAAGAATAAAGTCCTTCCTATTTCGTCTTCAAAATTTGAACCCTTTCTAGTGTGATTTCCAAACTTATTTCAAAAACACCTATTATGCATTATGCCAAATTCTTAGATTTGATGTTGAAGACATGTTAGTTGGATTGATGAGGATGGAAATGACTATCGAACACCTTGAGTCCAATGTGGAGTTTGATTTTTCTTCTATCATTGAAAAACAAATTCATGAAGGTCTATTACAGGCTAGGGAAGCTAAGGCCCCTATCACTTTCAAAATGTATTCTCTATTGTGTCATCTAATTCTATTTCAAAATGAAACAAAGTGGACTAAAAGGATGAAGTTGAGCACACATGAAAATGGAGTTATGCTTCCAATGCAAAATTGGTGCTATGTTTGGGATAGTAAGTGCCCTGAAGGTGACTTTATTGTGTTTAGAGATGAATTTTCCCTCAGACTAATTGATACCCTTGGTTTTCCTACACTGAGGTTACCACAATCTTTAATGGAAGCTATGAGACCTTTGCAATACAAACCAAACCAAGGTTTCATACACAACTATGCTGACTAGTTTTTAATGCTACAATATACCATCATTAGGGTGTATGGTTGTGATCAGGCCACACATGGTTTACCAAAATTTGTGCCTAGTAGAGTATTATTTTTAGAGTTTATTTGGAAAATGCTCTTGATGGAGTGTAGTCTTATGAAGAATCGAGGAAAGGGGACTTTCCTGCCTGACTTAATAGTTTTTGAGGAATTATCAGTTGGGTTAGATATGTTGGAAGAAGTGCAGAGATTCATAATAGCCAATTTTGTTCTCAGATCAGGAAAGTTGAGAGTATGTGATCCAGAGGGTCACATCAATAATATCAGAAGGACCCTTCTTACAAAGAGGGTGATAATAGATGTATTTGATCCAAAGGAGGATGTGATGAGAAACCTGGTATACAAATCAGATGTGTTTGAAATAAGGAAAAAATGGTTAATGATGATGAGATGGGAGGACCAAAAGAAAGAAAAATATAAGTTCAAGGGGTTCTTTGATGAAGAGATTGATTTATTGAAAAGGATGCACTTGATTCTAGGTAAGTTTGATGAGATGTATAAAAAGGCTCAAGAAGATAAGTCATATCCACCATATTCACCCCATACACCCTCATTCATAGCCTCCACATAGCATACAACACCTCCTCCACCAGTTCATCCATCTCCTCCATCCCCAATTGGTGAGCCACCTGCTAAGAAATAGAAATTTGAATCACTAGTTGATTATGTGTCGAGTGATGAAGAACAAGAAGCAATCTTGACATTGATTGAGATGAAAGAAGTAGCAAAGAAAAAAAAAGTGTTAGAGCCTCATGAACCAAAAATAATAATATCAGAGGAAGCCATTGATGAGCTATAAGATGATGAGAGAATAATTAGTTCTCTGCGGTTCATGGAGGATGATGATTTAATCCATACAAGGGAATTCAAATATTTTAGGATAAAAATTAAAATGAGAGAATTTGATGATAGGCAAAAAATTAACCTCCTTGGGATTGATGATTCAAAAGAGGCAGAGGTGAAGGCCTAGACAATGGTAGAGTTGGCTATTGATAACATCAATATTACTCCCAAAGAAGCAAGGGAGTTGGTGCTAAGTAGTAAGATGTTAATAATACCTAGAATGGAACTCTCTAAGGTATTTTTGTTAGATCAAATCATAGCTCAGTATGATCTAAACTTGGTTGCAGAATTTGATTTGGAAGGAATCTCAGGCACATGATACAATCCTACCACCAAGACCCTTTCCCAGTGGACAAAACAAAATAACACAAGGAAGCCAAGGCTTCTGGATGTAGTACAGGAAATGAGAGGGTATGCAATGGTTAGGAAAATGAAGGACACTACTCCAACAAAATCAACAACCATAACTATGCACTGTGCCATGTTTACAAAGGATGTAGTAGAACACATGGAGAAGAAGATAATAGAGTATGAAAAGAGACTCAAGTTATCAAATGATGAAATAAATAAGTTATCCATTGAAGGTGTTAGATTAAATAAAAAATTACAACAATCCATAGATGTAAAAGGGGATGAAATGGTTGTCTATCATCCACCTGCTCTAGTTGAAGATCCACAAATCCAACAGTTGAAAGAGGAGATTGAAAATTTAAAGAAACATAAAATGGATGATGTCAAGAAACACATATTGGATACCTTAAAAGAAATATTGAAGCACAAATTGGAGTTTTAAAAGCAAGATAAGTGGATTCCATGAGGGTTTTAGTCATTTGGTGAAAGCCTTGAAATAAATAAATACTAATTCCCCAATCCTAGAGGAATAATATAAAATATGGCATCCTACTTACCACATTTTAAACACTTTATGCAAAGCAACACAGAGGGATCCTAATGCACCTTTGAGATTAAAGCCTATTCAAGAGATGGTGAAGGCAGTTATTGATGAGCATAAGTATTTGATTGACATGAAAAATAAGGTGGAGAACAAAAGGAATTCATTTGATTCAATAAAACATACTTTCAGTCCTTTGATCATCAAAGATGATGGACAATTCAAGGATGCAAATGAATGGAAGAATGAGTTTGATCAAATGGCTCCTCAATGTTTGACATGTATTCAGGGTGATGTTGATATCAATCTGGAAAAGTTTCACACTCTTCTTGATGGAATTATAATGTTGGATAATGGCTACAAAAATTTTGTTGTAGATGCCATAAACGTGCTTGATAGTAGATGGAAGATTCACCTTACAAATTTCACTACTGCATAGGAATTCAAGTGGCCAAATGATTTAACAATAAGAGAATTGTAGGAAAAATATCTAGGCTTGGATGAAGATTGATCAATGTCATCAAAAGGAAAAAATATCATATCATAAAGTAAGATCCTTGCATAGGTCTTAGATGACCACGAGCTTCTTACACGAAGATTAACAAATTTCTATATGCTAGTTATCTCTAAGTACATTTTATCTTTTTAGTTAAGCATTGTTATCAAAAGGCACATCCTTTGGTGTGAAGCTTGTTGCCTCTTGTATAAATAAGAGAGACCAAGACCATAAGGAGGGGATTAGATTAGAAGAGAGAAGATATAAGAATTAGGAGAATAGAGATTGATACAATTTTTACAACAAAAATTACCAAGATGCATGTGTAAATTTTGGAGTTAATGAAAAATCTCTGATTTGGTGGCTCTATGTTGGTATCAATTGTTTGTTAAGTTAATTAAAGATATTATCAGTTTGTCTCAATATTTGATATATTAAGAATATTTTCAATTTATCAGTGCACATTTGTTGTATATATGTGGCATATTTAATTGGGTCTTTCAAGTAAAGATTAAAATCCTTTTGATTATTCACAACAACTTGGAATTATTATTTTGGATTATTAAAGAAGAATCTAATAATCACACCCTTTCCTATTTATACAAGTTATAAACATAAAAGTTCCAAATAGTTAGAATTATTACCAGTTATATGTCACTTAACTCTAATTTCTATTTGACTCCATATACTCAATAGAGCACCATTCCCACACATTCAATCATTTTAGTTTCATTCATTTTATCTTTTACATCTATTAACTAAACATATTAAGATTAACCTTGATATTTCTTATACAATCTATACCAAAATAAGAATTCATTTATCCACTACCATTTTCCATTGTCGATAAATTGTTTTAGGGAATAAACACAAATTAAGTCTACTTTACATATAGGTTTACCCACCTAGGTCTAGCAGCACCTAAAGAGAAGAAGGTCTAAACCATTCATCCTTGTATGTTACCCTAAAACATACCAAGATGTTGGCAACCTCTTGAGGTATTTAACCTTCATTTTTGAGAGCTAACATGATGGATGAATGGAATAGGATACTTCAGGAAGCATTAGATATAGTCAAAGTAGAAGGGCTATTGTTGGATGGAGCATGCAAACATATGGAATTGTTGATAAAACTCGAATATGAAGCTCAAAATGCAGTGAATGATGCAGATACCCATACCTTGGAGGAGTATAAAAAACATCTCTCAATAGCTAAGTCAATGTTAGGAGAAGATTAAATTATTTTATAAGTTTAATTAAGATCAGTCATTTAATTATTTTCCAAAAGACAATCCCAAGAGACACCTTTGTTGGGTCTTGTTCTTATATATATGAAATTCGAATTATAATATTTGATCATCAACACTTTTTAATATTTTAATAATTTTCAGCAGTGAAATACTTATTTTCTGGAGTAATACAATACTAGTACGTTTCTATTTATGTGTTGAAGATTCTTTCATTTGGACTAGTTGTCTGTTGTTTATTTTCAATAAATTGAAGGCAATCTAAAATGTATTACAATTAATGTCCATGACCATATTATAATTACCTCACTTTCCTCAATCGACCTTTCCCCATGAGGTACTCCCCTTCAAATTTATTAATGGAGTTGGGATCCTAAATGCGATCTACATGGATCTTTGCTATGAACTTAGGAAGATATTTAGTAATGTATAGCATGGTCTAGTATACCATATATCCCTCCACCATAGAACCCTAAGGATGTTCTCTTTGTCTAAACAAAGCATTCAAAAATTTCAAGTGCCTCTCAATCATCCACATTGGCCTTGTGTGTATAGGTCCACACAATTCAATCTCCTCAACTTGGTGTATGAGGTAGTGTTCTTGTGCATTGAAAAATGTCGAAGGTAGACACTTTTGCATTTAACACATAAGACGAAGAAGTTTTCTCCTCCAATCATTTATATCTTCTTTATGGATTTCTTTAGATGACAACCATATAAAAGTGATTCAAGGCACAAATATATTAATGTGATTTAACAAAAATATACAATATATTACACACCAAGTAAAACAAAATTAAAATATAAGATCTATGCAATGAATTGAACAAATATCACTACTTAGCTCATTTATTTTCTAAGATCATATATAACTTTCTTGAAATTCTTGTCTGGGAGAGATAGAGGTAGAATGTACTGGAACAATTATAAAATGATCTTTTCATTATTTTCCCAAAACTTTTAAACATAATACATTGAAAGTTACATGTAGTATACAGATATATATAAAATATACCAAAATAATTACCTTAATGAAGGTATGCCAATCATGTGTTTTCATCCCTGACCCAAATTCACCTTTCTTTGTTATGATATTGTTTATGTTCGTAGAAAATCTTGTGGGAAATCAATTTTTTTGTATGACTTCTTTAATAGCATTGCTTTTCTGCTCTATTAATAACCAAGGAAAGGTGCTTATATTAATTTGGTCTCCATCGCTATATAATTGAATGAAATTTTTCATTGCATGATTGGCTTCCTGAATGTCACTACAATTTTGACAATTTTTTCTTTGTCATGCCTTGCACCCAATATTTTCCATAATGTTTGTGTTATATTCTTTCTGATATGCATTGAATCAAACAAATGCACAATTTTTAGCTGCTCATAGTAGGGAAACCTACGAAATTGTCTGGGATAACTTTTTAGTCCCTATGGAAGTGGACCATTAATCCCTTGACGACCTTCATGAAGCATATAAGTTAAAAAAATTAACAACGACAATCATTGTCAATTACAACATGAGTAAACAAAACACAATATAAAAATATAAATTCCAAACATATCATATATGATAGATAAACAATTTTTTCCAATGTATAACCTTGATGATTAATTCTATTATATTCCAACTTCCATAGGCGAAGTGTTATTCTTCATGGTTTTGACGTAGTCTCTTCTTTCCCATTGAAAAGATGTTTTTCAGTAGTTAGATACTTATGATTTATGTGGAGGAAGTGCCTATACTCATCAAACAATTGCTTTCCTAAACTTGTTGAATGACGAGATCTAATCTTTGGACCACAAACTAGACATGCAAATGTTCCCTTTGTTTGAAGACTTGCAAGATCATATATAATTGGATTAAATATGTCATTTTCTATAATAATATATAATGAAAAGATTATTTAAAAAATATGCATGATATCTACTTCATAAAATTAAATATCGTTAAAGTGCAGTCAAACGTTATAATATACCACAAAAATGTGTTAGCCCTGGGGCATCATGAATTGTCCATACAAGAATTGCATGAAATTGAAATTGTCTTTGTCCTATTGGTCTAGAGACGTCATACATAGTGACGTCATTCCATAACTTTAGTAACTCGTCGATAAGAGGCTTGATATATAAATTCATATCTTTAACTTGGTACTTACCTAGTTGAATGAAAATAAATATTACATAATTATTATAACCATTTTACTACAATATATATAAATTAATGTAGATGACTATTAAATGAAAAAAATATAAGTCATTATGCAAAAATAAGACAAATGATATGTTACTACGTTAAAGAAAATTGATGTAAACAAATAACTGGAACAATCATTTCCAACATTATGTGCTCCATCTTTATTGACATCCATGGAGGAATGTTATTTTTGATGTATGCACCTAAAAATTCTCTCGAGAATTGGATTAATTAAATATGAATTATTTGATTAATTATCCTATTTCCTCTACTGTTTCAATAAATAGAAATATTTATTTATATAGTTCACATTCATGCCACATTTAAATTCTTCTAATCTTAATTAAATAAACAAAATTAAATACTTTGTTTGATTTAATTATCATTTCCCTATTTTATTCTATCACATTAATCTTAAAATTAATTAAATAAAGGTCATACACTTTATTGATTAATTTCCATTATTCTTCTGTTTAATTTTATAAACAAATTCTATAGTTTGTTCTATTAAATTATTTATCCTTCTTTTGCTAATTTAAATAAATCAAAAATATTTAAATAAAGGCATAAGGAATATTCTTCTATATTTCCTCAAAATCAAATTATATATCCTATGTCTAATTTACATCAAAATCATGTCAAAATTAATTGATTGAAACTTCACGAGAAGAATTGGAGACAAATTGCAAATTTATCTTTCAATCCTCCCCGATCAATATTTCCTCTTCGTGCCTGGTGTTTTCATGGGTAGAGACAATCCCCAAAATTTTCTCAATCTCCTCCATCTCTCACCATTCAATCCTCCAGATTGAATCTAAGCCTCTCTTTGCCATCCCTGTGCATTTCTATAGCCATAAAATCTATAAATAAAGCTTCATTCAACCAAAAAAAGGATCCCAGGTTATCAAGTTTACTGTATAGGAATTCATCAAGCATCAAGCATCAAGCATCCAACATTCAAGATTTCACAATCATGGTTGCCTCCTGTAGCTTTAATTATCAGTTTTCATGTCAATTCATGTCATCTTAGTTTCTTTTATCATCTAGTATTATCATATTAGCATAATATCATTGCATCAACATCATTCCATTATTTAGATTGTCATTTTAATAGTTATAGTGTTATTTAAATCTAAGAGCACATAACTTAATAAATCTTTGAAGATAGGAGACAATGATAAGCTTTCAATTGATTAATTAGCTTGATCTTTGATACAATGTTTCATTAATAAGTGTTTTATTCCTTTCTACTTATTGACACTTACAATTTGGCACCCACTGTGGGGCCTAACCCCATTTTTTATCAATTTTTTTGAAAAGTGTCACATAGGTTTCTGTCATGTCCTATTTCAGCACTTTCATAAAAAACTATAGCGCATCCATGGAAAACTATGGCACTTCTATGTTATGTTTTAGTGCTTTCATGACACTATAGCTCATCTGTCAAAAAATTTAGTGCTTTCAACTCTAGTGCTTCCATGACCTATTTCCACACATCAATCACCCATTTCCAGAAAAGCTGATTTAGCGCTTCCGTCGCAAACTCTAGTGCTTCAGGGTTTTGTTTCAACGCTATCGATTTTAGCGCATTAGGTGAAAACTATAGCACTTTAGTGAACTGATTTTGCACTTTTGTAAATTCATTCTGGATCCGACTCGACCGCGGCCAAAATTTAATTTTTATACAGTTAGACTAAAATGAACCAATGCTAGGATAGACATCTGGTTTAAAAATTTATCAATCCTAGGGTAGCCACATTTGGTTTAAAAATTAATCAATCCTAGGGTATCCATCACACTTTTGCAGTATCAGTTAAAAAGAACATCATGATTTTTGTGAAGCAAAATCTTCTCTTTGATTAGAAAATTTGTCTTTTTGGGCTTAAAACAAAACAATTTATCTATTGTTCTTGTGTGGTGATTAGGCTTATGCTCTCTCCTTAACTGGGTGATCAAAATGCCAAATTCATCCTTATTTGCATAAAATTTACACTTTACTAAATCCTTTAGAAGGCTTTTCATAGTGGGAAAAAATACTCACCCTATGGGAACAGCCTAAGTGGGAACACCTAAAGCCAAGGATTCCAACCCACTCTAATCAAAATGCAAGTTGTTGATGAAAGTCCAACTTGATGGTAGTGAGCAAGATAACCATCCCCAAAATATTTGTTCTAAATATTGGGAGGTCTCCTAAGGGATTTTATCAATTTCCGCACCACATGAAAGCCTTATCTACGAACCATATAGTAGTATCCTACCGAGATAGTAACCAGAAATTGTCATACTCACAGTGCAAGGGGAGGGAAGAATCTTCCCCCAAGACAATCACCATATAAGTTCCAAGGTTTTTTTGCTCACAAGATGAGAAATCCAACTCTGAGTACGTTCCTAGAAATGAAAAAAATATGGGTGCCCTCTAGGGGGTGACATGTTTGTTTGCATCAATGCAATTTCAAGATATAGGTTGTTGAGTATAATGATGACCTATTTGACCTTAAGTGTTAGTCTGTCTGATTTGTGTACATTTTTCAAAAGGACCATTCATGGTTCTTGAATATAAATGATCTATTCAGTTTAAAATAATTATTCCACAACTTGCTTGCTGTGTTTTCACAAAAATCATTAAAATTAGATTAAAAGATCATCCAAAAAACAAGTCAAATCAAGTCAAGAAATTCATGATGCGAAAGTGGAAGTCAACAATGTTTGTCAAGAGAGCAATCGAAATCACCAAACCCAAGAGACCACTCAGTTATTGGAATAATTTAAGAAGAAGGCATTTTCTATATCCGAATCGAAAGATATTTTTACAAAATAGAACCTTCATTCATAGATATCACAATTTTGCTAGAGGTCATAATCTTTATTACACAGTAGAACAACTCTATTCACGAGATTTCTTCCAAAGGAGAGCTCTCACACAATATTAAAATTGTAGTCAACGCATACGTCAATCCTATTTTCCACAACCCATGATAGAATATGCCACAAGGCCTAGTCAAGTTTTACAATAGGGATTCTTAAAAATCCTATTTTTAGTGCTCTGGAAACCTGTTTCAGCACTTCGGGTCACTTTTTTAGCACTTTCATAAAATAGTGCATTCAAACATTGTTTTAGCGCTTACACTCATTATTATAGCGCTTCCATAAAATAATGCTTTCATCATCTCTTTCAACGCTTTTGAGCACTGTATTAGTGCATCTGTAAATATAGTGCTTCCATCACCTATTTCAGCAGTTTCGAACTCTGTTCTAGTGCTTCTGTGAAATAGCACATCCATCACCTATTTTAGTGCTCTCAAAAAAGAGAGTTCCAAATCATACTAGTCAATCAGTCAGTCATTTATCCATGAACTTTTATCAGAACACAAGTATCTTTTTATCAGAATCACTGTCTAGAAACTAAAATCATACAGGTTCATACAAGTTTCCACTCTTATCAACTGAAACACAGATCTTGCAAATCAAAAGTGTCAATTCAAAAAAAATTGATTATTATGCTGAAGTATCATCATCAGAATATTATCATCCTTTATCACAAAACAAGGTATAGTAATCAAATTTTTAACCTAGTCTTATCAATAAGATCAATCATCTTATTCGACTTTTTATAAAATTCACTTGACATTTCCAACATAGAATATCAAATTTTGGAAGAAAGAACAAAAAATTGTATGCCAATCCTCACTAGGTCACATAAATAGAGTCTCTTAGAATAAGAACTTGAAATTGCTGAGAAATTGTGTCTCAACTTCTAGCTTGAAGTCCTCATTTTCCTATCTTGGCAAAATTTTGTGTTATTCCTTTGCTCTAACAAAGGCAGAACCGAGATGGAACCTGGCATTGGACTTTTGCTAAGTTCATTTTCCTATTCCCATTTCAACTTTGGATCTTACTCCAACCTCAGTGTTCTTTTCTTCCTTTTTGTTTTTCTTGTCTTCAGGTTGGCATCCTTCATTTTGTTTTCGTTATGTCTTAACTCTACCTTGTGTTCGTTGGAGGCGGAACTGGGTTAGAACCTTTTAGTGAACTTTGGACATGTTCTTTTTTTTGTTCGCATTCCGGCTCTGGATCCATCTCTGATCTCCACGATGTGAGTGTTCCTGTTATCGCTTCGACTTCAGCTCTGGTCTCCGCGGTGTGAGTGTTCCTATTCTCGCTTCAGCTCCAGCTCATGTCTGATCCTTCTTGTCCTGGTGGTTACCGCCCTACTGTAGGTGGTGGGTCCACTCACCATGGTAAAACAATAAGACCGCTTTTAGTTGAGTCTGGTGGTTACCTTTGTATCATGGAAATCAAGTGACTGATCGCAGTGGTTGTGGTATGACCACCAATGGCCTAGCTAGTGGTTACTGCTATACAATAGATAGTCAAGTGATTGACCGTGGTGGCCATGGTAAGACTGCCAACAGCCTAGCTGGCAATTACCACCATACTGCGGATAGTCAAATGATTGACCGCAGTGGTCGTGGTAAGACTACCAGCATTCAATGAAGATGACTACCCCCATACTGCGATGAGTCTTGAAGCAAGTTGCGGTAGCACAGTAAGAACTTTGGAGAGCTTGGATGAGCTCATTGACTGGGTTGACTGAGTTGGACTCAGTGGAAAAATTGATAGATGAATGGGATGCAAACACTTGGCTCTATGTCTAGCGATGATCGGACAAAATCCAAAATAGTTATTGCAGCAGGTACAAGTCGACTTAGGGTGGCAGACTGAATCTGATTTGAGTAATGGCATTAATGCTTGGGTGGCTCGATGCAAAGAGATCGGTATGGGTAAATCATTGGTGCGATTTGATTAGAGTTGGATGTAACTTGTGATCAGTGGTTGATTGTGCAGATTTGATTGCATCATTTGACTTATGTAAGTTGAGCACATTATTGAGAAAGAGAGAGGTTTTTCAAATTGTATGTTCAATGAACATTGTAATAGTAAGATAATTCAGTAAGTGTTGTTGTGAGCTGAACATAAGCAAGACTATGATTTGTATGTAATATTGTTATTACTATAATACAAAATATTCTTTGCTTGGTGTGGTGGGTTTTTTACTTGGAAAGGTTTTTCCACATTAAATACCTGTGTCATCTATGAATTCTCAATTGGTGCAATATTTTTTTTCTACATGTATTTTATTTCAAGTATTTTTAGATGCTATTGAAACCTGTTTATGATCTTCTCCTCTATTGTATTAGTGTTAAGGGAATGTATTATGCACTATTGGGTCTCTAGATCCTACCAGTTTTTCCCTTCAAGTGGTATTAGATCCTAGATAGTTGTGTTATCCTTGTTGGAAAGATCAGTTTTTTGTGCTAATATTGTTTCAGTGGGAGTCTTGCATTGTTAAAACTTGTTTCTGTTTGAGATGGTGAGTACATCTAGTAGAGTAGAGATTGAGAAATTTAATGGCAGTAACTTTGAGTTATGAAAACTCAAGATAGAAGACTTGCTTATGGATAGAGACCTCTGGATTGCAGTTTTTGGAACTAAGCCACAAAGTATGACACAAGAAGCTTGGGATCTTGGTGATAGAAAAGAAAGAGGTTTGATAAGACCAAGTCTAGCCGATTCTGTACTCCTAAAAGTCCATGAGGAGTAGTTTGCAACTTCATTATGGAAGAAGCTTGGTGATATTTATCAAGGAAAGTCTCTAGTAAATAATTTATTCTTGAGGAAGAAGTTGTACTCCTTGAAGATGGAAAAAGGTGCATCTATTTTAGACCATCTGAACTCGTTTAACATGAGTGTTACTCAATTGGCATCTATAGGTGTAAAGATAGAGGAGGAGGATCATTGCATGCTCCTATTGTGTTCATTACCTGACAGTTGGGATCATCTTGTGATGGCCATTAGAAGCACTACCACTGCTTTCAAGATGGAAGACATTGTTGCCTCATTGCTATCTAAAGAGATACAAATGAAGTCTTTAGAGATGGCCAAAGAGGCTCTTGTTGTTTAAGGTAGACCAAAGGAGAAAGGCAAGAAGAAGACAACAATTCAAAATCTAAATCTACAAGGAGATCAAATTATCCTGGTAAAAATTTCAAGGTGAGATGTTGGAACTGTGGGCAACTTGGACATATCTAGAAGGACTGCAAGGAGAAGAAGAAGAAGAAGAATTCTAACAATGAATCTTCTCAAAGTGATGTAGATTCCTTCATTGTAGCAGCCTTGACAACTCAGACATCCGATGATGTATGGCTGGTTGACTCAAGTGCATCCTTTCACATGATGTCCAATAGAGAATAGTTCTCTAAATACGAGAAGTATGACGAAGGAAAGGTATACTTGGAAAGTGATTCAATGTTAGAGATATTTGGTAGAGGAAGAGTCATAATTCAGTTTCCTAATGAGAGAGTCAAATGTATTGGTGGCTTACTTCACATACTAGGTCTGGCTCAAAATATTCTTTTTGTCAATAAGTTAAATGATGTTGGTGTAGAAGTTTCTTTCAAAAGTAGGGGATGCAAAATGGCTAAAGGTGCAATGGTGTTGGCTAAGGGTGTTTTTACTGGCACTCTACACAAGATGGATACACATCCTATTATTTGTAATAGTGCCTTGGTAAAGTCATGCAATGTTGCACTTGTAGAGAAAGATAAAGCCACTTCTCTAGCTACAAATGCTATGGAGGTAAAACTCCCAAGTGAGAAGACTATGCTATGGCATCATAGACTTGGTCACATTGGTGAGAAAGGTTTAAAAACCTCAAAGAATAAAAAAATTGTAGAAGGGCTTGATGATTGTAACCTTGAGTTTGACTTTTGCAAAAATTGTATCTATGGAAAACAAAACCGTGTTTCATTTTATTCTAGTCCTCACAAATCTTCTGGTATACTAGATTATATTCATTCTGATGTGTTTGGTCTAGTTAATGTTCCTTCATTATCGAAGTCTAGATATTATATTTCCTTTATTGATGACTGTTCGAGAAGGGAATTTTTATACTTTATTATAAGTAAATCAGAAGTGTTCAGTCAATTTAAAGAATTTAAATCTTTGGTGGAGAATCAGATTGGAAAAAAATTAAATGTTTGAGGACAGACAATGGTGGTGAATTTTGTTTTGCAGATTTTGAAAGGTATTGCACTGATCATGGAATTAAAAGGCATAAGAAAATACCTTACACTCCACAGAAAAATGGAGTTTCTAAAAGGTTGAACAAGATGCTGATGGAAAAGGCAAGGAGTATGTTGAGTGGTGCTGGTCTGGAGAAATTTTTTTGGGTTGAGGTTGTGGCTACAACATGTTATCTAATAAATATATCTCCTTGTTCAGCTCTTGTTGACAAGACACCTTTGGAAGCATGGTCTAGTAAGAAGCCCTCTATGAGGCATGTCCGTGTGTTTGGCTATGAGGCATATGTTTATTTGCCAAATGAAAAGAGATCTAAATTGGATAACAATGTTGTAAGATGTATTCTCATCAGCTATGGAGTTGGTGTGAAAGGATACAAGCTTTGGAACCCTATTATTGAGAAGGTTTTGAATAACAGAAGCATGATATTTCATGAGCTAAAATCTTCAGTAAGTGATCAACAACTTGGGATAGATTAGAGTGACAAGAAGAAGGATGCAGTTGAGATTCCCCAAACTCTAGAAAGGGAAGAGTTGCATGGCATACTTGAGACTGAGGAGAGCTCAAGTAGCTCTAGAAGTTTTGATGATGAAGAATAACCTCAGCCTGTAAGAAGATCTACACGATAAAAAAGGCAACCTGATAGGTATGGTTTCTCTATGTTAGATTCAAACTGTGCCTATGCTTTAATTACCTACAATGATGAACCTAAGACTATTAAAGAAGCAATCAACATGGTTGATTCAAATTCTTGGTTGGATGCCATGAATGAAGAAATGGATTCTTTGAAAAAAAATGAAACCTAGAATTTGCTACCATTGCTTAAAGGGTGAAAACCTGTTGGCTGTAAGTGGATATTCAAAAAGAAGATAGGTCTTGATGGTAGTGTTGAGAACTATAAGGCATGGTTGGTTGCAAAGGGTTTTTCTCAAATTGAGGGAATTGATTATGGAGAGATTTTTTCCATTGTAGCAAAGCTAACATCCATCAAATTTTTGTTATCATTGGTAGCTATGTTTGATTTTGAAATTGAACAGATGGATGTGAAGACAACGTTTCTCCATGGTGAGCTAGAAGAGCAAATCTACATGTCCCAGTTTGAGCATTTTTTGGAAGAGGTAAAAAAAATCTGGCTTGCAAGTTAAATAAATCTCTCTATGGTTTAAAACAATATCCTAGAATGTGGTACCAGAAATTTGACACGTTTCCATTGTCAATTGGATTTGTGAGATCAAAATCTAATCATTGCATTTATTATAAATTTAAGAATGATTGTGTGCTTGTTATTCCCCTGTATGTGGATGATATGTTATTCATTGGAAATAACAAGACTATGATTTCTGATCTTCAATCTCAATTGTATGCAAAGTTCGAAATGAAAGATCTTGGTGAAGCTAGGTACATTCTTGGAATGGAGATAACTAGGGACAAAAAAAGAAAAAAGGTTTGGGTAAGTCAGAGTATGTGAAGATAGTTCTGGAGAGGTTTATCATGGATGACTACAAGCAACTAGTTGTTCCCATCATGCCGGGAATGAAGCTATCTACTGAATATTTTCCTAAATCTACTACTGAGATGGAGGACATGACCAATGTGCCTTATGCAAGTGTTGTTGGTAGTTTAATGTATGCCATGGTTTGTACAAGAACACACATTGCCCAAATAGTGGGATTTCTAAGCTGATTTATGGAAAATCCGAGAAGATCACATTGGGATGCTATGAAGAGAGTATTTAGGTATTTGAAGGGGACTTTAGACTATGCACTTTGTTACCATGGAAATTTGGTTGCATCACAAAGGACTCTCAGCATTCATGGGTATGTTGATTCAGATTGGGCAGGGGACATTGATAATAGATGATGCGCCATTAGATACACTTTCATGCTTAATGGTGGAGCAATTAGTTGGATGAGCAAGCGATAGGCTGTAGTTGCTTTATCCACAATAGAGGCAGAGTACATGGCTGCAACTCATGGCTGTAAGGAAGCTTTTTGACTGAGGTGTTTATGTTCAGACATTGGATTTAATGCTGGATAGATTTCAATCTGCTGTGATAGTCAGAGTGCCATTTGTTTGGCAAAGAATCTGACCTTTCATGCTAGGACCAAGAAAATTGATGTGCAGTATCACTTTATGAGGGATATGGTTGAAGATGGCAAGGTCAGTTTGGAAAAGATTGAAAGCTTAAAGAATGTTGTAGACACTTTGACAAAGTTGGTTAGCACAAAAAATTTCAGATGGTGCATAGAAATGATGGGCCTTGGGGCTCATGACCGTCAGTAAGTTTCAAATACTTGAGGAAGCTGGAAGTGTTTGCCAAGTGGGAGCTTGTTGAGAAATTGTGTCTCAACTTCTAGCTTGAAGTCCTCATTTTCCTACCTTGGAATTTTTTTGTGTTATTCCTTTGTTGTGATGGAGGAAAAACCGAGATGGAACCTGGCATTGGACTTTTTCTAAGTTCGTTTTCCTATTCTCGTTCTAGCTCTAGCTATGACTCTAGCCTCAGTGTTCTTGTCTTCCCTGTTATTTTTCTTGTCTTTGAGTTGGCTTCCTCTATTTTGTTTTCATTGTCTTAACACTACCTTGTGTTCGTCGGAGGCAAAATTGGGTTGGAACCTTTCACTAAACTTTTGACATGTTCCTATTTTTGTTCCCATTCTAGCTCCGGCCGGATTTCATCTCTATGGTGTGAGTGTTCTTGTTCTCGCTCCAGTTCCGGCTCCAGCTCCAGTCTTATCTTTTCTGTCCTAGAGATTACCGCCCCACCATAGGCGGTAGGTCCACTCACCTTGATAACACGATAAGACTACCTGTAGTTGGGTCTGGCAGTTACCGCTGTACCACAAACAGTCAAGTGACTGACCATGGTGGTCATGATATGACTACCATTGGCTTGGCTAGTGGTTACCATTGTACCACAAATAGTCAAGTGACGCGGTTACCATCATACCAGAGATAGTCAAATGACTGACTATGGTGGTCATGGTAAGATCGCCAATGGTCAACCAAGACGGCTACCACCATACCATAGTGAGTCTTGAAGCAGGTTGTGGTAGCGCGGTAAGAAATAAGGAGAGCTCGAATGAGTTCATTGACTGGGTTGACCGAGTTGGACTCAGTGACAGAAGCGATAGACGAATGGGATGAGGAAATGTGGCTCTATGTCTAGTGATGATTGGACATAAACCAAAATAGTTATTGCAGCAGGTGCAAGTTGACTTAGGGTGGAAGACTGAACCCGATTTGAGTAATGGCATTAATACCTGGGTGGCTCGATGTAGAGAGATTAGTATGGGAAAATCATTGGTGCGATTTGATTAGAGTTGGATGTGCCTTGTGATCAGCGGTTGATTATGCAGATTTAATTGCATCATTTGAATTAAGTAAGCTGAACATGTTATTGAGAAAGAGAGAGGTTGTTCGAACTGTATGTTCAATGAACATTGTAATAGTAACATAATTCAGTAAGTGTTGTTGTGAGTTGAACAAAAGAAAGATTTTAATTTGTATGTAATATTATTATTAATGTAATACAAAATATTATTTGCTTGGTGTGGTGGGTTTTTTACCTGGAAAGGTTTTCCCATGTTAAATACCCGTATCATATGTGAATGCTCAATTGGTGCAATCTTTTTTTTCTGCATGGATTTTATCTCAAGTATTTTTAGATTCTATTGAAACCTGTTTATGCTCTTATCCTCTATTGTATTAGTGTTAAGGGAATGTATTTCACACTATTGGGTCTCTAGACCCTACTAGTTTTTCCCTTCAGAAACATCACATACAATGGCAGAAGAAAATCCCTAGAATAGTTTGCATCAAAATTTATAAGAATTAAATAACTCGAAAGGACATTCAAACAACCTAATAGGATCCCAAATTCCATAAATTCATGGAAAAGATCTTAGAACAAGACATTGAGAAATATCTCTTAATGTTGGCTGAATCAAGTGCTAAACTTCCTAAGGACTTTGACATAAATCATCTAAAATAAGCACCTGGAATAGTGAGACTAAAATACCATAGCCCACACAAGCAATAGATCCGGTTGTTTCTTTAACATCCCAAATGCAAATCTTACAACAACAGATACATGATATGAAAAAAGGGAGTACCAAAAGGTATGCAATACAGGACATCTGTCCTTATCCTTTCGACTCAATATTCAATATGATACATTTTCCTAGACATTGTGAATTCCCCAAGTATGACAAGTACAATGGATGGATAGATCCAATTGATCATATCCAGAAATTTAAAACAATAAGCCTAGAGTTTGCCCAAGAGGAAACTTACCTAATGAGATTATTCCCAAGAAGCTTGGGAGGTGCATGTATGGAATGGTTTTCAAAATTACAACTAGGTATCAGGACTTTTGAGGACCTTGTCAACAAGTTCATCTCCTAGTACTCTTTTAACATCCAACACGATGTTATGATAAAGGATCTATATAACCTAAAACAAAACAAAGGGGAGATGTTCTTGTCCTTTCTAAAAAGATGGTGACAATTGTTCGCTAGATATCCTTGATCCATTCCAGAGGAAGAGAAAATGGAGTTGTTCATTGACAACTTGATGGAGGAGATTAGTTACAAACTTGAATTGCAATGTCCTACTTTCAAAAAAGTGATAGAAAATGACCTTAAGATTGAAGAAGCGCTAGTCAAAAGAGGGGTTATTAAATATTTCAATGACAAATCAAATAACACAAAATCCTCAAATTAGTACCCCAGCAGTGATAAACCAAAATTTTGGCAAAAGAACCGAAATACGACTACGAATGAAGTGATAAGTTATTTACAAAATGCCAAACCAGTTTTCAACTTGACAACATCTACTTAAAAAAAAATCAAAACAACGATCAAATCGTCAAGTCAAATGTCATTCAGAACAACGAAATCACAAAACTGCAATCATACCCAAAACCATCAAACTGGCATAGG
Organism: Sequoiadendron giganteum; assembly: GCA_007115665.2. NCBI lineage: Eukaryota > Viridiplantae > Streptophyta > Pinopsida > Cupressales > Cupressaceae > Sequoiadendron > Sequoiadendron giganteum. Next base: position 660,002,345 of record CM021101.1, on the reverse strand, counting down.
TTTACACTTTAGGCCAAACATTGGAATCAATGATGAAAGAACTAGTCACTAGTGGTCTTATCACTGTGCGGGAAGCAAGATTCTAGGATCCAAAGGTCAAACCACCATGGTGGAATGACTCAGATTACTGCAACTTCCACAACAATAAAGGCCACAAAACTAATGATTGTATGGAGTTAAAACACGTAGTTCAAGATCTGATCAAAAATAACAAGGTGTATATAGAGGGACCCAAAAAAATAATGATCATTCAACCATCAAGGACCCTTTACCAGACTATGACAAAGAAGCATCATCTTCTATGAACAACAATGGTTAAAATATCAATCATATCTATGATAAAATGATCCTTTGTCTTACCGAAGTAGAGAGTGATCATACCATTGGTCATAACATAAATGAACACGATACCACTGACACTACCCCTTTGGATTTTCTCCCAAGCATACAAGTCCTTGAAAATAAAATAAATGTCATAAAAATCAGAGAACAACATAACTATCAATCAAAAAATGTAATGACAAGGGGGCAATCCAATGTAGTGTTAAAGGGAGTGGGGTCTAAAAATGCATATCCACCGCCATCTCATTACAAAATTTTTGATCAAATTCAAAAAATTCTAGCACCAATATCAATACTAGAACTCCTCAAACTATCTCCATCACATAAGGAGGTTCTAGAACAAGCACTAGTTGCAACCACAATACCGAAAAATCTAGATGTTTGCCAATTACAAGCTATGGTGGGACATTTGACTACCCCACATTGTCTATCATTCTCTGAATAGGATGATGTGTCACTCAATCATCCCCATAACACCGCACTCCATATCAAAGTCTTGATCCCCAATCACCATGTCAAAAGAGTCTTAATAGATGGAGGAATTGGTTTGAACAAATTTAGTTCGTGCCCTAGGGTATTCTAATGATGCTATTGATGCCTGAAGGAAAATGACCATAAAATCATATGATGAGGAAGAAATATCTTCGAAGGGACTAATTGTGTTACCAATTCAAGTGGGACCAATGATGAACCACATAACATGTCAAGTATTGGAAAAAGAGTCAACTTGCAACATACTCTTAGGGTGTCCCTGGATCCATGAAATGTAGGTTGTACCTTCCACATATCACCAATGCTTAAAATTCCCAGTAAATGGACAACAGATGATGATATCTACCGATGATAATCATCCCCAGCATTGTGACACACTTAGAAACTCTCAAGATACCTTTGAGCCTCACAATCGAGAAGCATCTAGTTCAAAGTCACCAAATGAAGAAAAACGTCCAAATATCATCACCAAATGGGTAGAGAAGAAGGATAAAGAAAAAGATACAAATATTATTGACACTCAAGTAACAGAAAATTCAGATCCCCAAACCTCCTTATCATAGAAATCTCAAGAGAAGGTCTAGTTGACAGACAAGGGAATGGGGCAATATTCTATAGAGCGATCATTTAATCTTTCACAGTTAATGTCATCTCCAAAGACATATGGTCAACCATCAATGATCAAACATCAAACATCAAACATCGCTACCTATCATAGTTCTAGAAGAAAGGTTTGTAAAAGCCAGTACCATAGAGGATGAATCAAAAAGCAAAGCAATCCTTGATTGGTTATACAAAGATGAAGAACCATCAACATCAAATAGCAATATCAAGAATGTCAACATCAATACAGACAAATATGGAAAATGGAAAGCTATCCTAGAAAAAATGGGTTATGAGGGACAAGAACCTATTGGTTTAAGAAAGGAAGGGATAATTGAGCCTATTTAGCCCCTCACTTTCTAATAAAAAGAGAAGACGGGACTGAGATACTCTGAAGAAGAAAAATAGGAGATAACAAGGAAGGTTGTATAAAGAATCCTCTAGCTTAGATATAGCTCTGAAACGGATTCAAATGAATATGAGTGGGATCTGTGTTCCAATTTATCTTTCGCCGATATTAAAATTGATGTAATACAAAAATATGCACCTATGCATGAGGAGAGACAAATCTCTAGTTCTAGACCATTCATATCAGGATCCTAAATATTGATGACTCAAGTGGGGACAAAAAGACATCAAGTGAACTAGACGATCTTGAAGAAGGTACCATCATTGGCCTCGATATTCCAAATAAAAACTATGATGAAATGGTTGTCTGAACCTTGACATCCATCAACCTAAATGAATCTGATGACCTCATTGCATTAATCCATCCAGAACTTATTGACTAGGAACCTGTCGAACCTCTGACTATACCAATATTTGCAGACGATGACGCCATTGTGAATTACCTATGTCATGACGAACCTGGTATGATTTCTATCTATAATACTCATAACAACGCAACTCGACAGGAGGGTGTCAAATCTTCCAGTTGTAAAAGTAAAAATACGGATAATACATCTAATGGTGAAAACCATTATATGGCAACATTAGATCCAGAAAAAGGAAAAATAAAGAACACATCTAATGGTGAAAACCTCTCTGAGGCACTGAAAGATGGAAGATTTGACACTCTTCCAGAACATTATCATGAGAGGTCATCAGTCCTTGTAGAACCAACACAGTCTATTAACATTGACACTGAAGAAAAGGAAGAAATCCTACATCTAGCATAATCCATGATAGACCAATAGAGACCAGAATTCATCAATTTATTTAAGGAAAGAAGCATAAAATTTTCTTGGTCATATTTCGATATGCCAGGCTTGGATCCAAATCTACTCATGCATCATTTGCCTTTGCCTATAGGAATCAAACCTGTGAAACAAAAATTGAGAAAAATGCATCCTCATATTGCATTAATCATAAAGACTGAATTAAAGAAATTTCTAGATGCTCGATTCATAAGGTCTATCGACTACGCTGAGTGGATATCAAAAATTGTACCTATTTAAAAGCCATACAATAGCATCAGGATATGTACAAAATTCAGAGACCTAAATAAAGCATGCCCAAAGGATGATTTTCCATTACCAAATATAGACATCATTGTGGAATTGACGGTAGGGCATTCCATGTTGTGAATCATGGACGGTTTTTTTGGATACAATCAAATAAAAATAGCTCTAGAAGATCAAGAAAAGATGGCATTGACATGTCCATGGGGAACCTTTTGCTGGAATGTCATGCCATTTGGTCTGAAAAACGCAGGAGCAACCTATCAAAGAGAAATGACAACAATATTTCATGATATGATGGACACCTTCATGGAGGATTACGTGGATGATATTCTAGAAAAATCTTGTACAAGGAAAGGACATCTACATATCTTGAGAAAAATATTCACATGACTAGAGAAATTCAATGCCAGGTTAAACCCCAAGAAGTGTGTCTTTGGGGTCACATCATGGAAACTCTTAGGGTACATTGTCTCAGAAAAAAGGTATTGAAGTGGATCCAATGAAAGTCAAGGAAATAATGGAAATGTTGCCTCCGAGAAATATTAGTCAAATCAGATCACTACAAGGAAGGCTCCAATCAATCAGGAGATTTACCTCCCAATTGGCAAATAAAAGTCATCCTTTTAATCATCGGTTACATAAAAATGTTGGTTTTAAATGGGATGAAGGGTGTGAAACAACGTTTGATCAAATAAAACAATATCTAATGTCACCACCTATTCTCATGCCACCAACCGAAGGAAGACCTCTGATATTGTACATTGCAACAACAAATATATCTTTGGGAGCATTATTAGCACATGAGGATTATGAAGGAAAGGAACATGCCATCTACTATATCATTGGGACATTAAATGGCTATGAAATAAACTACACTTTCATAGAGAAATCATGCTTAGCAGTGGTGTTTTCTACTGAACGACTAAGACATTATATGCTGACCCATACAATCAGGTTAATAGCAAAGATCGACCCCTTAAAATATTTACTCAGCAAGGCTACCTTAATAGGTAGACTAGCCAAGTGGGTCATGCTATTAAGTGAATTTGATATTCAATATGTGGCTAGAAAATCCATCAAGAGTCAAGAAATCGTTGAACAATTGGTTGAGGCTCCTTTGCCAGATGACTGACCCATGACCATGGAGTTTCTAGATGCAGAAATTATGACAGTGACACCACAACAATGGATATTATATTTTGATGGATCATACACAAAATGAGGATCTAGAGAAGGTATTTTGTTCATCACTCCCTAGGGACACACCATCCCAAAATCATATCGATTGATGTTTCAATGTACAAATAATGTGGCAGAATATGAAGCATTGATCAGTGGGGTCAAGATAGCAATTGAATGGAGAATCACAAACCTACAAGTATATGGAGAATCTCAACAAGTCATTTATCAAGTAAATGACAAGTGTCAAACCAAGGATGAAAAATTAATTCCTTACAAGAAACAAATAGATGATCTAAAGTAGTTTTTCATCAACATCAAATTTGATCAAATTCCGAGGGCGGAGAACAAAGTTGTGGATGCCATGGCCACAATCGCTTCACTCTTACAATTACCAGAGAAATGAGGTTATTATAAGTTTATGGTAGATCAAGTACCATGTCCTTCTCACAATAATTAAGAATCCAACACCATATGCCATCTAGAGACCATGAAAACCTCCATCTATGAAAAAACCTATGTGTACCTGAAAAACAATATCCTCCCTAAAGATCTTCCTAGGAACCAAAAACATAATTTTATCCGCCAATCCTCCCGACATAATTTAATCACTGACATCCTTTACTATCAAGGTCTTGATGGTACCTTATCCGATGTTTAGAACATGAAGAATCTGATATGGCTCTATGTGAAGTTCATGAGGTTATTTGTAGCACTCATTTGAGTGGAATAACTCTAGTGAAGAAACTACTTCGTTTAGGATATTATTGGCCATGCATGGAGAAAGAATCTTATTAGTTTGTAAAGAAATGTCAAAAATTCCAAATTCATAGTAATCTAATTCATGCACCAACACAAGAACTGCATCCCTTCACATCAACATGGCCCTTTTGTCAATGGGGCCTAGATCTGGTAGGAAAAATAAATCCCTCTTCATCTAATGGACACAAGTTCATTATAAAAGCTACATAATATTTCACAAAATGGATAGAAGCAGTGCCTCTTACAACAATCACGAGGAAGCAGATCTCATCTTTCATCTTGAACTACATAATATGTCATTATGGAATTCCTTTATTTATTATCACTGATAATAGATGGCCTTTCAAAAACCAAGATGTCCAAGAATTGTGTGAAAAGTTCCATATCCAGCATCACTTCTCAACACCATACTATCCACAAGGAAATGGCCAAGCAGAGGCCTCTAATAAAATAATTCTAAAAATCCTCAAGAAGATGGTAAATGATGTTGGACATGATTGGCATGTTCAACTCAATCCTGCACTATGGGCCTACAAAACCAGTATCAAAACACCAACAAGAGCAACACCATATGGGTTGGTATATGGATCAGAGGCCATACTACCTATTGAAGTTGAGATTCCATCACTTCGTGTATCACTGAGAGGAATCATTTTAGATGAGGACTATAGGGTATCTAGACTACAAGAACTAGAATTATTGGATGAGCATCATCAAATTTTTGTTAATCATCTCACAACATATCAACAATGAATATCAAGGAGTTACAATCATAGGGTAAAACCTAGGATTTTTCAAGTTGGTGATTTGGTTCTAAAATAAAAACCAAGAAATCAATAGGAGAGGCAAAAGAAAGGGAAATTTGAGCCTAATTGGCTAGGTCCTTTTGTCATCATATCAGTATACGGATCAAGGGCATATCAACTATCAACGTCATAAGGGGATATTTTTGATGAACCTATCAATAGTATCCATCTCAGAAATTTCTAAACTTGAATTCCTAGTGCATGGGTCATACTTCTGAAAAATGGTTTCCTTGATGAAAACCTAGCAAACAGGCATCTTGGCAACAAAAAATGAGATAAAGAAAATAATACAAAACAAAGTGTAATCAGAACATATGTTGAAAACCTGGAGACATGCATCATATGTGATTCTAAATCAGCTTTCCCATCTATTTTGATACATATCAAGATCATTAACCCGACAGTCATTACTAGTTCATATCATATCATTAGTCTTACCACCATTACATCCATTATCAAATCATGTCACATGGTCATGTCTCACTCTAGCTTGGGGAAAGATCAGTCTCACCAAATGGGAAAACAAAAGTACGACAAGAAAACAAAAACAACATCAAATCACAACATCAATCACCATCGAAAAGGCATCAAACATCCATATCATATCAGAAAATCCAAAAACAAGTCAAAAACTCAGTCTAGAAAAGAAAAACCAAAATCATGAGTCTATGTTAGTCAAACTACGTGGTATCTTTGTGTGTAACATAGGAAAGGATAATCTTTGACCAGCCCCTGAGACCCCTAGGATAAGTTAGTAAGTTAGGTCCTTGGTCAAAATCTCAGAAAATCACAAAAAAAAAAAAAAACATCACAAAATCAGGATGGAAGATTTAATCTAGATAATGATTTGAAACACTCTAAGTTAAAGGTGGATAAATTTTATTTTTGATATTATCATCTTTGGAGTAACTCGATGATGTAAATGAACTAGAGAAACAAGGAAGAAGATAAATATTTTTATTGTCTGTTGTATGTAAGTTAATAATATGAATGTATGAATTGTTGGGGGATGTGCTATGAAAATGTATCATTGATGACATTCACAATTCACACATTAAAATGATTAATCTCTACCTATTTACACAATGAATTCTTAGGTCATCTCTGTTCAATTATACCTAGATTCTTGTGTTTGCTTACAATATCAAAAATCATGAAAGTAGTACTCAGGTCGTCATTGATCTAGCATATACCATTTACACTTGTACTCACTTTCAACATCCAATAAAATATCTATGATGATACCAAACACAAAAGTACTATTAAAATGATAATGGTATGCATATAGCTGCATGATAAAATTAGATTGCATTCATAATAAATTCTACACTTGCAAAGTAATTTATTGTATAAAGGATCCAATTAATGATTATCTTTTCTACAAATATGATTGAGTATACTTGACATAAATAAAAAAATCATCAAAAAAATATAGAAGTCATCTTCTCATCATTAAGTTTACATCATGTTCATCATTCATTGCATTATCATCCATCAACATCATATCATTTAAATAAATGCATCATGTTTCATTACATCATATCATTCGTTACATTATTATCATATGCATTTGATCAATTGTTTTTACATCATTTGTCATCCATTATCATATCACGAAATCATCATTTTATTATCATTATCACATTTAAAAAATTATTTACCATCAATCCATACATTTCATCACATTAAAATAAATGCAAGTTATGTCATTATTATCCATACATCCATACACCATTTAACGTCACATATGCATACATCCATTATCATAAATCATAAATCATCATTTACAACATCATACATTACTGACATCCATACATCATAATATTCTGCATATGCATTCATCTAGAATCATCACATGAAATAAAAGAATTCATCACATGATACATCATCACATAAATTAAATACATACATCATAGAATCATAAACCATCATAAATAGTAATCACTGCATATCATATATATCATCAATGTCAAAATAAAATGAATTCTGAAATGAGAAAAGATACATCGTCAAAAATGAGATGACTTGGAATATACATCGTATCTCAAAAAGGAATGTCTCGGAATCACAATAGAACATCTATGATCTACTGCTACCAAAATGAGAAGGCCCAAGACCCTCACTAACTGTTTGGGTACACGTCTGACCAGATCTTGATGGGGCATAGCTCACTCTATGCTTGGTAGACACTGCATCATGGTATCTACCTCGGTAAAACTCTGCCTTGCCACCAACCCACAAAGCCTCTCTCATGTAATTTACAACAGAGGTACCATTAGCTACTCTCTACAGTGTCTCGGCCATCTCCTATGACCTCTTGGCAATCTATCTGTCACTATCTCGCTCAACTGTCAAAGTATCAACCTGAGTTTGAATAGCTGCTAACTATCCCTGTACCTATGCTAAGGCTTGGGCATGAGCTTGTGCCTGGGTCTGCATTTGAGTCTATGTTTGAATGAACAAACCCTTTGCCTATACCAACTACCCTTTCAAAGTCTATACCTATGTCTATAGAATAGCAATCTTCCTCTGATGATCGACTGATGATACTACCACTCCTCGCCTCTTGTGAGGCCTACTCGATGATGGTCCAACACTAACTGGACCCACCCCTCTGCCACCTCCACCACCACCATTAGTATCATCATTGCTACTAGCATCACTACCCATCTCAATACTACTGCTTGATGCAGTATCATCCCTACTACTCTCCTTAGAACCCTCAGCAACATCATCCTCCACAAGTAACGGTGGTGGCTCATCATGAATAGCAATACAAGGATGTGGAGTTAATGCCAAAAAACCTGCATACTCCTCTATCACAGATGCCTCGGCAATATCCCTGCGCATTTCCTAGGAAGATGGTTGCAGATCCCTATACCCCTCTACTAGTGTATCATATGACAGACATGGCCCCCAATCAACTACATCACTCTATCACTAGGCATAATGAGCTACCCTCTGAGGTATACAATGAACAATGCCATACTGCCTATACACCTTCCGCAACAAAAATATGTGCATAAAAAATGGGGTCCTGCCAATTAGGTACATAGAATCACAAAGATTCCCAAGCACTGTGTCATCCTCATCCCACTACTCATAGTCTAGATATGGACGCTAGACAACATTCTCTGTATCATCCAATACTTGTCTCCAATCCTATAACTTACCCATCTAAGCTTGGGTAAGTCTACCTTTGTACCTCAAAACATATTGTCTTCTTGCAGGTCTATCCAGAACTAGAAATGGTCGAGCAATGGAAAAATTCTCTCATGCCCACACCTATAATAGGGTCATACCTGCTGATAAATTGCATGCTCCCAAGTATACCACTGAATGTAAATCATGGTAGAGATGTGCTAGCATACACATCCCCCATGCATATCTCAACCCATGCACCACCATGCTATCCAAAATCTGGCCCCAACCCATAGAGAATCCCTTTGACCTGTGATCAAGACAAAGGAAACTTCCAATGAATCCAACTAATACTGTTGGTAGAGAAGCATATGCATCAGCTATCATCTGCCATCAGACACTCAGACCTGAAATGTGCTATCATGAAAGACTCTACGAAGAGAATCTCTCCCACCAGCCTCATGAGCATCGTATACAACAATCTCTCCCATAAAGGGAATCTATGGTATCTGCCACACATCCTTGGGTGTGACTGCCATCTTGCTAGTGGGTAAATGAAAGGTGTTATGGTCACCATGCCACCTCTCGACCAAAGCTGTAATTAGACCCCGATTAATCCTAATCTGGGTCATACCAAGTAAAGTCGTAAAACCACATCAACCTATGATTTGAATCTCATCTGAAGTCAAATGAGGAATCAAATTGGTAGTCTAAGGAAATCACTCTCACATCTGGAGAGTAACCAGATCCTCCTATCATCATAAAAAGTTTAAAATCAGTGAACTATGTCAAGAATCAAAAGTCAATCTACTCTCAGATCCAATCAAACTTTGGTATGAAATTTTGATCAAAATTCATAACAAACATCAACAAACCTCACCTATCATGAGATTCATCAACATTATCCAATCTCGCCTATCATGAGGTTTATCAAATAGGAATCCTTCCTTGCATATCATGAGGATCATCACAAATAGGTTTATTTCTCACCTATCATGAGAGTAAGTCTTATTAAATCATAAAAAATGAGTTATCAAGGAATTCGGATAATCAAGAATGGACATGATCAAAATTGACAAAAATCAAAGTTAACTATGTCAAAATTTGAAAATATAACATGGATGCGCTAAAATAGGCATCCAAAGCGCTATTTAACCCAAAGTGCTATTTCAAAACTTTGATGCGCTATAACAGGCAACTGAAGTGCCACTTTACCCAAAGCACTATAACAAACCATCGATGTGCTATTTTACCACATCAAAGTGCTAGAACATTCTAGGTGCTAAGATCTGACGTCGAAGCACTAAACTTAACTACCTAAGCGCTAAATCATGAAAGCACTACACTATCCTACGAAAATGCTAGAGAAAATAATGCACTTGCGCTAAATCTCAAAGCGCTAAAACAATTTCTGGATGCGCTAAACTGGAGCACAAAATGCTACAAGGTGACTTGGATGCGCTAAACTAAGCAAAAAATGTGAAAACATAAAAAAATACATAAAAAACAAAAATGGATGAAAAACGAGGTGGATTATGGGTACATACCGGAGGTCCGTAAGCGAACGACTGTTGGTGATGTCACACATGCTCGAAACAATGAGTGTGGTAAGGGATTGGCATCTTGCTCCAATTGACTGAAATGTCTCTCTCACTAGGTATTGAAAGTCAAAAGGTGCAAATGACTTTGAAAAGAACCTTTTGGACTTTATATAGCTTTTTGAAAAGCGATTTTGGTGGGTTTTATTTTATTTTAATTAATTTTATTCATGGAATTAATTGAAATTCAACCACAGCTTATATTTCTGTTCATCAATATCGGGAGATAAATTATTTTTTCATCAAATCATCACGAAAATTCAAAAATTCTAAAAATTCATCAAATGATTAATTTATCTCTTGGCAATCGTCTGAAAATCAATATTTGGGGCATGTCTGGGGCACACTGAATTTTTTTTTCATCAATACTGGTAGTAGTAGCAAAATTATCTTTGAAGAAATACATAAACACATCACTTCAAAGAGGGGAAAAATGTATACACCTAAAAATGGTCTGGAGAATCTAATTAATTAAATATGAATTATTTGATTAATTATCCTATTTCCTCTACTATTTGAATAAATAGAAATATTTATTTATATAGTTCACGTTCATGCCACATTTAAATTCTTCTAATCTTAATTAAATAAACTAAATTAAATACTTTGTTTGATTTAATTATCAGTTCCCTATTTTATTCTATCACCTTAATCTTAAAATTAATTAAATAAAGGTCATACAATTTATTGATTAATTTCCATTATTCTTCTGTTTAATTTAATAAACAAATTCTATAGTTTGTTCTATTAAATTATTTATCCTTTTTTTGCTAATTTAAATAAATCAAAAGTATTTAAATAAAGGCATAAGGAATATTACTCTATATTTCCTCAAAATCAAATTAGATATCCTATGTCTAATTTATGTCAAAACCATGTCAAAATTAATTGATTGAAACTTCATAGGAGGAATTGGAGACAAATTGAAAATTTATCTCTCAATCCTCCTCCATCAATCTTTCCTCTTCTCCTGCCTAGTGTTTTCATGGGTAGAGACAATCCCCAAAATTTTCTCAATCTCCTCCATCTCTCACCATTCAATCCTCAAGATTTAATCCAAGCCTCTCTTTGCCATCCCTGTGCATTTCTACAGCCAAGAAATCTATAAATAAAGGTTCATTCAACCAGAAAAAGGATCCCAAGTTATCAAGTTTACTTTGCAGGAATTCATCAAGCATCAAGCATCAAGCATCCAAGCATCCAACATCCAACATTCAATATTTCACAATCATGGCTACCTCCTATAACTTTAATTATTAGTTTTCATGTCAATTCATGTCATATTAGTTTTATGTTATCATCTAGTATTATCATATTAGAATCATATCATTGCATCAACATCATTCCATTCTTTAGATTATCACTTTAATATTTATAGTGTTATTTAAATCTAAGAGAACATAACTTAATAAATCTTTGAAGATAGGAGACAATGTGATGCTTTCAATTGATTAATTAGCTTGATCTTTGATACAATGTTTCATTAAAAAGTGTTTTATTCCTTTCTACTTATTCCAACTTACAGTTGATAACAAAAATAGGGCACACCGAGTAAATAGATCTAAGCTCTCCAAATGGATTGACACCATTCACTGCCAATGAAAGATTGAGATTATGAGGCTCTTCTTTAAAGTATGGCCATTTTTCCTCGATGTCCCTAAATGTAGAACTATCCATAGGTATTTGAAGAATTCCATCTCCACTTCTATTCCATGCATGGTAATCCATAAGTTGTGCTAAGATTTCACACCTAAATTATCATTGCATACGTGGAATAATGGGAATATAACAAAGAACCTCATGAGGCACACTTTTTTTTAGTTGATCTATTCGATATCTATTGATATGGAATTCTAGGCATTCTATTGCAAATTCATATTTTTTATGATATATAATATTATCATTGGGAAATGCATCTATTGCTTGATACTCCATTCTGATATCTTTCATAATGGCAGATAAATCTCGGTATGAGCGGGGTAAAATATTTGATGGTGGTAACAAAAATTCACCTATCAATCTACAACAAAAAAATAATTTTTTAATATAAAGAATATTAATGGTACATATTTCATCCTTTATTTACTAGTGATGAACAAACAAAAAAAATAGATGAAAAATATGACATATATGACATACTTTAACATCCGTGAGATTGCTATGCTGGATAAACCATTCATAACCTTCAAGTTCACCAACAACAATACAAAAAAGAGAAGATTTTTTTGGGGGCCTTCATAAAGGGGCTTGTATGCCTTCTCAAGTATAGGTAAATCATGAACATCATCTCGATTATCATGATCAGTTGCGCCACTAAATGTGTCATTGATCAATATATTTGTACCATCATCTTCTTCCATAGGATCATTAACTTCATCTTCGATATTCACAGCTCGATGTTCCTCTTCTTGCAAAACCACATTCTCTGGGCTATGATAATCCATATCATGTGCCCTAGGGTACCCCACCTTTATAATAATGATCAACACAAATACACCATGATCATGATCAAGTGATTTTTTATATTTATAAAAAATATTAAAATGATATAAACATTTATAAATTCAATCAATATAAAGACATATAATGAACAACTTACCAATGGACGATAATCATGCCCCCCTTCAACATGACCATGTTGCCTATAATTTTTCTTAGCTATTGTGATTAAAACTCTTCTCATCTTTAAGCCCTTGCAATTATTGCAAGGAAAATAACATTTTCCATCACCCTTTCTTTTCAATCTATCCCATAATCTATCAAGTGTCTCTTCATTTTGTTCTGCACTAATATTATTTGACATGATTTTTCTTTACGAAGCTTGGATATTTAGATCTTCAAAAAATATCAAACTCACACTCCAATAATTTGTAATCATAGACAAGTAACAAAATCCAATAATTCTAATATTTTGCACCAAAAAAATCTGGTCTATAACCTCCACAAACTATCATAAGTATAGAAAAACACTGTTGCAAGTATAGATAAATTGTCGAACCCACTTTTATTTATTAAAAAACATTGGTCAGAACTCGGACGAACGCTAACTGTATACCCGTTGGCCAACAAATTAAGGAGGCTAACCATATATGTCGGCCCACAAATTGATGGAATGGGATGTTTGTCTTTAAGTGTATGTCTAAATAGAGACAAAAATGATGGAGCCTCACAATTTTGATGAAAGTTAGGCATAAATTTTAATTTTTTTAAAAAAATTCACATTAAATACATAGGTATGCAATGATACATCTAATTATACATCTTTTTTTAGAAAGTTTCATCATATTTTTCAATCAAATGAGTTAGTGTGTTAGAAACCGCTTTAAAGTGGGTGCATACATTGACACTAATGTTTCACTGTGTAATTTTTCTTTTTTCTTGTGACACATCATTTTCTTGGTGTTTTCATTGGGTTTGATTTGCTCCAAAAGTTTGATATTTGTTTGAATTGTCCTCTCTTGGAGACATTAGGCACATTTTTCCCTAATAAGAGACCTTGCATGAACTAAAAAAACTCCCTTTAAACATACCTTACACTATTTTTCATTTACAATAACTTTTATATGGCCACCTTGCATATCATACCTTGCATGCCTGTGGTGCCATATTTTTTGTTCATGAGTCCCAAGCATACAAATTTTTTCCTGCCTCATGAAGCTCAAAGTTCATTTGTTCATGAGCTCAAATCACATAAAGTTTTTCTTGTCTCATGAAGCTCAAAGATTATTATTGTGGGGTGCCTTATCAAAGTTATCAGGAAGTATAACTTTGGTGTGCTTGTATGGGAGTTGAATGGAGACATGAATTCCCTTAAGAATCAAGTATGTGAGAACATACCAGTCATGTGTCTCACCTCTTTGGATTACTCACCCCACATACGACTAGAAGTTTCATGGCCCTAGAGTGAGGATATTATGGATATTCATCCTAAATATGACCTCAATTTTTGTGGCCCCAGAGTGAGCACATTTTCATCGAAGATGGATCCACCCATATTATTATTTTCTTCTTTATGTCTTTGGCATTGCATGTTTATGTATCTTATTTTTATGCAAACCTTACACCTTGTGTGTGTCCCTTTGTGATCATGTTGGTTTGATGAAGGATCTCAAACTCTAGGAGCTTGGCCACCTCCTTTGATCTTTTTCATCATTTTTCATTTTCATCAAAGCACTTGGACCCCTCTTGAACTTCTACTTTAATTTGATTTTGAAGCAAGTTCATCCTCTCACTAAAGTGGGTCTTAATGTTGTGTTGAAAAATGTCGTCAGTGACATTTTTACACTAGTTTAGCTCCTTCTCATTAAATTATGCTTAAATTTTTCCTTTATTTAGGTCTTGCACACTTGTAAACTAAATAAAATATATTCAAATTGAGCCTTATAAAGGTGTTGTAAAGTGTTGTAACCCACTTTCACACTTTTCAAGGGTTTTATTAGTTATTTGAGCCTAATGAACCTATATTAAACCTATTTGAGTCAGGAGTGTATGTTTATCACCTTCTTGGAAATCTCACCTAGTGGACAACCTAATGTTCTATTGCCTCGAAGTGAGTTTGTATGTTTTTTAGAAAAATAGCTTAGATCTGATCAACATCACATTGGACAAATGATCGGACCTTGATCCACCAATTTCTTTTTCATTTTGTTTCATTTTCTTTGTGTATTTGATAGTGCATGCTTGTGATTTTTTTTGGCTCTCTATATCACTTTCATGTGTTTTATTTTGTGTTTATGTTGGTTTATCATGGGAACTTGATCTTGGGGGCTAGTTCACCCCTCTTGATCATTGTCATCCCATCCTATCAACATCAGTGCTCTTGGACCCCTCTTGATGTATTTTTGTCTACTTTAGTGTGAGTTTGAAGTAAGTTCATCCTCTCACTAAAGTAGTGGCTAAATTTGGTAATGAAAAAGGTATCCCTTATGCTTTTCCCTTTCTTGTTTAGGCCCTCCTTGTGAACTAGGCTTAATGGTGCCTTGATTTGGTGTTCTAATCTGTTTGACACATTCACATCAGGTCTTGGGCCCTTCTGAACTAATGAACATGAGTGGTACCTTGCTAAAGTGTTTTAGAATGTTGTAACACATTTTCACACTTTTCTAAGGCTTTATTTATTAACTACACATAACAAGTTTCTTTTTAACCCTAATCATGCCTTATTCTATTTTACATGTCATTTAATTCAAGTTTTCATGATATTAGGGATTTTCATTTCATCTTACATTTCATTATCTTTTCCAAGTCTAAACTTTGTTATGAATCCCTTATTAGGTCATATTCAACCCCTAGAACAACCCTCTTGAAATATCTCTTTCCCTTTTGCATTGAGATCTCAAAGTCTTGTTCTTGAGTGAAAGTTAGTGAAAATTTCCCTTCTAGGTCCTAAACCCTAAGGAAGGAAGAAAACAATTTTCAACCTTCCAATAAGCATTTTTAAAAATGTTCCATAAAATTATGCCTGGTGGGACTCATTCACCACCTTGGGAAAATGAGTCCCATGTGGCCCAAAATCAAAATTAATTCATATTCTTAGTGGGATTTTATCCTCGTAGATCTGATGTCGGCTTGTAGTATTATAATTTCGGGAATTCTTACATAATTAAGTATAAATACAAGTTTATTTCATTCATTTTCACCCCAAGCACTGAAGTATTCATCCTTATAGTTGTACACATCTAATAATGGTCACATCATATTAGCCTAGTAAATTAATTAAATATGCATTATTTAATTAATCTTCTTGATTCAACTACATTTAAATAAATTTAATAATTTATTTATAAATGTTCACCTTTTCTATAAATCATTCACTATTATCATTTTCTCATGTCTTCTTAATTTATTAAATAAATACCATTGTTTATTTTAATTAATTATCACATTACTTTATCATATAAAATAAATACATTTCTTCAAATATCAAAACCCATAACCATACACTTAATTAAATATTTCATATTTAATTAAGAAAGCTTCTAAAATATTCTCCAAACATATAATTAAATACTTATATTTAATTGGAAGCTTCAATTTGCACATGTCACAATAAATTAAATAAAATTATTATTTAATTGAGCAATTATCTTCAACAAACAAAACTACTTCATGACAAATGGCAATTTGTCTCCATTTTTGAATGAGGGGGGTTTTGTGGGTTGAAAACACAATCCATATTTTTATCTCCAACCTGTCCATCTCTCACCATCCATTCTTCCAAGATAAATTTCAACCATTGAACCTTGCCAACAAAGATTTTTCCTTTCAAAAATCAATAAATACAACCTTCTCGTAAGTAGATTTCATCCTAGATTTCATGTGAAGTTACTATAGTTGCATTCAAATCAGCATATCAACATTTTAGCAATATCATAGCATTTTAGTTTGTTCAATTTCATAGCTTAAATCATTAGAAATGGACATGTATTTTACATCAATCTTGTTTTCCTAAGTTTTCATTATACAAGCATCTGCTTAATCCAACTGAGAGCTAGTATCTTGAATCGAATCCTTGAAGATAGAGAACAATGGGACAAATTTGAAGAAGTTGTTGTTATTTAGAGTTTGAATTTTGTCTTTTCTAAATTAGTTTATTTCAATATAATGTTTCATTGGTGTGTTCGTTTACTTTATAATTAATCCACTTATTCTAACAACACAATAGCATGTCTGAGTTCACAAGTGCATTCAAGTGTTTACAAGAGAATTCAAGAGCATGCAAGGGTAAATTATCATAAATTTTAGAGCATCAAGCATCATGTCAAAGATTTCATGCATCATTTTATTTTTTAGCTAACAATTGTGATGTGGGGTTTATGATTCAAGCAAGTGTTCAATTCAAAACCTATCACCTTCAAGCAAGAGTCAAGATCTACATCCATTGGAGCCATCTCACACATGTTTACAAAACTTCAATGAGAAAACCCCTATCTACTAACCCAACAATATTTTCTCCTCTATTTTGTGTGTGTTTTGCAAGTTTGGGTTGAAGGCGCATGAAAGAGAAAGATTGGAAGAAGTTTTCAAAGTGTGTAGAGCTATCAAAGTTACCATAAATACTTGGAGAACATTGGAGAAAACCTAGACGTTTATTTAAAAATATTCAGATCCAAAATATGAAGAAGCAGATTGAGAAGAATGAGAAGAGAAGATACAAATCTTGAAGCTCTAGAAAACCCTAACTGGACAGATTTGACACTTCTAGCAAATGAGTCCTAGTTTTGGTCAAAATTCAGATTTTTAAATATTCATATACCCATTTAGCAGATTATTCTTCTTGCATAGAAACCCAAATTTTGGACTGATTCACCCAACTTGGTGAATGTGTCCCACTCAACCTTGAAATTATAATTTCCGACATATCAGAGCTCCATTTAACTATCTCTAGACTTTCAGGTGAACACAGTCTTTCCTATAGCTTTTCGTGTTATTTCATTCACATTTATAGGTCATTTGGTAAGTCATTGCCTCATATTAGGGTGTAGTGTTACAACTTGCATTACATTTATCTTTATGTGTATGTTGAAAGTTGAAAAACTAATTGAAACTATATAACCAGATTCAAAATGTTTTCAACATTACATCAATGCAACCTTTTTAACTAAATTCAAATGCAACAAACGTAAAACTAAACTATGGAAATCAAAACACATGCATTCAAGATAAAATAAGCTCCATTGTCATCATATAGCCAAGATATTCTTTTCAAGGATTTTGGTGCTCTTAGATTTTTGACAAGCACAAATGCTACAAGAGGCTATGATGAATGGATTGAAATTGAGTATGATTTTTTGGATCTTGAAGGTATTCTTTTTTGTGAGAAAGGAGAGGACTTATATAGATGTCCTCACGAGAGGGATTCATGTTGTGGAAGAAATGTGGGACTAAAGAGTGGAGTGGAGAGGTTTTTATTTATCTCATAATGTTTAATTAAACGAAGTTAATGGGAATGAGTGAACTAAATGTGTGAGTTTATGATATAATGATGGTTAAATAGAATTTTAGAATAGAGTGAATTTATAAATTAATGGAGGATTAAATGGATTTATGTATGAAAATGATTTAGTGAAATATATAAATGGATCAAGATTACTATAATATGAATGCATAAATATTTTAATGATAATGTGAATAGAGTATTATAAAATTATTTGTGGATAAATGATTGTGAAAATGGATAAATGCTTATAATATTTTAATGATTATGTGAATTAAAAAAGAAGACAATATTAAATGAATTAATTAAATAGATAATAATATCCATTTAATTAATAGATGAAAAATAGTATAATTTTGAGTGTCTACATTTTTCCCCTCTTTGGGACACTGCAACCTATCACATTGTTTCAAAGAAAAAAAGATTGATTAACTAATACATGCCCTAGAGATATCTTGGTAAGGATGACGATACAAATGATATGCTCCCTTGAGAGATTGATTAAATAATTTTTAATAAAATTAATCTCTCGATAGATCATGGGAAAATTATTAGATGATTGATATTGCACAAGTGATTAAGCAGAGATGTACATTTTATGAAAATGCATAGTTGATGGGTGTAACTGAACAATTGATGTAAATGATCAGTATAGCCAAGTTGATAAGTTGATTAAGATGATTTTGATTGATGCTAGCACAAAACAATGATTGATTAATAGATTGAGTGATCAAGGAGAAGTGGAGTCCCATGCTAAAAAGAAAGTTGATTGATTTGATATTTGAGGTAAAAGAAAAACATCAGTTAGATAAACCAATTAATCATTCTTTGAAAAAAGGAGCATGGAGAAAATGAAGTGATGAAGGAGATGGATGATGGGAGAAATCATGGATGAAAAGAGATATGAAGGAAATTAAATTTATGAAGCTTCTTGTGCTTTACAAAGTTATTTTATCATCATAGATCTTATTATGTGACAAATTAGTATAAGCATCTAGATAACATGAATATCTAGACAAATTGAATATTGTTTTCATTTTTATTTAGCAATAAAGTATAAGCATCTAGGTATAAGAAACTTAGATGACTTGAATACTTATTACATGGAAGACACTATCAGAAAAAGAATGCTCTCATCCAGAATAGACTCAATGGGTCCTTAATGGTTTTAGACAACCATGTCTTAAGAAAAGTCATCCTAGGAATAAAAAACAATCCACAAATAACAAACATGTGAACATTCCCATCCTCACCTCTCTAGTCCAAGACATCCTTGAGAAGATAAAATACATGCCACCAAAGATAAAATCCTAAATCAATCAAAAGACCGACAAGCAAACAAACATCATGTTTCCATGTAAATTTTATTTTTGTCATCATTTATGCGGTTGGTTGGATTTGAAAGATGGATTGATAGGTATGTTGTAATATTTGCTTGATTGTCAATCATGATGTGTTTCGATTCTTTGAAGTTCAAAGTTGTGTGGCAATTTGAAAGTGTCACTATTTTGGAATTTATTTTTGAAGTTATGTGATTTTTTTGGTTTTTTTCAAAATATTTGATTTTTGGGGTTTTTGAAATATTTGAAATTTTTTGGATTTTCTAAAAAATTATTTTTGGATTTTTGACATTTTATGATTTTTATGGATTTTTTTTTAGGACATTTTATGATTTTTAAGGGATTTTCTTAGGACATTTTATGATTTTTAAGTTTTTTTTTTAAGACATTTTATGATTTTATGGATTTTTTTAAGACATTTAAGATGGAATGAGATGATATGTCTGATTGAAGGAATACGATCTTCCACAGTAGAGGTAATGCAACCATGGATAAATGATAGATCAAAAGGAAATATTCGATGAAAACATATCACACAAGCAACATATCTCTTGTCAAAGGATGATAATGGTTGATTGATTGAGATTCTAAGAATGATTGATTCCATAAGGCATGATGATGATAAGCACTTAGGATCATTGATTCCTCTAAGTACTATAATATTGATGATTGTTTGATTATTGATTGACAAAAGATATGAGGATTTGATAAGGTTTTACAACTAGGCTCAAATATGATTTGCAATAACATTTGAGGTTCTAAAGGGACATGATGACCCACCCTTGGGTAGTGTAATCATGAATAAATGATAAGGATGTGAACTATTATGGAATGGAAATGCATAAGGATATGAAAGGAAATCCAAAGCATGCATTCATAATTTTTCCCCTAATCTCATCAAGAATAAAGAAAGGAAATGGGACATTAATTTTCGCAAGCTAGGAGATATGGAATGGAAGAATGCAAGGATAAGGATAATGAATAGGATGACAAACATCAACTAGATAAGATATGGACACAATACCTAGGTACTTTTCGCCTATTCCTCATCATGACCAAGGAGGGGAAGAAAGGATGTATTTAGGTAGAATATGGATAAAGTGTATAGGATAATATGTATGACATTCATGAAGAACCTTAATCTTGTCAAGATTAGAGGTGGAAAGGTAAAGGATGAACGTAAAGAGGATAATGGATATGAATGATGGGATGGATGAAAATTTCCCCCAAATGTAAAGTGCTAGAGGAATATGGAAGATAGGATATGGATAGGGATAAATGAAAATGGAAGATAGTATATGCATGATAGGAAGATGGAGGGAGGACTCAAGAATTAAGTTCCATGACTAATATCCCTCAAATTTATGCTCTAATAAACCATGGCAATGTGGATTGGACTTATAAAAATTGGTAGATTAATGGTATGATGGAATAAGCTAAGGACTTATGCAAAGATTTGGATGAAAGGAGGATAATGGAGAATGAATGTTGGATAATGGATAGGAGGTTGGAAGGCCTATTCATGGATAAATGGAAATTATGGCAAGATCAACATCGGTACAAACCTTGAAGGGTGGTGGAGTGATGGAAGAAAAATGGATTTGGAAGGTGACAAGTTTTTATATGGAAGATTGGAGGAATCTTTTCGATTAGCAAATTTGGATGCCAATTTAGATTTTATTGCTTCTATGAGACTTTTAGGAATCCACATAGATTTTGACTTTTATTTTTTCTTTGTGGGCCTTTGTGGCCTTTGAGAATTTTATTTTTTATTTATGGGCCTTTGTGGCCTTTGAAATTTTTCTTTTTGATTTATGAGCCTTTGTGGCCTTCAAAAAATTTCATTTTGATTTAGGAGCCTTTGTGGCCATTGAATTTTTTTTTTTGACTTTGGATCAGATTTTATTTTATTTTTGCATGTCTGTTCGAGGAGATATGTTGAGCATTTGATATATGTGGATTTTGATATGGAATATTTTGAAATTGGCACCCAAATTGCTTTCAAGACTAATGGGACGGGTGGATGGAGATAAATGATATGGACATATTATGGATGGGTTAATGTAGGTAGAATTTTGAGAGGGCATAAAGGATATGCTCCTTTGTTGTTCTTGATTAATAGGATGTGGAGGGATGTAGGGACACAATATGGATGGAAGGGTTGATGGACTAGAGTCTGGATGATAAGGACAAAGGATAGATGGAAGGTTTGATGGACTAGGATAAGGACCTATGATAGATGGAAGGTTTGATGGACTAGGATAAGGACCTAGGATAGATGGAAGGATTTATCGACTAGGATACTTGTGTTGATTTTGATGGAATTTGGAATTACAATGGATACCAATATATTGAGCATGAGGTGTATAACCAAGACCATGATAATATTGATTTTCTTGGATATAAAGGGGTTCTAGGATACCTTGTTCATGAAGGCCTAATCTATTGCCTTTGTAGTTCATACTTTGACACATTCATTTACCAATGGGATATGTATTTTATATGAAACAGGACACAATTCCATCATGAGGTGGATGTGATATGGAAGGAATAATAAAATATTGGAGTAAAAAACCTTGGATAAAAGTGAGGGAAACCATTTGATAGGTATGGGGTTCATGGATAGCTTGAATAGGTGTGATAGGCTCTTGTAAATGATTATGAGCATGAGGGTCATCAAGATGGATGATAGGATATTTACATGGGGATGATAGAGTACTTTGATCTTGACTTAGAAAAGTATCACAAGGTGTAGGAGATGGAGTATCTTTCTCTTTATTAGGTATGGAATCATCATGAAGTGGTATGAAAGGAATATCTTGATCATGAGAAGGATGAACATCATAATGTAATGAAAGGATATCCTTGAATGGAGGTATATAGCTTGATCTTGATGATGAATTAAATCCTAAAATTTTGTGGAAAGCATATCTTGATCATAAGATGGTAGGACATCATTGGATATGATGGAAGAATTATTATTCTCTTGGGATGCAATGGAATCACGAGATGGTATGGATTCATTAGATGATGTGGAAGGAGGACTTGGAAGGATACTTTTCTCTTGAGATGGAAGGGGATTATCTTAGATGAAACAAAAAGAGATAAGGGGATCATCATGAGATTCTTGAGTAATGTGATATTGGTCAAATATTGGAAGCGCTTGTGGAATTTTTGTATCATTGGATGAAGTGTAAGGAATACTTTGATCTTGATGTGCATGGAGTCTATGCTAGCATGTTTTGGACTAAGAGATTGACATGAACCAATGGATGTAGATGGTATGATGGGATAGGATGGTTGGATAGATTCGTTAACTTGGGTTAAAAACTCATGAGGTTTATTTTGATTTATGCGAGACAAATGCATGACATGATAGGATTTATCAATATTATTTGTGTTTGAGGACTTATATTTGGGTTTCTCATTCAACCTTTGCAAAATTTCAAAAACATTGAACTTGGATGATGTACTTTTTGGTGGTGATAAAGGCTTCTCATGGGATGATTTCATCACTTCATTCAAATGTTGGGATTATAGTTTTTTTTCAAGCTCTTTCAAACGATGACCAAAATATTCAATGCTTTGGTTTTGTTCATAGGTCAGGGATGAATATGGAGGATAACGCTTAGACATGTTTGGTTCATGGTTTTAGGAATTTTTTGAGGATGTTGTAGGATGATTAATTTTTTTTTGCTTGAAATTTTTTAAACACACATGCAAGACACAAGCAGACATAATTTTTTCCAATTTTTTTTAAAAAAATTAGATTTTAAGATGAAAATAATCATGCAAAATCCTAGGGTTGGCAAGGAATTTTTTTTTGGGTTCCCATTTGTATTTCTCCAACTGCAACTATTTAGAGTGAATAACCTAGGAACTTGGTAGCACTTTCTCTCCTCCACAACACTCACTTCCCGGGCATAACAAGTTCTGAATTCCCTAAGACCACAAGGATATTGAGAAATTTTGATCTCTACAATAAACCATGAAATTGTGGGACAACTTCAAAGGTTTGATGTCCTATGCCAACAAATAGAAGTATTTTGGTTTCTAAAACAAGAGGTGTCTAATAAGGGATCTCTGAACAGAGAGCTCATCTGTAATAGCATGAGAACTGAGAGGCACACCCACTCTCATCACCAACAAGTCTCATTGAATTGAGGGTCTCATGACTTGGCTTCAAACAATGCTAGCCACTCCTTCGGGTACAAATTTCATTTCCCTCTTTTATATATCCTATCGAAAAATGTGTTCAAGGTCAAACCCTAAGGTGATAAAATCCCCTAGGAAGCCTCTCCTAAAAAAAGGATACCAATGTGTATTTCTTGTCACCTAGGATCACACAAGTGCGCAAGGGGAGAGGATATGTACAAACTAGCTTAGGTAACATAGAATTTGCAAGCCCACTAAAAAAGACAAACAAGGTTCCTTGTAAGAACCAATTGAAATGTTATCTAATCTAAAAGACAATTGGTTTCATAAAATCAAGTCTTTGAGAAACATTCTGCACCAAATGTCATTAGTAGCTTTCTGATTTTCAGACTTCGAAAAACATGTGTTTATGTTTTCAGATTTTGAGTCCTCAACATATGAACATGCACAAGAAGCCAAATTAGCAAAATTACCCCTGAAATTAAAAAACTAAACTAAAAGGAAAATTAACATTAACCTAGAATTTAAATTAAGATTAATCTAAACTAAGTTAAATTAAATATAAACTATAATTAATCCTAAACTAAACTAACCCTAAATTAAATTAAATCTAAATTCTAATCCAAATCTAAATTAAAAACTAAATTTAAATCATAAATTAAAACTAAGTCTAAATTAAATTAAATCTACATTGAACCAAATTAAGTCTACATTACAAATTAAATCTAAGTTAGAAAGCTCAATCTAAATTAGAAATTACATCTAAATTAAACCTTAAATCAAAATTAGAAACTAAAAGCTACATTAAAAGAAAAACTAAATCTACTTTAAAAGCTAAATTAAAATTAAAAGTTAAAATCTAAACTAAAATTTAAATCTCAATTAAGAATTAAATTGAAATTTAAGACCTAAAATATTAAATTTAAAAATTTAATCTAAAAGTAAATCTAAATTAGAAGTTTACTCTAAATTAAAAGTTAAAAATTAAATCTAAATTAAAAACTAAATCTAAACTAAACTAAAATTAGAATGAAATTAAAACTAAAGCTAAAATTAAAAATCAAAAGAAAATCTAAAAACAAAAAAAAATTAAATTAAATCTAAAAGTATTTAGTAAAATCTATATTAAATTAAAATTAAAATGCATGCACTCCCAACTTTAAAAATGGAATGACTGTAATTGTAGAGCACATTCAAGAAAACCATGATTGCAAAATGCATTCAAAATGGAATGAATTGATTGTAGGACAATTTGACTTGTTTGCATGATGAATTTAGGAATGACATGTTAAAAATGGAATCTTCTTGTGCATATGTTAAAAAAAAAGGAATAACACAAGGAGATGTGTATGGTTATTTTTTAGTGTCAATTAAATTGTTTCACCAACTTTATATTCTTATTCCAGATTTAATTCTAACAAAGCCATTTCCAATGTAAATTCCACATATTTAGATCTAAAGCCCCACTTTCAATTCTCTCTGTAACTTCAATTGCACATTAAGACCTCAAATAAAATAGTTCCAAAGAGACTTTTGAACAAAATTTTAAATCTATAATCAGATCAAATGTTTTCTTGCCAATGATTAATTTTAAAAGTATTAATATTATTGCGCAATCATTTGGGAAAAGCGCAACAACTATAGGGAAACAAATTAAATGAGATAAGTCTATTAGCATGAAAACATTATTGCCATTTTGAAATTGCTATGAAGAACTTATGATGAAATCGCTTATTATCTATATATCAAATTTAAGGATTCAATGATTCATTAAATGATTTATTAGCAACATATGTATAAAAAATTATTGGCATATCAGATCACTACAAAAAATTCCTGTCATATTATGATCATCTCAAAAATATTCCTTGTTCCTACAAAATATTACTGGAAAATATTCGCGTTGGGTTCACCATTATGTGTATGCTGAAAATTGAAAAAAAATATTAAAACTATATAACCAGATTGAAAATGTTTTCAGCATTACATCAATGAAGCCTTTTTAACTAAATTCAAATGAAACAAATGTTGAACTAAACTATGGAAATCAAAACACATGCATTCAATAGAAAATCAGTTCCATTGTCATCCTATCATCAAGATCTTGTTTTCAAGCATTTTTGTGCTCTCAGATTTTGCACAAGCACAAATGATACAAGATGCTATGATGAATGGATTGAAATTGAGTATTTTTTTTTGGATCTCAAAGGTATGCTTTTTGGTGAGAAAGGAGAGGGCTAATATAGATGTCCTCATGGGAGGGATTCATGTTTTTGGAAGAAATGTGGAACTAGAGAGTTGAGTGGAGAGATTTTTATTTATCTCATATTTTTTAATTAAATTAAATTAATGGGAATGAGTGAATTAAATGGGTGATTTTATGATATAATGATGGTTTAGAATTTTAGAATAGAGTGAATTTATAAATTAATGGATGAATAAATGGATTTATGTTTCAAAATTATTTAATGGTATAAATGGACATTGATTACTATGATATGAATGCATATATATTTTAGTGATAATGTGAATAGACTATTATGAAATAATTTTTGGATAAATGATTGCACAAATGGATAAATTCTTATAATAGTTTAATGATTATGTGAATTAAAATAGAAGAAAATATTAAATGAATTAATTACACAGATAATAATATCCATTTAATTAAGAGATGAAAAATAGGATAATTGTGAGGATAATTTTGAGTGTCTACACTTTCCAATTTTTTATTTGGTGGTGAACCCATTATTAGTTTATAATCAGCCCCTAGGACAACCCTATTACAAGATCTCTTTCTCCCTTGCATTGAGATCTCTATGGTTACCCTTGAATGTAGTAGGTGGAAAGTGGGTATGATCTATGTCCTAAGTCATATGATAGCATTTTAACCTCATTTTTTATACACCATAAGAGGCATGACTTCCCTTAGCCACTCGCATATGTAGTCAAATACCGATTGTGTCTCACCCTTTTGGATACTCACCCCATAGGTGACCTCAAGTTTTGCGACCCCAAAGTGAGTGTATTGTGGATACTCACCCTACAGATGACCTGAAGTTCCATGACCCTAGAGTGAGCACGTATTTGTTGAAGCTTGATCCACCCATCTTATTATTTTCTTTCTTCTTTATGTCTTTGGTATTGTATGTTTGTGTATCTTGTTTTGTTGCAAATCATACACCTTATGTGTGTCCTTTTGTGCTCATGTTTTTTTTATGAAGGATCTCATATTCTAGGGGCTTGACCACATCCTTTGATCTTTTTCATCCTTTGTCTTCTACATTGGTACACTTGGAACCCTCTTGAATGCCTACTTTAGTGTGATTTTGAAGAAATTTCATCCTCTCACTAAAGTGGGGGCTAAATGTGGCAACGAAAAAATTACTCATTTTTCTTGATTTATTTGGATATAATTAATGATAAATTGGACTTGATAGCACCTTGATCTAGTGTTGTGATGGGTTTTACACATCCACATTAGGACTTGGGCCCTTTTAAAGCTAAATAAACTTAACCTTTCTCTAATTTAGTGTTGTAAAATGTATTTATTCACACCTTTACATTAAATTTAGGGGGTGTGTAAATTAAGTGGACCTAATCTAGTGTTGTAATGTGTTTTACACATTCACATGGGATTTAGGGCCCTTGAAAGCTAAATAGACCCAATCTTTCCTTAATTTAATGTTCTAGAGTATCTTTATTTACACTTTCAAATTGAATTTTGGGAACTCTTGCATTTATGACCTTAATATCATGATTAATAAGCCCCTAAGACCCTATATTGTGTATCCCAAGGAATATTTCTTTAGAAAAACCAACAAGATCAACAAATAAACCTAATAACATACTCCCTAACACTTTAGCAATCAAAATAGGCCCAATGGGACCCATTCACCACCTTGGAAAAATGGGTTCCACCCATTTTCCATAGGTGGTGAATGAGTCCCATTTGGCTCCTTTTTGAGTTTTGAGCAAGAAAATTTGGGTTTTAAGTTCAAATTTCATATATAAATGAGGTCTCAAATAATTAGCAAGATATTAGATTATTTTCCTATATAAATGAGGTCTCAAATAATTATTTCATTAGGAATTCATGATATAAAGTCAAGCACTCAAGAGTTAGGCATTCCAAGACTTCACAATATCATAAGAGAGAATTCAAGATCATTTCTAAGGAATTCAGGGAAGATTTGTTCATAAATCATTATAAAAATTCAAGATCCATCATCATTTCAAGGTTATCAAGTACCAAACATGTTATTGATCTAGTTTTGTGATGTAGCATTGAAGATCCAAGATAAACCATTGTTCTACACCTATTGTCAAGATCAAGATCTACATCCTTCATGGCCATTTCATGTCGAGTTGCAGATTTTGAAGACATCATCTACAAGGCATCATTCTAGATCTAGATGCTTTGAAGACTTGAAGATCCTTTGAAGATGAGGTTGCAAGGTTGAGAGAAGTTTTCAAGCCATCAAAAGCTTTCCATCTTCACAAAAATTCACCTACAACTCTAAAATCAGTAGTTTCAAATTGAACCACGAATTTTGGGGGAAAAGCGGTTCTCTAACACTTCTAAGGTTTTTCACCTAAAAGGAGAGGGTTCTTTCACACCTAAAAATTGAAGGGGTTCATTCAAGAAATGAAAAGATGGTTGAAGTCTAACTAAAAGAGATGTCTTTGATGAGGGTGCAACCCGAGACATAGAAAATCACACAGAAAACTGAGATCCTTATTATTTTCAAAAATGAAAATCTTACATGCAGAGGATCTCAAGTCCTCGAGTTCTGAAATACATGCAAATTACATAAAGAAACTATAGAAATTCTCCTATTCGCAGCATGCGATCTTCTTTTCCCAAAAAGTACCACAAAAATCAGAAACTACCCCATAAATAGCCCCATTTCCTCCGTTTGGAGCCAAAAACAACATTCTAATTATGCACAAACTTCTGGAAGCCATAACTCAAGATCTAACAGTGGGATCTTCAATGATAATACCTTTTCGAAAAGGTCTTGTGAAAATGAAGTTCTAGAAAGTGGGGCCTACAGGCTAACCACTTTCATTTTTCGCCAATTTTCAGGTCCATTCGGAGCCTTTAAGTCCTTCAAAATTAGCTCTGAAGATTTTGTATGGCAAAAAGCAAAAACTGAAACTTGAATAACTTTTGAACCGGGAATGATCTTTGCCTGATTCTTTCACCAAAGTGTTTATTATTCTGTCTTGAAGCTTCCCTTAAATTTTTGTTTCCTCATGCCTTCAAAATCATACCTGCTAAAAATAGTAGTCGAGCAAAGAAAGCAGAAAAGCAGTTCTGAAAGTTGGGAATTCTTCTTCGACGAAAAGGGTATCCAGAAATGAAAAAACATATACAAAACTCTAAATGAAAGTAAATATATTTTTGGGTGATGTAGGATTTCCCTTACACCACTGGATGCTCCTACATCAGTCTTAAATTTTAAAAAACTAATGAGAAATAATAATTAATGAATGCCAGCTAATGAAATGCAATATGTTTGAAAACACAATGTTGTATGTAAAATGAAATAAGAATGCATGTAAACTATAAAAAAATTGACTAAGACTGGAGAAGTGCACCTAGAAATTGAAAGTGTTGGAGAGGATCTCTAGAAATGTTGTTGAATCTAGAATTTTGGTCTACTGGGACTAATTCACCATTTTGGGCGACCTAGTCCCAGATTTGGTAAACTGCATCGAAGCCCATTTCAGCCAAATGGGTGTTTGAATCTGCAAAGATATTTGAAAAAACTACATAGTGGGACTAAGTTTCCACAATTGGGCAAAGTGTCCACTTTGGCATTTCTACAAATTAAAAAGGGGAATATGTAGCCTCTGACCTGCACTTCTGCTCCTGGTAATTTTCTAGATCTGAAACTACAAAATTTGGCCTATAGGTATTCTCCAAGCTTCTCTTAGGGATTTGAGCACTTTGAATGACTTTGATAAATTATTGAAAAGTTTTCCAATCTTTCTCTTTGATAAATCTACAAACAAGGCCTACAAATCATAGAAAGAGAGAAATAAATGTTGGATGTTAGGGCATGGGTGTTTGCCTTGGTCAAACCCCTTTTAGGTAATTAAACTAAAATGAAGAGATGATGAAATAAAGCATGAAATAATGTAATAAAAACCTTTCCTTGATGATATATCTTGAATTGTTGCAATAATACTTGAATAATCTTCCCCTAAATGCCTTGGAAAGATTTCTTGATGACATAGAATGCTAAAACCCTAACTTTCTTGAGAAGAGTGATGAATGAAGAATGAAAAAATGAATGAATGAGTTATTAAATAGGGTTTAGAGGCTTGTTTATATAGGAAATCCACCTAAAACCCCAATAATTTGATCCACAAGGATGACTTGGAGGAAAATTAAACTCAAACCCTATTTTTTCCCGTCCAAACCCCGAAAATAGCCCAAATAGGACTAAGTCATGAAGCTGGGTGACTTAGTCCCATCTAGATGGGACTAATTTTCCTAAATAGGCAACTTGGTCCCACAATGGCTCTTTTTCCAGCTAGATTATCCAGTAGTGAATAATTTTAGTTGTTATGTTGATTTTATCGGGTATTTGATCAAAATAAGCTTTGGGATGCATAATGTGGGGTCATATGGGCCTATTAATGATGATGTAAATGATATAATTAATGCAAGGGTGTTTAAAATAAGACCATATTAGGCACACAATTATCTCTTTCTTCAAGATTATACATTGTTTGGCAACACATTTAGCTCCCACTTTAGTGAGAGGATGAACTTCCTTCAAACTCACACTCAAGTAGCCATTCAAGAGGGGTCTAATAATACCAATATAGATGAAAAATAATGACAAGGATCAAAGCAACTATCAATCCCCCAAGATCCAAGATCCTAAGTCAAACCAACATAAGCGCAAGAGGACACACACAAGGGTGAATGATTTGCAGAAAAACAAGATACGCAATCATGCAATGTCAAGAACTAAATGGAGAGAGGAATGAAAGTAAAAAGGTGGATCAAGCTTTGATTGTTTGTCCAACTAGTTGTGGATCAAATTTAGGTTGTTTTTCCAAAAACTCATACTCACTCTGAGGTGATGAAAGTTATGACTTTCCACTAGGTGAGAAGTCCAAAAGAAGTTGTTTAGTGAGAAAGTCATGTCGGTGTGTCGAATTCCCACCATATAATGAGAAAGTCCTGCAAGTGTTTCAAATTCCCATCATACTAAGCATACAAAACTTACACTCTTGATAAATTTGATAAGGAACCACAATGCTTTTGTAATTTCTTTTAAATATCATGTAAATCTTTTAAAGGGATTTTTATTTGTTCATGTAAGGTCTTCTTCTTAGGAAGAATTATGCCTAATGTATCCAAGAGAGGACAAGTCAAAGTCTCAGATCATTTCCCATGGGATGCCTCATTAAAATCATGTGAAAAATCATGCCATGAAATTTTGCAAAAGGATGTCATCTATGTATGCCCCCACTTTAAAGTGGTTGCTACACCATCACTATGAGAAAATTCTTTAAATTATCCAAGGATAAATTATAAGAAGACGTGAGAGATAACTTCAAAAGCCCATGCCAATTCATATGTTTTTGAATTAAGCTACATCATGAAAATGTAATATGTCACATGTGAGTTAACTTAAGGCATGCCATCCACATCCCAAGATTGAATTTTTATGTTCATGAAATATTAATGACTATTCAAGAGAGACAATGATAAATGACATGCGAAGACAAGGCCACATAACCCCTTTCCCCCACTTAGTGTGGGACAAGGGTGAGTCGGAAATGAATGATGATATGCTGATCCTTGCAATAGTGATTATGATATGATCCTACAACAATTACATGGAAAGGAGTAGTAACTACTATTATTTATGTGGATAAGTAAACAAATTTTCTTCTTGATACATATTTAATGAGATGTCTATTAGTTCATGATGTACCAAGGTTAGAGTTTTCTTGGATGAATTGTTTGTGATAGTATTGATGTTGAGCGAAGGTTTGTTTGATGGGTTGATTTCAATGAAAGGAAAATCACCAAGACCATGATTTGGTTCTTGTTTTCTAGGATCTATAGGGGCATGGATATCGTGTTTTATAGTATCACATCCTTCCTCAAGTTGCTTCATAAGTCTTTTAGGTTCAAGTTTTTCCTTGATTGTATACACTTTGTCATATATGTGAGCAATGTCATTGTAATTTGGTTGGTACAAAAAAATGTGCTTAGGTGGGTAAAGGATGCTTTTAGGTGTGTGGTGATCTTTTTTCTTGTGTTATGAGGGGTAAAGAATTAGAGGGTTCTTAGGATGTACCACGAGGTATGTATGAGGTTCATTGATCGAGGGGGCTCTAATGGACACTTGCACATTCATAACCTCGATGGTCTTGGTGTGATGTATCCCTAAGTAAAAAATCATTTTCTTGCACCATAATAGTCTCCCTAGAAGGAGAGTTTTTAGGAGAATGATAATCCAAATGTTATTGACATTTAAGGATTAGTTCGTTCAAAATGACTTCATCGCAATTAGGGGAGCGATCAATGGTTGAATTGTCTTGTTCTATAATGTTTTCCCACATAATATTTTCATCAATTGGATCTTGTGACACCATAATATCATCTTCACTAGTAGGAGATATATTAGGAGAGAGGGAAATTTGATTGTTGATTGTTGAGGTCTCATTCTCTCATGCCCTAATTTCTACCCTAGTAGGAGAGATTTTAGGAAAGTGGCAATCAAGAGGTTCATCACATGTCATGGTTAAATGTTGTGAATAAGTTTCATCACAAATAGGAGTTACATCAAGGGGAGGACAACTATGATTTTTATGTGTGTCCATGATTGGATCATCTTGTTCAAATAGACCCTTCCAAATGTTAGGAACAATAGGAAGGAGAGAAATAATGCTAGAGCTCTCAATCATTGGAATCCTTGATACCAACATATCCTCCTCACAAATGTGTTTGTCATGGCCGGTCATGATTGTATCCTTCTTAATTAAAGAATTATCACAAATAGGGGAGGTGTTGGGAGATGAATGGAGACTAGGTAAAGTGGTGGCAATGAATTCGTCTTGTATGGTTATACTATCCTACCAAGGGCAATGAGGAGAAGAACAAACAAGACCTTCATGATGCTCAACAATTGTACCTTATTTCGACAAGATACCTTCATCATTTAAAGGAGAGGTATCAAGAGAAGTATAATTATGATCATCATGGTTATCTATGTTTGTATTCATTTCTAACACATAATCCTGAAAAATAGGATAGATAGGAGGGGGTGTAAGTTGAAGACAAACATTTACATTTTCATTCTCTTCCACTAAGAGACTTTCATAACTAGGGAATGCATTGAATGAATGACTAACATGCTTACTAACTAACTTTTTCTTTGAAATTTTGGAAAATATTGAAACTAACATTATTAAAAAATAATCTATGAAAACTTAAAATGCAATGTAAAGACTTAAAATGAAATGCAATTTTCAGATTTAAAACAAGGTAATTTATTGATTACACTATGCAATGATCTAAAACTAAAATGTTGTGAATGAAAATTTAAATTTAAGAAATGCATGAAATGAGCTAATTTATGTTAGATCTAATGAAATGAATGTTATAGAAATTAAGACAACTGATATAGATAGGTAAGGGAAAAAAACATAAGCTTAAAAAGAGGATTTTTAGTACTGTAAAAGGCAGTTTCAAGGGCATAAAGAGACTAAGTCACCCAAGGTGGCGAATTGGTCATGCTGGGGATTTTTTTATAGAATTTGCAGGCTTTTTTATTTATTTTGATGGTTTTTGTGTTGTATGATGTAGACCTAATCTATGCAAATGTAGAATTTTGATGATTCTGAATGAAATGCAATGCAAAAATGCAAGCTATATGATTGTGTCACTAATGCAAATTTGAAAACCCTAGAATGCAAAGTCAACAATGCAAAATGAAATGCAATGATAAAACTAGGATGATAAAGAACTCCAAGTCAGACAAGAAGGTGTTTGAAAAGAAGGTTCACCAAAATGAACCACAAATTTTAGGGGCACAAGGGCTCTTACACTTCTAGGGTTTTTCACCTAAACGAAGAGAAGTAAACCTAAAATTGTGGATGGTTCATTCAATAAATGCAAGGATGGTTGAAGTATAACTAAAAGATATGTCTTAAATGTTGAAAAACTAATGAGAATGACTAATTAATGAATGCAAGCTAATGAAATGTCATATGTTTGAAAACATAATGTTGTATGGAAAATCAACTAAGAATGCATATAAATTGTAACAAAAATGACTAAGACTAGAGAAGTGCACCTGGAAATTCAAAGTGTTGGAAAGGAGCTCCAAAAATGTTGTTGAATCTATAATTTTGGTCTACTAGGACTAATTCACCATTCTGGCCGACCTAGTCCCAGGTTTTGTAAACTGTATCAGAGCCCATTTTAGCCAAATGGGTGTCCAAATCTTTAAATATATTTGAAAAGCCTAAATAGTGGGACTAAGTCACCACAACTGGGGGAAGTGTCCACTTGGATGTTCTATAAATTTGAAAGGGGAATCTATAGCCTCCGACCTACACTTTTGCTCATGGTAATTTTTTGGATCTAAAACTGCAGAATTTGACCTGTAGGTCTTCTTCAAGATTCTCTTAGGGATTTGACCACTTTGAATGACTTT
Source organism: Sequoiadendron giganteum (assembly GCA_007115665.2). Taxonomy (NCBI): domain Eukaryota; kingdom Viridiplantae; phylum Streptophyta; class Pinopsida; order Cupressales; family Cupressaceae; genus Sequoiadendron; species Sequoiadendron giganteum. The sequence goes on along the minus strand of CM021101.1, from coordinate 659,967,831 downwards.
GATAAATTGTTGAAAACTTTTCCAATCTTTCTCTTTGATAAATTTGGAAACAAAATCTACAAATCACACAAAGAGAGAAAAAAATGTTGGATGTTAGGGCATGGGGGTTTGCCTTGGTCAAACCCCTTTTAGGTAATTAAACTAAAATGAAGAGATTATTAAATAAATAATGATATAATGGAATCAAAACCTTTCCTTGATGATAGATTTTGAGTTATTGTAGCAATAGATGATGAATTTTCCCTTGAATGCCTTGTAAATATGTCTTTATGAATTAGAATGCTAAAACCCTAGCTTTCTTGAGAAGAGTGATGAATGAAGAATGAAGAATGAATAATGAATGAATGAGTTATGAATTAGGTTTTAGAGGCTTGTTTATATAGGCAATCCACCTAAAACACCTATTAATTTGATCCCCAAGGCCGACATGGAGGAAAATTAAACTCAAACCCTAATTTTTCTTGCTCAAACCCTGAAAAATAGCCCAAATAGGACTAAGTCACCAATTTGGGTGAATTAGTCCCACCTAGATGGGACTAATTCTCCTAAATGGGAAACTTGGTCCCACTGGGGCCCTTTTGATAGTTGGATTGTTTGGGAGTGAAGAATTTCAATTTCTATGTTGATTTTGTCAAGTATTTGATCAAAATAAGTTGTGGAATGCATAATGTGGGCTCATAGGGGACTATTAATGATGATGTAAAGGATAATTAATGCAAGGGTGTCTAAAATAGAGCCAAATTAGGCATACAATTATTTCTTTCTTCCTGAGTATACAATTTTTGGTGACACACAGATCTGGAAAAAACTAGAATAGAAAGAGAAGACATTGAAAACCAAATTTAGACTTTGAAATTCTAGAAAACCTTAACTGGACTCATTCACTTAGATTGGCGAATGAGTCCTATTTTAGGTCAATTTTAAGTTTTTTGCAGTTTTGGATACCCTTTTTCCATAAACTTATTCTAGTGCATAAACCCTAATCTAGGAGTGATTCACATAGATTCGAAAATGAGTCCCGATATGTCTAAAATTCAATATTATCAACATTTCCAATCTTTATTCAACCCTCTACAAGTTTCCAGGTGCAAAGTTATGGTTTTACAACTTTTTATTCATATTTTCATGCATTTGTAAGTCATCTAATTAAGGATTACATCATACTAGGTTTTAGCATTTTGACTCGCATTGCATTTGTCTCTCAAAGCCCTATCTTGGTGGTTAACCCCTCATTAATTCATAATAATACCTAAGGAAAGTCCCTTAGTATACCTCTTTCTTCCTTTCCATATTCGGGTTGAGATCTCTAAGGTGTCCTTGAGTGTAGCAAGTGTGAAATAGGAACCCCATCGTTGTGCTCTATTCTTCAAAGGTGGGGAGTACTATTTTTATTCTACAAGAAGACATAAGAGGATGTCACAAAGAGAAAACTATCTCAATGCAATAGGAAATCCACCATAATTTTCTCACTCTTGCAATCTCACATGACTGATCTCAGATGCCTTCAAATCACTACCTTCAGAACCCTAACATGAAATTAACACTGCTCTTCTCGAATTTTCATCACACACACTATCTCACATATATCTCTTGTCTTTCTTTCATCTATCTTGCCTCTCACAAACATCTCAACTTGTACTTATACTATCTTCAACCTTGAAACCCTTCCAAGGTCGGCATACACAATTTTTCATTTACAAATTCAAATTAGGTCAGTGCCAAAGCATTCTACAGCTGAATTAGAATTAGGTAAACCCAAACTTATAATTAATGAGGATCTAAATAAGTACTAAAATTCCTCAAAACACTTCCATGAACTTTGTAAGTAGTGTTTAACACAAGGCTGACCAACAAAATTATTAAACACATACAAAAATAAAGCACATGGATCCTTAACACAATCCAATCTTCCCAGGAAACAAATTTCACTTGAGCATGACCTCATCAACTTACTCTCAAATTTGTAAGCCATGAAACCAAAATACAAAAAAATCTAGAGAAACCACATTTCTCCCAGACCATAACCAGACACACCGAAATGCACAATTTACTTACTAGTAAAGATATCTCACACTCTACAATGATCCAAAAACCAAAATTTTGGATGTAGCGACTACCAAAATCCATGAACAATACCTCATATTTTCACGAGCATAGCTAAAACATGGAGCACATCCCAGAGCATACACTGAATACCTACAACCCCTCTTTATTATAATTTTTTCAATATCCTCAACATATATAATCATTAACCAACTTCCATGACATAGTCGACATCAATGACAACAACAACTAGTTGAAATCAATGACACCACCTTCATAGTTGCAACAATATCCCCCTCTTCATTGATGGAAATACATGATGTGAAAAACCATCAAAGACAACACAACAAATCTAAACCATCAATTTTCATGATTTTCTTTTACTCTCTCAACACAATATAGGTAAAAAAATTTGCATGATTATTTCTCCCCCTTTGACATCAATGGAAAAGGAAAATGATATTTTACATTGTTCTCTCCCCTTGATATTAAGAAATTACTAGTATTGAATACTCTCTCTTAGGAGTACACCCAATCAACTACACAATGACAACACAAGACACTACCTAATCCCCCTAAGAGGTAGCCACCAACATCAATCTAGAAATAAGATAGATCCATAGATCCATTGGATTGATGCATCTCTATATGCATCTAGTTCAATAAGGGAGGGGCAATAACCCCTAACTTCTCCATGAGATACTCAAAAGTATTTGTAGGAAGAGACTTCATAAATATGTCAGCAGCCTGATCCTTTGTATGTACATACTCAAGCTTGATTTCATTCTCCATGAACTTTTCTCCCAAAAAGTGATACCTTATTAATATATTCTTTGTCCTTGAGTGCATCATTGGATTCTTTGAAATTTTAATGGCACTTGTGTTATCACATAAAATAGAGATGGGATAATCATACATTACTCTGATATCCTTCAATGTATGTCTCATCCACAAAACTTGTGCATAGAAGGATGTTGTAGCAACATACTTAGCCTCTATAGTGGATAAGGAAACTAAATATTTATTTTTTCTTAACCATGACACCAATCTAAAACCAAGAAATAATGCACCACTACTTGTACTTTTTTTTCATCAATACAACTTGCCCAATCTGCATCTGTATAAGCACTTAGTGTGAAATTAGTATCCTTATGATAACATAATTCATAATCTGGAGTACCATTTAAATATCTAAATATCCTCTTAATAGCTACAACATGTGTTTCTTTAGGATTATCTTGAAAAATATCCACAAGACAAGCTGCATGCATGATATCTAGTCTGGTAGCAGTTAAATACAACAATCCTCCAATCATTGATCTAAATTTTCTCTAATCAGCCTTAGGGGAATTATCTTCTTTACTCAATTTTCATCCAATCACCATAGGAGTGCATACTAGTTTGGAACCATCCATCCCAAATTTCTTCAACATTTATTTTACATATTTTTATTTTGAAATAAAAATCCATTTTTTTATTTGATTGATTTTCAGCCCAAAAAACAAATTCATCTCACCAAATATAGACATCTCAAAATATTTTTGTGTTTTCTTCAAAAACAAAATTGCGCATTTTTTCATTTCCTCCAAAGATAATATCATCAATATACACAAATAATATCAAGAATTTTTCATTTTCAATTTTGAAATAAAGATTTATATTTGTAGTAACTTTACTGAAACCTTACTGAGTCAAATATTTGTCCAACCTTGCATACGAAGATCTAGGAGCTTGCTTCAATCCATATAAATACCTCTTTAATCTACAAACCATATATGGTTTATTTGACAACCGAAATCCATCTGGTTGTTCCATGTACACTTCTTCTTCTAACTCACCATTTAGAAATGTAGACTTCACATCCATCTGGTAAACATTAAAATTGTTATGAGCAGAAAATTCCAAAAACATTTGGATAGCTTCCATCCTAGCCACTAGAGAAAAAGTCTCCTAAAAATATATACCTTCTACTTTTGAGTAACCCTTACACAGAAGCCTTTCTTTATTTATGACCACTTCTTCATCCTCATTCAGCTTGTTTCTGAATACCCATTTTGATCCAATTATTTTTTTATCTATTGGTCTAGGAACCAATTCCTAGGTTTTATTTTTCTTAATTAGCATAAGTTATTCTTCCATTTATCTCACCAATTCTCATCATTACATTCCTCACTTACTATCTTAGGTTCAACTTTAGAAAGTAAACACATATTTATTTCAACAACATCTTTGCTTCTTGTCAATACTCCTTTTCTCTTGTCACCAATGATCAAATCTTTTAAATGATTCTTTTACACATATTTAGGTGTCTTTGGGGACACCACCAAATCTTCCTCTTCTTCATTTTTTACTTCTTTGTATTCAATAACTATTCTTTAAAATTAGGTTCATCTAATACATGTCTATCAACTTCAATTGAATTCTTTGATGTGTTAGGTATCAAAAATGCAGGTTAACCTTGAGAGGATACCAAGTTGTATAGTAATGTTTTTGGCTAATGAATGGGGTTAATTGATATGATTGAGAACCCCCTACACTTCAAGGTCTGTGAAACCTAGGAGGGTGTACCTAAATGATTAGTGTAGACTTAAAAGGTTTTGTGTGTAATTCCTAACTTGGGAAGTCTATCCATAGTGGCATGAAATGTGAAATAAATGTAAAATTAATCAACTATTCCTACTGATAAATATTGAAATGTAAATGTATGAATAAGATTTTGTAGAATTTTATATTGATATGGGTATTGACCAGTTCCTAATTTTATTGGGTTAATGGAGTCAAGATTTTATGATGTATGTGTCTTATTTCTAGATATAGTTTGAATTATTTGACACTTTTATAAGTTTATGACTAGCATAAACATGAAAGGATGCAATTATCATGTTCTTCTTATCAATCTAAATAACATTTTCTAGATTATTTTGATTTAATTAAAAGATTTTAATCCTTACTTGAAGGAGCCAGATAACTGAACAACACAAGAACAAAAAATGTGCCTTGATAAATTGAATATATAATTGATACACCAATTTAATTAATAAAGAAATCTCAACCTTGGAAGAAACACGATAATATTTATCAATTAACTCAACAAAAAATTTACACCAGAATTGGATCACCAAATTATAATATTCTTTCTTTGTTAAATTGCTTCAAAGCATTTTACAATGTGCATTAGAAGCATTCATTTTTTTCTATATTTTATCTACTACCTAATATATAATTCCTATTTCTATTTGATGATTTATTTTATCTTACATTTATACATTACACTTTCAAGGGTTATGACCCTCCACATATACACCTGGTACAACTCTTCATCATCTTGATTATCTTCAAAAAAAATAAAAAATCAATTTTAACCTTCATCTGTGTATCCCCATGAAAATAAAGTATTTCATATTAATTTAATCTTAATTCCTTTGTTGGAAAATTTCTCATTTATATTTACCTATGTGTGAGCTCGCCCTCATTTGGGTAAAAATTATTACCCACTCCTTAAATCCTTTGGTGAAAATGTTCCTCATTTAATGATATCAAGTTTCCACAATCCATATTGTAATTGTGCATTGTTTTTGGATTTGATTGTGTTGCAAGTTTTCTAGAATCAACATTTTTTATCACACTCTATAATCCATCATCAAGATGAAAGAGAGAAAAAGGAGAAAAAATATTCCTCATCCTAGTGAAAATATTTTATAATCTTTATTTAATAATTTTTACCTTTTATGCTTTCCATGATGTTTCCCTGGGTAAAATAATTATCCACTTTATAACCCCCTCATTGAAAATATGAAGTCTATATTTCCTCAAAGTCCCATTGATTATTCCTCCTGATAATTTCTTTCTTCTTTTCGGATATCGATGGGACTTTTAGTTTTGTTGCTCTGAGATTTAGTTTTCCCTCCAATAAAAGCCTTTAATTATATTTTTACCTTTATATTTTGTTACATCAAAAGGATTGGGAAAATATTCACTCCAAAATCAATATCTCTCCTTGATAAATTCTTCACATCCTTTTTGCATATTGAAGGAAATTAAAAACAATTCAATCCGATGCTAATGAGTCTCCTCAATGTTGTCTATGTTCTTTTATGCACATTTTTTTATCAAGTTTTTGGAGGTACTTATAGTTTTTTCTTGCCAATATGTATTTTCTCTTTGATGGATTTTTTGTTGAAGTACCACATGGTTGTTGGAGTGAAAATCACACTAAGATGGGGGGTGAATCAGTGTCTTGAACCAATTTTACAGTTTTCAGAAAATGAAACAAAACTAAATTATGCTCTTAATATTTCAATGATTAAACCATTCATGAATTGAATGCAACCATTAAGAACTGAAATGAGAAATATCACAAAAAAATAATGAACATTACAACATTATCACAATGAAGTAAAGATACCACAAATGATACCAAGAGATAAAAGATTTGTTGAGTGGAAAACCATCCTGGGGTAGAAAAACCACTCCTAAATTATTGCCATACTGGCTTATATTCTTAAATCATTGATTATAATTTCTTATAGGATAATTTCTAATCACCCACTCAAAGAGCAGCAACCCCTCATTTTGAAACACCCATTTCAAGGAGCAGCAACCCCTCTTTAGTTTTAGTACAATCATATATTAGAGGATTTCTCTATTTACATTCCAACTCACAAGAGCCTCTCAATCTAATATCCCTAATATCCTAAAGGTTCTCAAATTGAACCTTCAAAATACCAGACATATTAAACAAGAAAGCTATCTCTCTACATCATCTTTGCAGATTTTCAATTACAAAATATTTCACTTGTGTTTTTCAAGAATAATCAAAAACTCTCTCAACCAGTGATGAATCACTGGGTATCTATATTTTACAAATTACACTCTCTCCTTTTTGAACCTTCAAAGAGGTTTTTCAAATAAAACAAAATGTAATAATGATTTTGTTCTCAGAACCCTATAATCAACAAAATCTGCACCAGTAAAAACATATGTTGCAGGAATACAAGAATACAATAACGTATGCACCAAATAATTCTTATCTATCTTTTATGAAGAGCTTTTATCAAACACAATACCCTTACAGATTTTTTTTCAAAAACCCACATAATTAGTGACATGTGGAAATAAAATTTACAAGAGCACCTTTTCCCTTCACATTATAGTTTCTCATTCTGATCAAAATAACTTATTATTGCAAAGGCCTGACAAGGATTAAAACAGTTTCCACAACATCATGAGCCCGAAAACCAAAAAAAATAACTCTTTTCATAATACTAATAATGAAGAAACAATGTAACTGACTTCAATGCATTCTTTTATAACACAATAATCAACAACCCATTATAGTAAGCATATCTATCAAATTTTTATCACCCATTTCCTGAAACCCTCTTTTTTAGAAAAGATGAAAGTAATGATAGCAAGAAGACAACATTTTCCATGTTGATAGAAACAAAAAAATATCACTGTTAGGGCTTGTAATATGTTTCTAACCAAAATCATAGCATTCCATTCTGACAGAGATAAACAAGAATCTATTTATACCTTTTTTGATATGATGACTGAAACTGAAAATACAACATGAAAAATTGTTGAAGAATTTACCAACCTAGTTGTGGAGAAACAAGTGAATCTCCTACCAAGCTCGAGCGATCACCCAAAGAGAAATGACAGACCAAGAAACCAACCGTGACATGGTTCTTACAATGAGCTCCAATCGCTATCATTTGAGTTGCAGCTTGTAATGTTCAAAGAAAGATCAGTTACATTCTTTACAAGGTGGTGGAATTGGTTCTAAGCTGTCACAAAAGAGTGATAAAAAATGAGGTTTCCCTAACTTTCATTTGATTCACCAAGACATTTGGTTACTATACCAAAGCACAATGAAGTTTGAAATCTGAAATGACTTAATTCATATGCAATTAAAAAAAAACATCATAATGATTTCCAATCCACTTTCATACCATATGAAATAGATGTCGAAAACATAATAACCTCATTGATTATTCCATCCAACTAGTCCAAGTCACATCACACAGTCGGTGAGATAAAAGGAATAGTCGCTCTAATAAATGCTTAAGGAAACCCAATAGGGTTTACTTCATTTTAAATGCCCACAATCATAATTTCTATGCCAATGTCACATGATTCCAATGTGACTTTTTCATAAATCCTTTTCCATAAATTGACTTTCACATATATATTTGAAAAATGATAAAACAAGATTCCAAAACCAAGTTTCCCATAGAAACCTGATTGGGTTAATTTATATGCCTTGAAAAATGATCAACTTTAGATATTTAATCACCTTTATATGTTGATTATGATGTTAAGGCTCATGTAATGGAGTCTCTTTTAATAACCATATATATTGTTAAGAACATATGCCTTAGACAAATATGACATCAAGCCAATATGAAACATAATTCCCTTGTCAATGTTATGTGGCATTCTAATTTTCCTTTGTTATAAACCAGGATTCATAAAGTACTAATGATCAACCTAATAAAATATCAACTCAAACAATATACCTGAACATGTTGCATGATCATCTTGAATGACCTATAATAATTCTTTATCACACTGTCAGTAACCATAACCATCTGAAAATATATTGCATTCATAAATATGAACCAAAAGCCACATGAGTGATATCAACATGAAAAACTTGAATCATCATGAACATGAATACCAAAAATCATGCCATAAACCTAAAACAACTGATTTTTGATATCACCATAGTCACATTGTGAATGTAGAATGTAAACTAGCATCAAAAAATGGATATCTAAAAGTGAAGAAGCATCAAGATTTTGTAAATGAACCAAATTGAATACCAATCCAAACCTGTAATTTTTGAAACATAATAGACAACAATCCAAGATACCATCAACCTGAACCTATACTTATAAATACCATAGAACCATTTTTATCTTTGTCAACAAGGAAAAAAAAAAAAGGGGGTGAGAACAACAATGGTTTCTAGGGTTTATTGTGTTCCTCCAAATCAATTTGGTGTCTCCATTTCTCAAACAATCACAAGATTATCAATGCAAAATCCAAATGATCGGTCCTCATAATATCTAGGCTCATTACTCACAATCATGCCTTCTTGCAAACTAGTCATGTTTTCATAGCACAATAATTAATACTTTGAGGTCCTTCATGTACATCCAATGAAGATCCTACCCCATGTCCTATTCCATGGTGATATTCCAACCCTATCTTCCCAAGTGAAGAGTGTGCTAATACATTAGGCACAAACCCATGAGTGTTCTCAGGAAATATTTCTTGATCAAGAGCTATAATATACAAAAATCTTGTGAAGCATTCCTTTTCTCATGTTGAAGGTTCTCCCAAATGTACAATCCTGGTAACATCTAGTGTACCATCAACATATTGACCACCACTATCAATAAATTATAGCTTCTTGTCATCCACAATGTTGCAAGTATCTAGTTGAGAACAATAGTGAATAATTGCTCCATTCTCACCAGAGCCACTTATTGTGTCAAAACTTGTATCAAGAAAACTAGGTTTCTTAGATCGAAACTCTAGTAACTTGTTTGCAAATTCCACTTTTGTGAGATTCATTTTATCTTGAACTACTTTTGTCTAAAGTTGTGTCAAAAATTTGACAAGAGCTTCTACATCTCTTAAGTGAGCTTGCATCATCTCATCAAGTTTTTCCTTATTTTCAATTGCCTTTGCAGTCGCTACTCATGAATTCTTGTGTATTGCCAAAGGTCCTTCCATCTCAATGTCAATGGATTTTTCATCTAGTAACTTCATCTTTCCTTCTTTGATGCTTTTCTCTTGGCTAGATTTTTAGAGTACTTATCACATCCAAAATAGAAAGCATCAACTATTTCAAAATTTGTGCATGATGTATCCAACCAAAGATTTGTACCATGATTTTCCAACCTTTCTACTTCTAAAAGAAGACTTCCATAAAGCCTTACTTTCACTTCAAATTTTTTAAGATGAACCATTATTTTAGGAGTGATCTTCAATGGATCAATGAATAGTGTTGTCAAATCAAGTTCCATAATTAAATATGTATATGTAACAAGAGAATGTACCACAACATTTCCTCTCAAGTTAAGAAGTTAGGAAACTTCATCGAGCATTGAGATAATTGTAATAAGGGAAAATAAATAGGAACATAACAACATAACAAATAGCAACAACCACAAATTTCCTAGATTATGCTAAAGATCCCAAATCAATAATGAAGTGCATATGATATATAGAAATTCTCCAAATCAGAAATCTCATCATGTAACTCGCATGCTTGCTTGATGCATCTTCATTATTCTTCTCAAATTTTGTTTAAATCACTTCAATTTCCCTTAGATCGTGAGTATGCATTATTTGCTTATATGTATTTTCATAGAAAAGCTTTGAATATTTTGGTTACCAAAAATAGAGTTGAAAAGATTCTTTAATAGAAGTCCCTAGACTCGACAGTTGAGATTGATTTGAATTTTAATTGTCCAGATTGAGTGTGAGGAACTGATTTCATGCATTGATTGAATAGTTAAGTGATTTGATCGATTGTTTCAATAGGTGTAATTGAAAGAGTTTGTGAGTCACAAAGAGGTGACAAATCCATAAGGTGAGTGAACTGAAAGAGAGTGTTATTCAGAAGGAGGTGACATATCAATTTGGTGAGTGAATTGAGAGGGAGTGTTAGTCAAAAGTGGAGATAATAAATGCATGAGATATTTACTTGAAGATGTAGAAGACATGTGCTCAAATAGAAGAATTAATTATTAAATTAATTCCTTTTCTTTTATGGAGGAAGTGTGTGCATGTGATTAAATAGTTGAGTGAACTATTTGATTTATTAAAAAGAACTTTAGATGAGAGATAAAGTTAATTTAATTAAACAAATAATGATTTATTTAATTAAATGTGGGAGAATATAATTTAATTTGAATGACTTAATTAAATAAATTTATGAAACTTATTGAATTAATAAGAAGAACATATTTGAATAAAATGACTTAATTAAATAAATTTAAGAAACTTATTTAATTAAATATGAGAGAAGGGATTAGAATTAAATGACCCGTGTAATTAAATATATTTAGGAAACTTATTTTATTAATCAAGGAAAAATATTAGAATTAATTAGCAACATAATTAAGATAGATTAAGGTATTTTACTTAATTAATCAATTTTAGAAGAATAATTAAATGGTTAAGACTATTTAATTAATTAGAGGAATTATAATCTTAAGTTATAATTAAATGAATAAATGAATTTAATCATCTTGCAGGTATCTTGAATTGATGATGAAAAATGTAGTCATAAGTATAAGCCATTTTTCCATGTCTACAATAAATATTGAAGTAGCTCTAACTTCCATGAGATTTTGTCTCAATGAAGTTATTTTTGGTGGTACATCTAAACCAACATATTTAATATCATGCACTTTAACAGGAGTAGTTGGATTTTTGAGTTTTCCCTCCTTCCAAATCTCATCTACTAAGTTGCCATCATACACATATACCAACTTGTGATTCTTTATGGATTAGGTCTATTTTAATTCCTCTACTGCATTAGAAGAAAAATTGGAATTCATGATAGCCTTTTGAGTGATTGAATGACATGGAGATAATACATCATATCCACATCCCTTAATAACTTTATCTTTGTTGAAATCTAAGATGCATCTTAAACTCGAGTGGATGGTAATGAGAATTTACTTCTTGCACTGTGACAAAAATGAATCAGCTAGTCTCCAAAATTACCCTGGAAAGCTGATCAATCATTCTTCTAGAGCCACGAAAAATGTACCAAAATGTTGATTTATGATAGGGGAACATGGTTGTCAAATATATTGTCATGAATTCATTGGGATTGAAAACTATTAATGCTCAAAGTTTCTTACTTAGCCTTTTCTAAAACTACACCTATCAAAACTCAATTGGGACTCACCAATTTGCCATTTTGAAAAAATATTAAATCCCTTCCCAATGAAGCTGGAACCTGGGGGATTAGTTCATTTAGGTCAAATTAAAATGTGTAAAAAAGGGTTTTTTAGAAATTCTCTTCCTTCACAAAGTACCAAGTGTCAAAGCTGACCTCTGTAAAAACTTCTAGAAAAGCAGTTATCAAAATGGTGAAAAATCATTTTTCTTTTGATTTTGAAAAAATACTAATTGAGGTGTTGGGACATTGAAAATTAGCATGAAAGCATATTAATATGGGGATAATTTGAAACACCAATTGGTTTGTCAAAAAATTCATTCGACTCATAGATATTGTCCTCCACAGTTGACCTTTTTGGTAGATTCAACACTTTATAGCCAACAAACCTTTCCAGAACCTTCCAACTTGGCACTTCAAACCTTTATGAAATCTAATCGTGGAAAGCTAAAATCAGCTGTACACACTTACATATGGTACATAAAAAAATTCAAAAAGTGGTTTGGCATGGAATTGAACTGGCTTCATTTTTTTATTTTACAAAGCAGACAACTACAACAAATTTCACAACTGTATTTTTGAGTTTGCAGTCCATTTTTTCTCACTATTTTTCCCAAAGTTTGTTGGAAATTTTAGGCTCTAACATATTTCTTCATCAAACATGAAATTTTTTATTTCTTCAACCTTTCTCAAGCTTTTATTGAAAAATATGTAAGCCTTTCTTCTAGTAGAGTATCCAAGGAAAATACCCTCATCACATCTAGCATCAAACTTTCCTAGATTATCTTCATTTCTTCTGATATAGAATTTTCCTCCAAATACCTTGAAATACTTTATAGTAGGAATCCTTCCATACCATATCTAATAGGGAGTCTTAGTGATGTGAGCTTTTTCTTGAACTTGGTTGAATACATAAACACTAACTCATTTGATTGCAAAATTTGATGAAACCTTCCGATGAAAGCTACATAATCAGATGTATCATCGGGCACTTGTGCGAATTTTCATTTTTTAAAATTTTTATCCCCGACGTTCATCGGATTTTCGATGAAACATTTTTTTCGTCCACATTTGGATGAAGATCTTTCGCTGAAATTTTGACAGACCTGCAAAGTTAAATTGTGGCAGGCATAAATAAAAAAGAGCTCGACTATTTATTACGATAGTGTTTTGCTCAATGGTTTTCTTGGGGAAAATCAGAAGAAACTCAAGAAGATATCTCTAGGTTGAGGGTAGTCATTGTCTTTTTTTAGATTTCATTTGTGAAGTCAAATTTGTACTTCTAGGTTTGAAAATCATATTTTAAAGCAACATCTCATTAGATTTCATTTTTAGTCTTGTGCATTTTTAGAATTTCATTTCCAGATTTTAAACCTGACTTCACAAATTCTTTATAAGGGAATTGTTTATAACTGATGGAAAATTCTTGATGGATTTGGACAAATATTATATTTGCAAGGTTTCAATTTTAACCCTAATGATCAATTTTCAATAGATTTGGGAGCCATAACTAGATAATATCAAAGGTGTTGGTTGTTTTTTACTGTAACCAAGTTTATTTATAGACACATAGCATATAAAATCTCAGATAATACTGCATTACAATAACATCAATCTATATTCTAAACCAATACTACTTGTCAAATCCTTATATGAACATAGTCACCTATAACCTCACTCAAACATTTTAATTAATTCCTTGAATTAAAGTCAAAATGAGAATTACACACACCATAACAGTGAGATGAACAAAATAACCCTTGATCATTTTATTCAAGATAATAGTATATTGATACAATGGAGATACATAACCTTGAAATGAGTAATTTTCATTCAGATTATATTACTGTCTTGAAAATTAAGTACCCATGAAACTAAAACCTACAACAGAATGGCACCAAACCTAAGAATAGTATCTTCACTATAATATTAGGCTCTTTACAAATTTTCTCTGCAACTTCACTTAGACTCGACCTAAAGATATCTAACTTGGTAACCCATATTTCTAGTCCTGAAATCCTTCTTATAGGGAAAATGAAGGAGAAACAAGCATCAGACTAGAAATACACCTGTCATTGGTCACTTGGACCGCCTTATGACATTTCAAAAATTGGTTACAATAGCTGAGTCTCTAGAGAATCTTCTTGCTCATCTTGTCCACTGGAGAATAATTTTTGCATTTGCCAAACTTTGAAAACTTGCACCAAAACTGCCACCAAGACATAGCCAAAATTTGTTATAACCATAACCGTTGAGTTGTTAACTACCAATTGTAGACTATGTCCTATTCTTGTTCAGTTAAGTACTTTTCTACCCATCCTTGATATTTCTCATTCATTGGCCAATTAAAATTTACCACCTCATTTACCTTGGCACTGTAAGGTGTATACTTTACTGCTACTTGATTCGCCTCCCTTTCAAAAATTTCTGAAAATGTGCTAGTGTTAATGATTTTATCCATACACTCATCAGCATGTCATAATCTGAGTCATCACAAATCAATTTTATTTGTTCATTGATGATTTCATCTAGCCTTTCCTGCCATTGTTGTAGTGATCTTACATTTCCTTGGGCATCTACAATATCTTGTAAAGATGTGTCACTCCAGTCATCAAAAATTTTTACCAACTCTTTAATCCTCCAGCTGAAATAATCAGGTAAGGCTTGGAAACCTTGCAATGACTTCACAAAGTCTTGAGTAGGCATTAATTGTTGAGGCCTATTAGCTGAATTTTGAAAACTTCATTTCCAGATTTTTTTGTGCAAGCTCAATATTCAGATTTTAGGAGTCTAACAGTTGGAAATCATAGTAAAATCAGAATTTAATAATTTCTAGAATTAGAATTTGAAAGTGTTTTTTGGGGTCATTAACTTCAAAATATCTTCTCTTTTGCAGGGGTGGTTGCATGCAAAAAAATTTCGGTGTAAAATATCATAATTATTATATTTTTTTACGTGTGCATGATTAAAAATTATTGGAGTGTGATTTTGATATTTTTTGAAGATCTAAATATTCAAGCTTGGTAAAGAAAAATCATGTTAGATAATATTAGTCCAGATCAAAATAAAGATTCACTTGATAGATTATAGGCTAGATTCATAAAAATGGGTGATGGGAAATTTTATTGTCCTTGCAATAATTGCAAGGGCTTAAAGACAAGAAGACTTTTAATCACAACACCTGAGAAAAATTGTAGGTAGCATGGTCACGTTGAAGGGGGGCATGGTTATCGTCCATTGGTAAGTTGTTTATTATATGTGTTTATATTGATTGAATTTGTAAATTTTTATATTGTTTTGACATTTGATATATAGAAAAAAAATCACTTGATCATGATCATGGTTTATTTGTTTTTGTCATTATTATAAAGGTGGGGTACCCTAGGGCACATGATATGGATTATCACGGTCCGAAGAATGTGGTTTTTCAAGTGGAGGAACATGGAGCTATGAATATCGAAGATGAAGTTAATGATCCTATGGAAGAAGATGATCATGTGCCAGAAAACACAATTGAAGATGATGGTACAAATACATTGATCCATGACACATGTAGTGGCACATCTGATCATGTTGATCGAGATGACTTTGATGATGTTCATGATTTACCTATACTTGAGAAGGAATACACACCCCTTTATGAAGGCTCCCAAACAACTCTTCTCTTTGTTGTATTGTTGCTAGTGAACTTGAAGGTTATGAGTGGTTTATCCAACATAGCAATCTTACAGATGTTAAGGTATGTCATATATGTCATCTTTTTTCATCTATTTTAATTGTTGTTAGTTCATCACTAGTAAATAAAGTATGTACCATTAATATTATTTATATTAAGAAATTATTTTTTGTTGTAGATTGATTGGTGAATTTTTGTTACCACCATCAAATATTTTACCTCACTCATACCAATATATATCTAGCATTATGAAAGATATTGGAATGGAGTATTAAGAAATAGATGCATGTCCCAATGATCATATTATATATCATAAACAACATGAATTTGCAATAGAATGCCCAGAATTTAATATCATTAGATATCGAACAGATCAACTAACAAAAAAGGTGCCTCGCAAGGTTCTTCATTATATTCCCATTATTCCATGTATGCAACAATTATTTAGGTGCGAAAGCTTAGCGCAATATATGGATTACCATGCACGAAATAGAAGTGGAGATGACATTCTTCAAATGCCTATGGATGGTTCTGCATTTAGGGACATGGAGGAAAAATGGCCACACTTTAAAAAAGAACCTCGTAATCTCAAGCTTTCATTGGCAGCGGACAGTGTCAATCCATTTGGAGAGTTGAGATCTATTTACTCGATGTGGTCTGTTTTTGTTATCAACAATAACATTCCTCCATGGATTTCAATAAAGAGGGAGCACATAATGTTGGCAATGATTGTTCTAGGTATTTGTTTACATCAATTTTATTTAATTTAGCAACATCTCATTTGTCTTCTTTGTTGCATAATGACTTATATGTTTTTTCATTTAATAGTCATGTACATGAATTTATATATACTGCAGTAAAATGGTTATAATAATTATGTAAAGTTTATGTTCATTTAACTAGATAAGTACCAAGTTAAAGATATGAATGTATGTATTGAGCCTCTTATTGACGAGTTACTAAAGTTATGGAATGGCGTGACTATGTATGATGTATCTAGATCAATAGGACAAAGACAATTTCAATTCCATGCAATGCTTGTATGGACAATTCATGATGCCCCAGGGCTAACACATTTTTTTGGTATGTTATAACGTTCGACTGCATGACTTTAACGATATTTAATTTTATGAAGTAGATATTGTTGGTGTTTAAAAATGTAACCCAGCTAGGATTTGCAATTCTCTAAGAGGTAGCCAACCTCCATTATAAAGTGTTGGTGTAATTAAATATTTTGTACCTTGTCCTAGGTCATAATTACACCTTAGTTAAGTTTACATAGGGACCACATAGGAGTTGTTGGAGAATTTCCACATTTGGTGGACTTATCCTCTTATTAATTTATCACCTCCACCTTTCATGGACATATCATGTGATTAGGTTTCCACCTTTTGTGGTAGATCCGCTATTTGTGGTGGTTATCACATTATCACCTCTCCACTTTAGGTGGAGTGATAACTTTTCATTGTTGTCTCATGTCATAAGATTACGACACTTGTCATTATCTTATGCACTCCTATGTTCTCACCTTGGCTATATAACCAAGGGGTCTCTCATTGTAAAATAAAGCAATTCCATTATCATTGACATTGAATATAGTTTATTCTTGTCAAATTATTTTCTCTCTTCTTTGTGCTTTCTATTTGGTCCATAGATCTTGGCATCCATAGCCAATTCTAACATGGTATCAGAGCATGTTTGATTCTAACATAAAGAACCACAAAGCCTAGTGGCCAACTGACAGGAAATGGAATGGATACACATTTCCCCTACACTTCAGGCTCTATAAGACCTAGGGGGGTAACCCTAAAAAATGCTCAAAACTATATTCCATTCATACACTAACATTTCTTTTATAAAATAAATAATTCCCAATGCGAATACACTAAGGGAAGCATTGACTACCTTGAACTTGGCTAAATTCTCAGCAACTCAACCCTCTCTCAGCCATTGGAAAGCAGGACACACAATAACACAGTAGGATTAGAAATGATTTTGCAATTAATTTTGTTTTTGAGATGCACAAACTGAAACATAGATCAGTGCCAGTTTTGGGTCATGGAGTCAAACACATAAAATGAATTCTCCAGCAAACAATCTTCGACCAGAGGATTTCACTTGCTAATGCTTTGCATTAACTGTTAGTGTCTTGCACCAACAATCCATCTCTTGATATCAATCAGATTCTTCTTATCAAATCCCATCTGCACACCTGAAATCACAATCACCTGCTCAAAGCATTTTAACCATTTCTTTGAAACAAAACAGTGAACAAGCAAAAAAATCTCATGAAATTTGAGATGATAAATTCAAAGACACTTTGTATTATTGAATTTACATAACTGAAAGCATACAAATGTGGAGACAATCTGATGAAATTCATGAAAGTGGAAGCACTTCATGATATTAAATGCATAAATTGGTTGTATTCACTCTTGAATTCATAAAATTACAGCCTATAGACTCAAACAATGACTCAGAAAATACAAATTTCTATCCACACAGTCCAATACAGAAAATTAGGACCTTCTCAGAACCTAATCCTAGAACCCCCAAAACCCTTTACAATGAGAGAAATAAACGAAGATATAGAAGAATGAAGGCAGCCCTAAAACTGATCCGAAATTGCCATTTGGAATCTTCATTCATTGTTGATAAATCTGAAAAGAAGCTGAAAATATATTCTCTTCCTTGCAGCAACAAACATTCCCTCAAACAACATCTACTCATGATTGCCCAGCAACATAAAATCTGCCCATGTGGAGATTCTTCAAATTTTATCCAGCTACTCAAAATATCTCCCATGCACAAACTGTTTCTCTTTTTTGCTCTTTCTTTGCTGCAGTTTAATTCCCAGCACATATCTTCCAATAAAGGTAATAAAATTCACTTTATACAAAGTCTCACAACTTTCCCAACAAATAAAATATTAAAATGAATATTTTATTCATCTTTCAAGTTATTACCTATGCTTGCACTTTACACAAAATAATATTTTCCCCTCATTTTAAAATTTTAATGCCCAACATTCAATACATTTTAACAAAGTACCTCCTCATGTATTTTCTCGTCCCAACATTTGAGCTTCGTTCGGGATTAAAATTTCACCTCACCCACTATATTTATCATTACAACATTTTCTCGTATGGAGAAGATTCACTTTCAAAATTGAAAACAATTTAACTTAATGGGTTATTCATCTTTCATTTTCCTTAAAAAATTGGGCTTTTAACATAATCCCAATATAAAATATTTTACCCGTTTTCACATTAAGCTCCTTTGGTAAAATAATTTTAAAATTTTATTTCCCTTGCCTTTCGGAAAATCCCATTTAAGTTTTACCCGAGGTACCTTGAAATACCTGTGACATTTTAAAAAAATTGGGGCCCACCACTGATTTTTGACCACAAACTATGCAACCATTAATTAATTTTTTAAAATTGGGCTCCTCTCGTGCTCACAAACCCCGCAGCTTTTTTGCCCTCATCATTGACATTCTTGTGAGGTCCGCGAGAATGCCCTAATGCTCTACATTTTGAAGTGTTCCTATGCTCATCACTATGTTAGCCACACCTCCCCACATGGCTTTCTCCCCTATGTTCTTCTTTTCTTCCTGGGTGCAAGCTCTTTGCTGTCTACCTTCTCCACCATTGGTGATGGTTCTCCTCTTTTTGTAGGTGTGGGCTCTCCTTTCTCCTATTTGCACCCGCTGGCCACCCCATCCCCTCAAAATCCTGCGCACTCTTCTATGCCATCCACACGCGGGCTTATATTGGTTGGCTGCATGAGCCTCCCTTTGTTTCCTGCATAGGCTCCATCTGGTGAGTTACTCACCTCTGGCTGACTATGGGCCATCTCCTTCACTAGCCGTGTGAGCCTCGTTCCATGGTGCCCAGGTCTCTCCTCATTGTTGTGTGCGGACCTTACTCTTTTGGTCGCGAGTCTCCCATCTTCCACAAGCTACACCCCTCTACTACTTCCATGCTTGTTGTGGAAATTTCTGAAGCTCTCAATAAATTTTGTTTGCCATATCCTACAATCTTGGCATTCCATACTTGGCACAGGCCTCATCCCTGGTTCTGCTGGTTCATGCCTCCCCTACTGGCATGGGCTCTTCCCTCACATTTCTTGCGCATGAGCCTTGTCCACCACTGGTCACAAGCTCAATGCAAACTATTTGCATTTGCCTAACAGTTACTAAGGCACCTTCAACAAATACATTTTGTGCTTGTTTTGCAATCATGATGATCTCTATCCACTTTGCTCCAAGCCATACCCAACAACATTCATTATCCACATGAGGATAAGCATTTTTTGCCATGTCCACATTGCTTTGGCGGTAATCCATCCATGCTGAATGACATTATTCTCTTTGGCCAATTGAAGAAATCTTTATAAAATCTGGCCCAAATTCGCCCTGATCTGATTCGAATTGAAGGATATAAAATGTGAGCACAACCTTTAGCACATTAGATAATGGTGTCATTCTACTTTGATCCTTTAACACTGCCAAAGATTGATGTTTAATTCTCTCATGAAACTAAACTTCTGCATCAATAATGGTTACAAAAATCCATTGGTCAGACATAATACATGTATTATGTGTACCTCCACAATTCAATTGCATTTGCTATTATTGTCTTTAGGAAATACTAAAGAAGCAATTCGCCAACATTACTGTTCTCACAACCTTGACTACAATATTCTATTTGAAGAATGCCACAACAATGCAAAGCATGTCGGGCCCCAAGTGGCCTTACTAAAAAAAAATTCATTTTGAAACAAACTTCACCCTCAAACGGTCTGATACTGCCTTTTGAATACTTTTGAAGTTGAAAAACGAACTGGGTCGCCATCAAAAACTGTTTTCTATCACTTTTGCAAAATAGTTAAAACAGGCCAAGTTGACTCTGGAATCGCCCTTGAAACCCAGTCAAATGACCTCTGAGAGACATCAAATCTTGCAAGCATTTAGATATTTTATCCGTGAGTATAGTGCAAAAGACAGCTCAAAAAAATAGATCACGAGGAACTGGATATTAATCGGCAAAGTTGCCTGATTAAACCTTTCTGAAACAACAATTGTTCTGCACCAATTAAAACTGATCCAACTGCCCATTTGGAAATATATCAAATCAACTCTTAGCAATCTTCCATCAAACACTACAGAACATTAAGGTACCTTGAGCATGTGTGCAAAAGGAATTACTTTGAAGCATCATCGATCAAAATTAATTGACGATCAAAGTTGGCCTCTCAGAAAGGCTGTCGGGAATGCAGCTGCAAAACAAAACAAACTGCATTTGGTTTCGATCTACTAAAAATAGAAAATCAGATCATGAGGTTTTGGAAACTGACATCTAAGATCACTTAGGTATGGAGAATATGGAACAACATTCGTTTTGACACGACAATGAACTGGTTGTGAAAACCAAGCTCAAACATGAAGTTGTTTGCAAACTGACAATCTGCAAACAACAGAACAGTACAAAAGCCTTCCAGCTTCACTTTGTGAAACGCTGTCAGAACTTATTGTGGGAAGCTAAAATTAGACATGTCTACTCACATATGTCTACTGAGTATGTCTACAACTGGGTTTTGCATGACAATCAACTGGCTGTAAATTATAAGCCTCCAAAGCGGGTCAGTCAGGACTGATTCTTCAAGTGCACTTCTGAAAATGTAGAAGCAAAATTTTGAAATAGGCATCTCAAATTTGCAAAATTTGAGAGTGCCAATAGTGGCTCCAACTGGGGATGTATGCCCCCTATGGGCATAGCAAGATTCCAGATCTTTGGAGAATAGACCAAAAGTTGAATCCATCAGGTGTCCTCAAAATGCTGCCCTTATTCAACCTTATTTTTTCAATTTCATTTGATGACCCTAGGTCACCAAATGAAAAAAAGGAATCAACATCTACCTCTGTCAAACATAATTCTATAGAAAGAGTTGATCTCCCTCAAGTCATGCTTGCCTCTATCAAACCACAACAACACTGGTGACTGCATCTTTGCAAACAACAATACCAAACTTCCCTTGTGCAAATGTGAACTTGCTCTCTATTCTACTTTGTCATCAAGTGTCAACCAAATCAGATATGTCACATAACTGTTACTTTCTTCATTCTCTGATTTAGTATTAAGTGGCAGTATTTGAAAATGGGGATCAAGACCATTTGAAAGCATAACTTGATCACAACCATCCACTTGATGAAACAAGTTGGTATCTCCTAACAGACAATCATTCACAACATCATCAACATGTTCACAATCACTATGCATCTGAAAGTCATGCATACTTTCAAAATGTTGATTATTATGTGGCAACAACTTATTATATTCATCACTTAAATCATTTTGAAGCTGAAAACAACTTGCCTCAGTGTTTTTCACATTGTCGCATTCTATGAAAACCTCTTCCAGCTAACAAAAATAGCACTTACATTTTTCCTTGTGGCTAGAACTGTTAAACTCAAACTGATTACTAGTTTGCATATCAAACTTAAAATTATGACAAGAACTTACCAAAAGATCTTACTCATCATGCAAACCATCTCCAAGTGTACACAAATAAATACACTCATGCATTAGCACACTTTGTAATTGTTCTTCATCATGTCGGTATTGAGAGTCATCATGTATTTCTGACACATCATCATCTATAATCATATAGTCATCTTTTGAACATAAGGTATCAACCTCTTCAATATCACAAGCTTGCTCAATAAGCAATTCTAGTTTAGAAGAATAATCTAATTTCTCATTGAAATCAACATTAACATCCACATGAAAAAAATCATGTCTAGGCTCATTACTCAGCTCATTCAAGTCATCAAACGAAGACTTGTTCAAATCTACATTAAAATCTTCAAGATTTGGCTCATTAGATGCATAAACCTCATGGTCATCTACTGCTTCAAGCTCATCAAAAGAGATATCTGAACTTACATCAATGTTTGTATCTTCATACTCATCATACAGTGCATCATCACAATCAATTTGTTTGTCTTCATCCATATCATGTTCAACTAGTTCATTATTGGGAAGAGAATCAGAGTCACTTGCATCATACCTTGCATCTTGAAGGTCATCACCATTGTCAAAGTCAATAGGGGTTGCACACAACAATGGAGAGTTGTCCTCATGTGCACATTTCTGATATCTTGTGGTCAACAGATTTGAAATTTATTCACAACTCAATAGAGCATTGTTTTGTTCTATTATTTCAACGACTTCCTCTTCTTTACCTTCACTTGAATTGGATGCAATATCAAATTGGAAATCATAACATATCAAAGTATTATCATCTTCAAACTCTGAGAATTCAATAGGCTGATCATAAACTGGATCTCCCCAATCATAGGAGGCAGAATTGATGGCAACATTATCACAAGAAAAGTCATCACAATTCCTAGTGAATAAACTATCCACTTCTCCCTTCTTATTCTCTTCTAGGTTGTCATAACAGCAATCCACATCACTTTTGCATTTCAACATCAGATTGGGTATCATCACTGAACTTGTTACTTGCATCCTCTTGAGGATAATCATAAACATCTTCTTTATCAAGTTGAAAACCAGAAATGGTCTCCTGATTGCAGCTGCTTGTGGTTTGTCTTTCAAACTAGAATGCATCACACACGCTGTCACTAGCAGATGACACACTAATGTTCTCAAGAGTATTCTCTGAATCAAAAAAATCTCTTGTCTCACTATGCAGACTTGGATCATTGCTACACTCAACATATGTAGGTTTGATTTGATCGGTTGTATCACAACATTGCTGATCACATATCTCTTCTTCAAAGAGTAAATCCAACTCATATTCTTCTTCAGGTTCTTGGCTTGGGAGACTCAACTATTGATTTATAGTTGGGTACATTTCTTCTATAAGTTGTTCATTAACAACTTCCTCATCATCTGATGATGCATCCTTCTCATCTTCTACTTTCTCAAGTATGCATTTGTCTGAAAACATCTAATCATTTTCATTCACACCATTGCTGATTCCATCAGCAAGTTTTCCCATAACTGAAGACAACAATCTCTGGACATACTCATTCCTTTGTTTCTCTAAATTATCCAAAACTGTGTAAGCCATTTGCATGCTCAATATTTCAAAATCTTTTAATAGTGCACTAGATCCTTCCTCATAAGCTTCAAAGTACATATGGATACAGTCAGAAGTACTAGGTCTAAAAATTTATGGGATTAGTGACAAGGCAACAACAAATCTATGACTGAAATCAACACTTGCTTTCTAATTTCTTTTAATATTGTGACCAAATCAGAAGGGTCTCTTGCAAATTATTTTCTATAAGCAGCCACTAATTCATCCCAACAAGGAAATGACTTCTTAGGAAAGTTAAGATACCAATCCCAAGCTCGTGCTTCAAGAGATCTGACAAAAAATCTCATCTGCATATCTTGATCTCTGAATGAATGTTTCTCCATGAAGCTAGAAAAACTTTGAACATGTGCATCTTCTTCACATATAGTATACCCATCAAATATAGGCATCTCCTTATAAATTTGAGCTGACATACCTTCAGTTTCATAATCAACCCATGACAAATCTAATTGAGCATATAATGGGTCAAAGGAATTGACAACAGGTGCAATGACTTCACAAGTAGACATAGTTTGATGGTCTCTTGACCGGTCTTGTTGAAATAGCTGGTGTCCTTCATCCATTTATTTAAGTCCTCTTTCAAATACATCATTCCATTCAGGACTGAACCTAGGCTTATTAACTCTTGGGTTCTTACATTTTGGGGTATTAGATGCTTGAAGATTATTGTACTTTTAACACTTCTTGACAAGTTGAACCAAAGTATTGACTGGTATAGCTACTTTACATTGATGATCTATGGATATTACAAATTAAGGCTCACTAATTATGCATAATTACAAGCCAAATGGATGGAAACCCCTAAGATACACAAATGCATTCTCACCATCCAAACTAGTAGATATTTGAGCACTAAACATAATTTTTCAATGGAACTGCAGCTACATTCAACAGATCGAACAAATAAAAGTGTGCAAACATAATTTACTGTTCATTCCCTTTGTCAGTGCTAACTCACTCAATAAGGAAATAAAGTTTCTTCTAAGAAGTTCAAATATGGTTTTCATATGCAAGTTCTTGAAAACCAAAAGTGAAGAATACCTAGAAACTTTTAAACTACTCCAAATTGTCTTCCTGACTGGTAATATTTGTAGATTTGGAACTTTATTCAAATTTTTAATAGGTTCTATCAACAAAGTCACCACCTCTTTTCACAGAGGACTGAACTTCAAGCAGTATGAAGTTCTTTCACACATAAAAATTTTTCCGAGTTCCCTTCCACCAGCAGAGCACCACAGATTTAAAAACTATTTAGGTTCACAACAACACTTTCTTCTCCAGGGGCGAAATCCTTCAAACTTGAACAAATTTTAGAATGAAAAATAATAGTATGACTCTATAACTGTCTACAACTGAAGATTCTAAACCTTCCCCAGTAGAGTCACCATTCTGTTGGTGTTTTAAAATGTAACCCAGCTAGGATTTGCAATTCTCTAAGAGGTAGCCAACCTCCATTATAAAGAACCACAAAGCCTAGTGGCCAATTGACAGGAAATGGAATGGATACACATTTCCCCTACACTTCAGGCTCTGTAAGACCTAGGGGGGTAACCCTAAACAATGCTCAAAACTATATTCCATTCATACACTGACATTGTTCTATAAAACAAATAATTCCCAATGCAAATACACTAATGGAAGCATTGACTACCTTGAACTTGGATAAATTCTCAGCAACTCAACCCTCTCTCAACCATTCGAAAGCATGACACACAATAACACAGTAGGATTAAAAATGATTTTGCAATTAATTTTATTTCTGAGATGCACAAACTGAAACATAGATCAGTACCAGTTCTAGGTCATGGAGTCAAACACATAAAATGAATTCTCCAGCAAACAATCTTCAACCAGTGGATTTCACTTAATAATGCTTTGCATTAACTGTTAGTGCCTTGCACCAACAATCCATCTCTTGATATCAATCAAATTCTTCTTATCAAATCCCATCAGCACACCTAAAATCACAATCACCTGCTCAAAGCATTTTAACCATTTCTTTGAAATAGAACAGTGAACAAACAAAACAATCTCATGAAATTTGAGATGATAAATTCAAAGACACTTTGTATTACCGAATTTACATGACTGAAATTGTACAAATGTGGAGACAATCTGATGACATTCATGAAAGTGGAAGCACTTCATGATATTAAATGCATAAACTAGTTGTATTCACTCTTGAATTCATAAAATTACGGCCTACAAACTCAAACAATGACTCAGAAAATACAAATTTCTATCCACACAGTCCAATACAGAAAATTAGGACCTTCTCATAACCTAATCCCATAACCCCCATAACCCTTTACAATGAGAGAAATAAAAGAAGATATAGAAGAATGAAGGCAGCCCTAAAATTGATCCGAAAATGCCATCTGGAATCTTCATTCACTGTTGATCAATCTGAAAAGAATCTGAAAATATCTTCTCTTCCTTGTAGAAACAAACATTCCCTCAAACAACATCTACTCATGATTGCCCAGCAACATAAAATCTACCCATGTGGAGATTCTTCAAATTTTATCCAGCTGCTCAAAATATCTCCCATGCACAAACTGTTTCTATTTTCTGCTCTTTCTTTGCTGCAGTTTAATTCCCAACACATATCTTCCAATAAAGTGAATAAAATTCACTTTATACAAAGTCTCACAACTTTCCCAACAAATAAAATATTAAAATGAATATTTTATTCATCTTTCAAGTTATTACCTGTGCTTGCACTTTACACAAAATAATATTTTCCCCTCATTCTAAAATTTTAATGCCCAACACTCAATACATTTTAACAAAGTACCTCCTCATGTATTTTCTCATCCCAACATTTGAGCTTCATTCGGGATTAATATTTCACCTCACCCACTATATTTATCATTACAACATTTTCTCATATGGAGAAGATTCACTTTCAAAAGTGAAAACAATTTAACTTAATGGGTTATTCATCTTTCATTTTCCTTAAAAAAATGGGCTTTTAACATAATCCCAATATAAAATATTTTACCAGTTTTCACATTAAGCTCCTTTGGTAAAATAATTTTAAAAATTTATTTCCCTTGCCTTTTAGAAAATCTCATTTAAGTTTTACCCGAGGTACCTTGAAATACCCATGACATTTTTAAAAACTCAAGGCCCACCACTGATTTTTGACCACAAACTATGCAACCATTAATTATTTTTTTTAAATCAGGCTCTTCCCATGCTCGCACACCCTGCACCTTTTTTTCCCTCATCATCGACATTCTCACGAGGTCTGCGAGAATGCCCTAATGCTTTTTATTTTGAAGTGTTCCCATGCTTATCACTATGGTGGCTGCACCTCCCCACATGGCTTTCTCCCCTCTATTCTTTGTTTCTTCCTAGGCGCGAGCTCTTTGTTGTTTGTCTTCTCCACCATTGGCGCTGGTTCTCCTCTTTCTGTAGGTGTGGGATCTCCTTTATTCTATTTGCACCTGCTGGCCACGCCATCCCCTCAAACTCCTATGCACTCTTCTCTGCCATTCGCGCACGGACTTACATTTCCTGGATGCATGAGCCTCCCTTTGTTTCTTGTGTAGGCTCCATCTAGTGAGTTACTCGCCTTTGGCGGAATGCGGGCCATCTCCTTCACTGGCCACGTGAGCCTCTATTCCATGGTGCCCAGGTATCTCCTCACTACTATGTGTGGATCTTACCCTTTTGGCCATGGGTCTCCCATCTTCCACAGGCTACGCCCCTCTGCTGCTTCCATGCTTGTTGTGGGAATTTCTGAAGCTCTCAACAAATCCGCTCTGCCATATCCTACAATCCTGGCATTCCATACTTGCCATGAGCCTCCCCTTCTGGTGTGGGCTCTTCCCTCACATTTCCTGCACGTGAGCCTTGTCCATCACTGGCCGCGAGCTCAATGCAAACTATCTGCATTTGCCTAATAGTTACTAAGGCACCTTCAACAAATACATTTTGTGCTTGTTTTGCAATCATGATGGATCTCTATCCACTCTACTCCAAGCCGTACCCAACAACATTCATTATCCACATGAGGATAAGCATTTTCTACCATGTCCACATTGCTTTGGTGGCAATCCATCCATGCTGAATGGCATTATTCTCTTTGGCCAATTGAAGAAATATTTACAAAATCTGGTGCAAATTCCCCCTGATCTAATTCAAATTGAAGGATATAAAATGTGAGCACAACCTTTAGCAAATTAGATAGTGGTGTCATTCTACTTTGATCCTTTAACACTGCCAAAGATTGATGTTTAATTCTCTCATGAAACTAAACTTCTGCATCAATAATGGTTACAAAAATCCATTGGTCAGACATAATACATGTATTATGTGTACCTCCACAATTCACTTGCATTTTCTATTATTGTCTTTAGGAAATACTAAACAAGTAATTCACCAACATTACTATTCTCACAACCTTGACTGCAATATTCTATTTGAAGAATGCCACAACAATGCAAAGCATGTTGGGCCCCAAGTGGTCCAACTAAATTTTTTTTTCATTTTGAAACAAACTTCACCCGCAAACGGTCTGATACTGCCTTTTGAATACTTTTGAAGTTGAAAAATGAACTGGGTCGCCATCAGAAACTGTTTTCTATCACTTTTGCAAAATATTCAGAACAGGCCAGGTTGACTCTGGAATCGCCCTTGAAACCTAGTCAAACGACCTATAGGAGACATCAAATATTGCAAGAATTTAGACATTTTATCCATGACTATAGTACAAAAGATAGATTAGAAAAAAATATCATGAGGAAGCGGATATTAATCAGCGAATTTCCCCGATTAAACCTTTCTGAAACAACTGTTCTGCACCAATTAAAACTGATCCAACTGCCCATTTGGAAATATAGTAAATTAGCTCCTGGCGATCTGCCATCAGACACAATGAAACATTAAGGTACCCTGAGCACGTGTGCAAAAGGAATTACTTTGAAACATCACCGATCAAAATTTATTGGCGATCAAAGTTGGCCTCTCAGAAAGGCTATAAGGAATGCAGCTACAAAATAGAACAAACTGCATTTGGTTTCGATCTGCTAAAAATAGCAAATCAGATCATGAGGTTCTGAAAACTAACATCTAAGATCACTTAGGTGTGGAGAATATGAAACAACATTTGTTTTGACATGACAGTGAACTGGTTGTGAAAAACCTAGCTCAAACAGGAAGCTATTTTGCAACTGACAATCTGCAAACAGAACAGTGCAAAAATCTTCTAGCTTCACTTTTCGAAACGCTGTCAGAACTTATCATGGGAAGCTAAAATTAGACATGTCTACTCACATATGTCTACTGAGTATGTTTGCAACTAGGTTTTGCACAACAATCAAGTGGCTTTAAATTATAAGCCTCCAAAGTGGGTCAGTCAAGACTGATTCTTCAAGTGCACTTTTGAAAGTGCCAACAGATATCATGCATGTTGCTTAAATAATCTATTCATTATATATAATTATAAAAATTGACATATTTAATCCAATTATATATGATTCGTAGGTATTCAAACAAAGGAAAAATTTGCATGTCCAATTTGTGGTCCAAAGATGAAATCTTGTTGTTCAACAAGTTTAGGAAAGAAGGTGTTTGATGAGTATAGACACTACCTCCACATAAATCATAAGTATTAAACTACTGAAAAACATCTTTTCAATGGGAAAGAAGAGACTACATCAAAACCACGAAGAATGACACCTCGCCTATGGAAGTTGGAATATAATAGAATTAATCGTAAAGGTTATACATCGGATCAAATTTTTTACCTATCATTTATGATATATTTTTAATTTATATTTTTTATATTGTGTTGTGTTTACTCATGCTGTAATTGACAATGATTGTCATTGTTAATTTGTTTTACTTATATGCTTCATGAAGGTCATCAAGGCATTAATGGTCTACTTCCACAGGGACTAAAAAGTTATCCTAGACAATTTAGTAGGTTGCCCTACTATGAGCAGCTGCAAATTGTGCATTTTTTTGATACAATGCATATCGGAAAGAATATGACATAAACGTTATGGAAAATATTGGATGGAAGACATGACAAAGAAAAAATTGTCAAAATTTGTAGTGACATTCAGGAAGCTAGTCATGCAATGAAAATTTTCATTCAATTAAATAGTGATGGAGACCAAATTAATATAAGTGCCCTTCCTTGGTTATTAATGGAGTAGAAAAGCAATGCTATAAAATAAATCATACGAAAAATTTGATTTCCCACAGGATTTTTTGCGAACATAAACAATATCATAACAATGAAAGGTGAATTTGGGCCAGGGATGAAAATGCATGATTGCAATACCTTCATTAAGGTAATTATTCTGGTCTATTATATATATATTTGTATACTACATGTACTTTTCAGTGTATTATGTTTACTACTTTTGGAAAAATATTAATGAAAAGGATCATTTTATAATTGTTGCAGTACTTTCTACCTCTATCTCTCCCAGACAACTTCGACAACAATTCCAAGCAAGTTATATATGATCTTGGAAAATACATGAGGTAAGTAGCAATATTTGTTCAATTCATTGTATATTTTTGTTAAATATCGTTAATATATTTATGCCTTGATTCACTTGTAGATGGTTGTCATCTAAAGCAATCCATAAAGAAGATATAAATTATTGGAAAAGAAGAATTCCTTGTCTAATGTGTGAAATTAAAAAGTGTCTACCTTCGACATTTTTCAATGCACAAGAACACTACCTCATACACCAAGTTGAGGAGATTTAATTGTGCGGACCTATACACACAAGGTCAATGTGGATGGTTGAGAGGCACTTGAAATTTTTGAAGGCTTTGGTTAGACAAAGAGCACATCCCGAGGGTTCTATGGTGGAGGGATACATGGTATACCAGACCATGGTGTACAATATTGAGTATCTTCCTAAGTTTGCATCAAAGATCCATGTAGATCGCATTTGGGATCCCAACTCCATTAACAAATTCAAAGGGGAGTACCTGATGGAGAAAGGTAGATTGAGGAAACTGATAGGTAATTATAAGATAGTCATGGAGATTAATTAGAATACATTTTACATTTGGTTTTTATGTATATTTTACCTATTTAATTATTAATCTTCAATATTCATCAATTATAAATTAAGGTCATATACCGTGGTAATTAAATAATTATACATCATTTGTGAATTTCAATTTTTTTTTTATACAGTTGGTCGAGAGTGGGATGCACTAAATTTGTATGTTGCAAACAATCTTGATTGGATGACAGTATGGATTGAACGATGTCAACAATCTGGTCGAGCATTAACATGGGAAGGTGTGGCTTCATTGGTTAAAGAAGCTCATCGTAATGGAGATTCCAATGTTACACCAAGGGAAATTGATTTAGCATATGGTTTAAGAGATAAACAGGTATGTATAAATATATTAATCACCCATATTATTTAATTATTTTCAATTATATTGATGTATATATATGTTGAGATTTTTTTCTTTGCATACATTCGGCCAAGAATAAATATGTTTATCAACTAACAATATTGCAATAAGTTTTACATGTTTGACATATTGTAGGTGAAACACCACAAGGCTATGTGGTGCAATGGTCATAAATTTTGAATCAAAAAGTTGGATGACACAAAGAAAATTTGTGATTCTGGGATAACTACAGTCTTCTAGGTGACTAATGTTTCATCTAGAAGTGACATACATCCAGAAGTCTCAAAAAATCAATACTATGCGATTTTGGATGATATACTTGAGTGTGACTTTAAGTCCTTCAAATTGGTTTTGTTTTTCATCCTATGGTACAAGCTACGATTGAATGAAAATGATCCCGAGAGAATTGTTATTGAACATGATAATGGATTTACCATGGTTAATACAAGGTATTTTGAGTGAGCTAGATATGAGCCCTATGTTCTTCCAAGCCAATTTGAGAAGTTATTTTACTAAGAGGTTCCAAGTAAAGTGGGTTGGTCATATGTTGTTAGACATGATCCAAGGGGAAGGCCAGTAAGTATAATGTGGTGGAAGAAGAAGATACTAAAGAAATAGAAGATGATGTAGATGATGATCAAGATCATCAGTTAGTTGATGATGTGCCTGGTGAAGATGTCGAAGAGGAGGAACTAGATCATGATGATGTAGGAGTTAATGTTCATGAAGATGATATCCATGTGGATGATGAAATTATCGAAATTGATATCAATGATGATGATGATATGACCAATCCTTACAATGTTGAATATGGATCGCATGATACAGACAAAGAGTTGGATGAAGAAGAAGATCAATGAAATTGAAATGTATGAGTTATGTGATTGTATTATCTATTTGATATTAATTTCTTGATAGAATTATATTTGACTTATGTGGTTACATAATTAATTTATGATTTTTTCAATTTTAGTTATACTTGAATTATATTAGAATATGTTTAGTTGACAGATGTAAAAAATAAAATGGATAAACCAAAAGATGAAAGCGTGAGACCACTGCCTTGTTGGGTGTATGGATTCTAATGAAGATCTATAAAAGTGTAATCTATGATGGAAATAATTCAAAGTGTTTGGCACATAGATGTATTTTATAACTTGTATAAATGTGCAAGTAAATGACTAAAAAAATCTACTTGAGATAGAATGGAAATCCTAGTTATGTGATTCTTCTTATTGATCCAATTAATACTCTTTAGTTACTATGATTGAATAGAAGGGTTTAATATTTACTTGAAAGAACCAAATAATCACATCACACAAATACATCAAATGTGTATCGGTAAACTGAATATATATATGCTTGATATATCAATTTAAACAACAGAAAAACATCCAAATGGAGACAATCAGATAACTGTATAATTCCTCAAATAGCCGATACCAAGATTAAGCAACAAGTTTAGACATCTTCATTAACTTCATCAAAATTCATACATGCATCTGATTCTTTTAAAGGAAAGTTTCATTGAAAACTATCTACTGTATCTTTCTCCTATCCACCTATATCTGTTTTACATTATGAAACAGATATAAATATATCAAAATTGTGAAAGGGCACATCCTTTGAGAAATGTCTTTTGCTTAACAACAATAACAAACTATAAATTATGCTCTATTAAGCCATAAATAGATGTTTGACAAATAATCTCAGTAAGCTGGCTGCTTGTGTGTATCAGCATCCTCCAGTGCATTCCTTATGGATATCTCCATTTTGAACATCTTCTTATTTTATTCACATGCGCTGTCCATTGTTAAGTCATTTCATGTGGTTGTCTCCAAAATTGTTTGCATCATTGTATCACATTCCTTTATCCATAATGTGGTAATAGACATTTTTTTAATCATCTTCGGTTAAGTACTTGTCCACCCATCTCTGATACTCTTCATCTGTTGGCCAACCAAATTTCACCACCTCATTCACCTTAGTATTGTAAGGTGTGTACTTCACTACAAACTGATTGGCTTCCCTTTCAAAAAACTCTAAGAATGTGTTGGTGTTAATTATCTTATCCATACTATTTACTAGCAAATCATAGTTTGAATCATCACAAATCTATTTGATTTGTGCATTGATAATTTCTTCTGCCTCATCCTACCACTGTTGCAATTTCTTAACATTTCCTTGTGCATCAATAATGTCTAGCAACAATGTATCATTCTAGTCATCAAAGCTCTTTATCAGCTCCCTAATTCTTCTACTCAAATCATTAGGTAGGGCTTGGAATTCGTTCAATGATTTTACAAATATTTGAGTAAAAGTCAATGATTGGGGCTTGTTGTCCGCATCAAACCTAGAAGCTTTGTACATAATATCTAGATCATTGGCCCTAGGGATCTATTTCTCAGCCAAAGGAAAAACTATTTCTTGATACCTATTGATATTTTTTATTCCATCCAAGAATAAAGAATACAAAGAATGTACAAATGGTAATTTACCATGAACCTTTTCATTAAGATGCCTCAAAACTGTGTCAACCACCTCACTTTGTTTGGCAATTGCATCATCCTCACTTGCCTTTAAGGTAGCCTAAAATTCTGTGATCCTATTCAACATTTGCTTCTTGGTGGGATCCATAGAATATTCAACTTCTTCTTCAACTGGCCTTGGTGTAGGACTGAGAGCAGGTGCCTAGATGGGGGACCCTAGAGTTGAAACAATTAGAGTAGTAGGGGGGACCAATCCTACAGTAGAAGGTAATGCTCTAATACCAAGAGCACTAGAGGATTCTCCCACCTGCCCATATTTCAACCTATCTACTTCAAATTGCAACTCAACATTCCTTTGCTACATCCTACTATATTCTGCAATTATCATATTGTATTTCTCCATTAGACTCTTCTTTTCAGCCTCTTCTCTCTCAGTTGTCTTTTGGGCCAATTTGGCCACATTTACTGCCAGGCTTGTGGCTTTTGTTGTTGAAGTTTTAGAAACTCTCTAATGATTAGCCCTCCCCTTAGGTGTGGGATAATATCAGTCACATTTGGCTTTCTTTCCTAGCGTGTCAATGCCCATATGGCTAGAGTTCATACTCCTCACTAAAGGAAAAGTCCTGCAAAGCTTCCTTAACCCCTTCTTCACTATTTTGTGTAGGGTGCTTGGACTGTAAGATAGCATTGAATGCAACCGCATCAGCTATGTCCCATTTAGGAAAAAGTAAGACACCAGCCTAAGTTACAAGACTTCTTCCCTCCTCAGGAGTGATGCCTTTGAATTCTTCCATTAATTCGGCCTTGACCTCATCATCATTCTCCTGCTTAGACCTATCAGCTCTCGATTTTCTCCTACTCTTGCATTTTTTCTAGTACTCTTCTAGTTTCATCCTCAAAACTAGTTGCAAGAATACATGAGCCTGGCATCTTGAACACATTGCCTCTTTACATCCATGTTAGAAAGCACCAATTGTGTTGATCTAGGAGGGGAAGGGATACCAACCTGCATGTCTTGATCAGTCACAATTATCTCATCCTTCAGAGTTTCCTGCATTTCCTCAACTCTCTGCCTCTTAGGGCTTGGCTCTGATGGTAAAACTACAGGATCACCTCTTGGTGGTGAATCTAGATCCACAATCCTTATCCCTCTGGGTGCTTTGATCCTTGGACCCTGCTATGATGATGCTTGCATGACTTATTTTCCCTTCTTTTCCCCTTCATCCTCATCACTACTCATATTCCTCTTTCTCTTGTGTAGAGGCCTGTCAACTGGTGGCTGATAAGCTAGCCTTGTTTCTTTAGGCCTCACATCCGGTCTTTCTATACCAAAATCTAATTCCAAATAGACCCTCTTGGTCATCAAGGTGCCCATGATATTTTTGAAATTAGCCATTAATAAGTCTATTCTCTTGTGAAATAGAGTGAACTCCATTAATGGATCATATTTTGGATCCATTTTATGTATTATAGCCACCAACTTTTCATATGCAATCCATTTTTCTTTATTCAACTCCTACCTATTCAAATCAAACTCATTTCTGATTAGGTCCTCAAGAAAGTTGAATTCATGTGCAAATTTTCCACCTTTAATTCATTGTCTAAATAATGAAAATAATCCCTCATGGTCATGCTGTCTCCTAGGACCATTCCTCAAATTGAAGTCATCAAAAAACCTTCCGAAGTTGACCCATCCTCCCTTGGAACAAACAAAATCAGAAACAACAGTGTAGTCAGGGAACAAAGTCCATTTTCCTTTCTTTGTTAGGTTGTCCTCATGAATACAACCTAGTTTCCACATAAATTTGGCAAACCCCATCCTTGGTGGTACATTAAAGGGAAGTATATGAGAGGTTCCCTAGAAACCATACACCCTCAAGACAATGCTTACAAGGTACAAGATGATATCACTCCAATTGTGACACACTTTTAAATTAGGCTTCCTCACCTTCAGTCGAAGGAAGTCACACAAATCTTTAGGGACTCTTGGCACATTTACCACCAACCGAGCCCTGAGTCTAGAGACAAACCAATTATCAAACTGCACAAAGTTGGCACCTCCCCTATTGTAAGACAAATCTACACTCCACACATGTACTGGTAACCTTTCTCCATTCACCTCCTACCTCAACTCCATTTTTTATGAGAAGAAAACAAAATTCTTGTACAGAAACATATGCATCAATAGGGAGTACCATAAAAAAGGAGTGCTAGTATCCCCGACATGCAGCTTCATCAAACCCTCATGCATCTTCTCTGACAGGAATGATGCAAAGTAATATACCACAAAGAAGTTGGGATGCTGAATCTGGGCTCCCATAAACATGTACGCAACTGGCATCAGAGTATTAGGGTTGAACCCTAAAATCTGGCACAATGAATAAAATGTTGCCAAGAAGTGACTAGCAAAACAGCTTAGCCTGAAAGGCTCCTGGTCATTTGGGCTGATAAGAATTGTTGAATTACCTACCTTGGCCAGGTGAGGAGGAAGCAACCTCGATCTGAAAAGAGGCTTTGAACTTTTTTACTCCTCCTTCATCTCCTCAAAATCTATTTGGACTAAGAAAGGGCTATACTTAGTCAAATCAAAAATCTGTCGAATCTCATCTGCATGTATGCTTAGTAGAATTCCACCATCATTATCCCTTATGACCCTTGTCACATGATCATACCATGCTGCCACTGCTTTGAGAAAGTCAACATCATGGAACACATTTGGCACTATTAGTTTCCTCATGTCATATCTCCAAGAATTAGAGAAGGGGTGAGGTAAGTTTCATTGTCCATACCATAGCCTAAACATTTCAAGACCAGTCATAGGAATCCTGGCATCTGCAATGTTATAATTTCTGCAAACTAGACCTTCACCTAGGGTCTTTCCATTCATTAAGACCAAACCACTCTTCCTATCATTTGTTGACAACGGGAGTTGATCCAGGAATTCATAATACAAATTCCTCTTCAAATAATCAACATGGCCAGAGTGTTGCTTTGGTGGTGCCATCTTAAACAACTAGGGCTTCTTTTAAAAAATCAAATCCTTGATGAAACTAGGGTTACCCAGAACACAAAAATACAACACAACTCTACAATTCCAATAATTCAAACGAACCAGTAACCCTATGACAATAATTAACAAAACCCCTTCACCAGCACAATAGAATCCTTCGTAAAGACACAATCAAATTAACTCACTGGTTTATAAAATATCTCATGGGATTTCATGCTTTGCAAAGAACCAACCTTCATGATGATCACTCGAAAAACTTTATCTCTGGCTCTAAATTGCTTGGAAAATACTTGAATTCTTTTGTGATGAAGATAGAAAAAGAGAAGATACTTTATGTCGATTGAATTGAGCTAGTAGACATCTCATCTACCATTAAAGCTCATTTGCATGTTGTGCCGATGGCTCCAATTGCATTTGATGCAAATTTAAACTTCACCCATCAATCTTTTATTTTTGTTAGATCATCGAACGACCATCTTCAAAAGTGTTGAAAAAATATCCATGTCAGCATCGAGGCACCATAGAAGGTAGCACCAAAGGAATACACATGGCGCTCGCCCATGA
This sequence comes from Sequoiadendron giganteum, assembly GCA_007115665.2. Lineage (NCBI taxonomy): Eukaryota > Viridiplantae > Streptophyta > Pinopsida > Cupressales > Cupressaceae > Sequoiadendron > Sequoiadendron giganteum. Next base: position 659,930,587 of record CM021101.1, on the reverse strand, counting down.
TATCGTGATCACTAAACATCCTGCATATTTGGATCATGCGATGGTAGGCAACCGTTGATTCCTACAATTGGCGATTGTGTTCACTCACAGTAGTCAGCAGCACCAAACATAACCATCAAGAAATTTTTTACCAAGATTATAACATCATCATCGATCTTGAGCACATGCATCTTGTAGTTGTTTTTAGTAACCCACTTTATAACGTATTTAAGTATAACACAAATATTAAATGCTTTATTAATCCCTTTTCAGCATCGATGGCTTGGGACACGTGGTGCTCACCCATGATATCACAATCACCAAACAACCAATGCTGATGTCATCATGAGATCACAGGGAGCAGTCAGGATCAATCGTAGGAAGATCGACGGTCATTAAAAATGCAATTGTCAGCAGCACCAAACATAACCGTCGAGAAAATTTTTACCAAGATTATAACATCACCGTTGATCTTGAGCACATGCATCTCGCAACTATTTTAGTAACCCATTTTATAAAGTATTTAATTCTAACACAAATATTAAACACGTTCTTAATCCCTTTTCGACATCGACAACTTTGGACATGTGGCGCTCACCCGTGATATCGCAATCACCAAACAACCAGTGGAGATTTCATCGTGAGATCGTGGTGAGCGGTCAGGATCAATCGTAGGAAGATCGATGGTCATTAAAAACACCCCCTGCAAAATAAAACAAATATTATAAGGGAGAAGGGGACATCACCTAGGACAATGACAAATGATGGCTCAAAGTTGTTCTTAAAGCACGAGGCATGAACTGACCCAAACTTAAGAAATAATAAAGTTAGGTGAAATAACCTTTTTGCATGTGCAGATTGCGTGGCCATCGGATGAAGTGATTTCAATCTTGACCATTGCTCACAGACCTCGCAAGGTTTCTACTAATTTCACAAATATGGTGCGAGGCATGCGAGATGATTCTATCTATCACATTTGATGGTGGGGACCAATTTTGCGTAATGATCGATGATGAAGGCTGATGTCAATAGTTGTTTCCATACCAATGCATCGTGGTCATTCCTCGTTGACCTCGCGCAATTAAAACTACAGTTTCAATAATGTTGCAAGGTGTGCGATTTGGTGACACATGGACTCCAGTGCTGGTGGGGCCCATTTATATGTTGATGTGGTGCCCGGTAGGTGAATATCCTGTTCGTTTGGTGACTGGAGGGAGAACATGGCATTTTCAAACTATTTTGACTAAATTTGAGTCATTCTCTTGGCCAACGTTGTGATTGATCAATGACTCGTATTTAAAAATCAATTGGTATTGTACTATAGTCGTTTTATCTTGCCCGAGTGAATATTAGTGGCCGAGTTCAACTCTGCCTGCATAATTAAATGCTAAAATTTGTGAATTACTATTTTTGTGTTGTATCTCTACATTGAGGAAGAATTTCTTGGTATCAAGTGAAGCAAGTTGTGGTTACGATTTCTCAATTTCGCTGCCCTAGATGTTCTGCGATTGAAATTGTAAGTAACATGTACACCATTTCTTGTAAATTCAGAATATTTTATGGTTTCTTGCTGGGCAATTCATGATTGTTTCTTATTTTTGTTCTTGAAGAATTGATTGAATAGATTTTCTTTTAGAGCTTGTCTAGATAATTGCTAGGGATTTTTGAATACTGAAGAATTTTTTGTAAAGGTTAAAGGAGAAAATTGTAATTATTTGCTATCTGAAAATAAGCAAACCCCAATTTGAATTATCATTAGTCTAGTATAAATGGCACCCAAGGCCCAAAGTTCTGGTTCTAAAACCACTACCAGGTCTTTATCCCAAGATATTATTGATTTGTTACAACCCTTTACTAGCAAGAAATAGGAGGGAAAGGTTTTGTTCTATGGGCATCGAATCTTGGAAGGATTGATAGACAAGCAATGTTCAATTCAAGATGTCGAGTTACCATACATCGGGTGGCAGTTGTTCTCCAATTGGTTTGGGAATAGGAATTTTCCAGTTCCTTTGTGTAACCCCTAGAGGTTAGACCTAGGTAAATTGGTGGTTCCTAACGTTTCTATGGATGTAGATCTTTTAAAGGACATTATTGCTACATATGACCCTGTGGCCCGAATTTTCAAAACACATGCTGGTGCGCAAATGATTAAGATAACCAAAGAATAAATTGCAAAGATTTTCAAATTGCATGAATGGATTAAGGATATGGTTCCTATCGACTTGGAGGTTTTCAAATAAGAATATAGAAATACTAGGGGTTTGTTCATAACATCCTTTTTAATACCTCATTTGGTAGTCTCAAAAAGAGGAAAAAATCAGAAGAAGGTAGTAATTGGTAGGAATGAGCTTGAACCTTTTCCTATGGACTATTTCTCTAGTTATTTCAAGAATATTGTTTGTGCTTTATGTCAAGTTCTAGGAGTTAGTTTAAAGAAAACCTTTCCTACCGATATTATGTATATGACAGTAAATCTCCAACACCCAGGTTTTAATGTAATATATGATTTTTCCACTTATTTAGTAGAGAAGATGCACACGGGTCTGGTAGGCCTAAAAGGAGGGGAAGAATTGGGTTGGAGTCATATGGTATTCCTTGTTAATCCACATGTTTCTGTATAGGGGGCATGCTATGTTAAAAAAAAAATGGAATTAAAGAAGAAGGAAGGAAACATTGAAATGCCTGTCCAATATTGGACTAGGATTCTTGAAATGCATGGTCATAAGTTTGATTATGTGACTTTCCATAATATCTTTGGATCTAAATTAATGGAGGCTCTATTTTGTGACCCTCCAAGGATCCCAAAACAAATTCATGACTTCTTGAGGCTGATGGAGAGAAGGCCTGAATTGAACATAATGCACAATTGGGGAGACATTATCCCCTATCATAATACCATAGTTTTCAGGGTTTTTGGCACTAATGTCTATCCAAAGGTTTTTCCAAGGGAGGTGCCCCTTAGAATTGGTTTTTTGGAAATCATGAGGTAGTTGGGGGGTGCTTAGGAACTACACTTGCCAGCTGAACAGAAGAAAGGTTCTTTCTTCCCTGAATATACAAAATTTTCTGATTTTGTTATGGAAAAGGGAGGATGGAAGGAGTTGCATCAATTACTTGGGCCTTATAGGCTAAGGACTGTGCACCCCAGGAATCATGATCTTGAGGGTTTTATCTCTCAAATTAAGGAAAAACATCGGACAAGAGATTTTATCCACAACTTCTACTTTCTTGAGGACACCATTAGGAATATTTTGATTTGGAATTAAAAGATGAGAGAAAGGCACTATACATTGCCTTCTCTAAAATGGTAAAAATTAAGGAGGAGAAAATATCTTATTTCAATCCCATACCTAATGCTAAAGATGAGTTTAGCAAGGCAATGTATGCTATTGATAATTTTGAGAGATTGGTTGGGGTTTTTAAAGATGAAAGGGTTGTGGAAGAAAGGGGAAAATCAAAAACCATCAAGGAGTACCCTGAGGTAAAGGAAGAGGAGAGGCCTGCTTATCAGCCCCAAAAGAAGATAAGGGTTTTTTCTAGAAGAAAGGGAAGTAGGGCTAAATATGTTGCTAAAAATATTGCACCATCTTCTTCAAGGAAGTTAGTACCAAATGTTGTTGATTTGGATTCTCCTCCAAGTTTTTCATAGCAAGCTTGCCCACCATCACCAAAGAGGAAGAGGGTTGAAAGAGTAAATATTTCTGACTGTGATGGTGATAAGGATGATGAAATTATTGTCACTCTGGATGAAATGCATCCTGAGATTCCATTGAAACCAGTTGACATTGCAACAGGTTCAGGTACAATTTCTTTGAGGTTAGGAAAAGATGAAATCAAAGGAATAGCAAGAAATGATGACTTGAGAATAGAAGCCTGTAGAGAGTTCATGATGGATGACACTTTTATTCAAACCGATGCTTTTAAAGATATTGTGTGGAGAGCACATTCTGATTTATATGCTAAGAAGGTGGCACATGAGAGAAGTCTGCATCCAGAGCTCCCAGAGAAGGTAATTCAAGCTAAGGTCAGGGAACATATGAGAGACAAATTCAAAGAAATAACACTAGAGCAAGGTTGGGAATTGGTACAAAAAAGTGGAGTATTGCTACTCCCTGAATGGGATATCACTGATGTTGTGGTGTTTGACACAATAAGAAGGGCTAATAAGCCACTTCATTCTACTAAAGAGGAGGCTACATGGGCACTCAAGGGATTGGCCTTTAGTGAGGAATGGGATGCATTGGCAATCTGGTCCCTATCCACTAGCTCTAAAAATCCAATTGTTGCATAAACTTCTGACTTCAGTGGTCACTTGGTTGTGAGGAGAGTTGCTACCACCCCAGTATTGGAAGTTGTTGATATGGTCGTGAATGTTGCCAAATTCACCAGAGAAAATGTTGAAGATTTGACCAAGGACCGAGATACTCTGAGAGGCCAATATAATGACATTATTATTGAATATAATAAGAGTGAACAAAAGGTAGCAGAGTTAGAAACTGAATTGGATTTATTGAGGCAACAAATGGATACCATGAGATCTCAAAAGCAATCCAATTCTAGCCACACTATTCCCAACCCACCAGTAGAGCAGTCTCAACCTCCTTCACAAGCACAGTCTTTGGCTATTGTTCCATATAATATGGGACAAGTTCCTATCGCTATTGAGAGGGCTACTAGCCATGGAAGAGGACTTTCTAGGGAGAAACTGATTCATTAGGTTGAGGAATATAAAGAGATGGTAGAGCGAATCCGGGATGCAGCAGTGGTAGTGGACACTATTTTGAAACATTTTAACAGAAGGGTCCAAAGTAAGCTAAACAGTGTTCATGCAAATTATGTCCTAATGTTGCAAGCACTAAAAATGTTTCCAAGGGATAAAGAATTGACCATCCCATTGCTAAAAAAATGGAGAATTTGAAATTCATGGTAGTAGGGGTAAAACAACATGGTGATAAATATCCTACTGTTATTGCAACATATCAATTGGTCAAGGGAATTGTTGAGTAGAAGTTTCATGGATTTGCTGCTTCAATGGAATTCAAGATTAAATTGCTGAAAAATGTGTATGATGGAAAGGACCTGACCCCATTGCCTCATATTTTATATAGTCAGGATGAAGTCAAACCCCTACAAGTTTGGAAGGAGCAATTGAACAATATAATGATGTCTCAAACACATGAGATATGCAAAAATGCTGACATCCACATGCTAGAGAATACATTCGAAAAGTTTTCTTTCGCTATAACTTTCTTAGAGAACTTTGATAAAAAGGCCACATAGATAATGATAAAGTATGCTGCCTATTGAAACAAGGTTTATCAGGTTGTAACTTTCCAGTGGCCTTCCGAGGAGGAGTTTGAATTATGGAAAAAGGTGTTCACTGATGAATTGGAATTATGAGTGTTATAGTCGAGAATTGCAACTTGGTCATGTATAATATAGGTCTAGCCTTAGATATTATATTCTTAAATTGCATTCTCCTTTTGACTCCAAGTACAGGGTGTTGAGGTGGAGTTAATAATATAACGACTAAGCATGCCTTCGATGTATGGGGAGCAGCCTTCGGAGCGATGTTTTCTTTCCTCCTTATCAACTAATGATGATCTTTGTCTTATATGTTCCACTTGGAATCAGGAGTTAGAGGTCCATTTACAAATAGACATGTGTACTCTTCGACCTGAACCTTGTTGGATCCCTTGTTTTATAAAATGGATTTTTGGGCCGAGAGAGTGGTTGGTTGAAATATTCAAAATGTGAGAAATAAGTCTAGTAATATAGAGAGTATGAATTGTAAGTCCAGGTTTTAAAAATTTGAGTCAGATTGGAGAACTTTGTTAATCATGGGGTTTTTGAGCATGTTTGTATCAAACTCGTGAATATTTGGAGTTTATTTTCTCTCCTATTGTGTTATGTTACATAGATTATTAATGAAATATCGATCAAAGATGATTTTCATTTGTTCTTTATTGTGAATTATGTTTAACTACAGCTCTGGTTCAAAGGATTAGTTAAATGCTTTAGTTAACTAGTGAATTCATGTAATACAAAAAATAGGATTCATAAAGGAGTAATAAACTCAGGTATAGATATATGGGTTGTAATGCAATTCATAATAGATCATAAGTGTTCAAAATGAAATTTACCCTGTAGTTTAGTTTTCTCTTTTGACTCCATGCACTGGATATGGCACTAGAATTCTGATTACGTTTTATTCTCGTATGTTTTGTGTTATGGCATCAGGATATTTTACTCAAACATTTCCTATCAATTTACTTTATGTAAAGTTTGTGATTCTCTATTAAATGGACATGAGTATTTTTTAAGGAATAGCCAGTTTCTTGAATGATTTCATCCTTTAACATTAATTGGGGATCTATCTATTGCTTACTTGTGTGCAAATGAATTGTTTAAATGTTGTATGTTAAGATCACATGTTAGGGAATACCCTTATGTATTTTACAGAGTCTGAAGTGTAGGAGAATTAGCCTTAGTTCTATTCTCATTAAGTTGGCCATATTGTTCCTAGTCTTTTATTATTGAATGTGGCAAGTTCATAGGAGCTTCTAGGAAACACGTGTGGGTTGCAATAAAAAAAAACCAACAGGTTCAATTGACAACATGATCTATTGAGTAATTACAAAGTATTCATAATTTGAAATTCTAGATTTTGACAACATGATCTATAGACAAGTAGGAAGTATGTTTCACATTGTGTCAAATTTTGATATTGTTATCAGGATTCAATTATGTAGTTTTACAAGTCAAACTCATTGACCCATGTTTCATGAGTAGTGTTTCACAAGAACCCATCTCTCATTATAATGAATGGTCCACTTAGCACTCATTGCATCTAAATAATTCTCAAAGCGATGAAGCACTAGGCCTTCCTAGGAGGTCACCCATCCCAATATTACATTATCCATGATTTTATTAATAATTGATCATTTTTGATTTTGACAAACTTGACACACAAATGACAATTTGACAATGAACTTAATGTATCACAATTAAGTTTCAAATTGAGCAACACAATAGAAACTAAAACAAATTGAGAGATTGTTATGAGGGTAGTGATGTAACTTTTCTAATTAGAGTGTATTCCATGAGATTACAATTCTTTGAGATATTTTATCAAATAGTTCACAAGATTTGTCTATCCTCCCACATTTTACATAAATTTGAAAATGGAGTCTACAACCACAACATTTCAGAAAATTCATCTTCATATTATGCTTTGATGGATGTTGACCTTGTTCCAAATCTCCCACATTAAGGAAATCGACAAGGATTTTGGTGAAGGTTGTGAAATTTGTCTATGCATCTACGAATTGCATTTGATTTAAAGTTTCTAAAACCTTTTGAAAAAATCCATTATGTATATTCTATAATCATTATAGTCCACAATTTCACATTTATTTGGTTTTGCATCTACCAATTGTATTTGCTTGAATTTTCCTACTGAATTTTCAATGTAGATCCATTTTGTGTATATCTTACAAAATGTTGGTGTTTTTCCCACATAGGATTTGCAATTATGTAAGAGGTAGCCAACCTCCGTTATAAAGAACTACAAAGGCTAGTGGCCAACTAACAAGAGTCAGTCAAAGATTGACATCTCCTACACTTTTGGCTCTGTGAAACCAAGGTGGGTAAACCCAAGTGTGTTCATAAGAATGTTTCATGATTGGTAAGAACACTTCTTTTCATAGATGCAGTCCCCACTAACACTAATAGATAGTCATTACCCTGGTTGTGGCAAAACCAAAGAATAATAATAGATATCCCAAAGCAAGGAGACTGAAATTATCATAAGATCTATATCCCAAAAAGAGATAGCAGTTGATATTTGTTAAAATTTTCGAGTATTGAATCATCGTGCTTAGAGTCACGGTCCCATACCTGAAAGGAATTTACCAATACTATCTAGTGCCTCATCCATTGGGTGGGAGTCATATAAAATGTAATTTAGATGAAAATGAACTTATTAGCATAGTGCTTTGCTACCATGAGATTTGTTAGTATATTAAAACAATACTCTTTAGTGAATCCTGAGCATATAACCATAAACATGAAATTTGTGTTCAAGAATTTGATTAACTCATTAAGTTAAAGCAAGAGAACAAATTACACTTTCAACTACACCATTGAAACTGAATGAACAAACCCTTGATAAATCCATTCATAATCCATGGCCCATACATGAGAGAGAAAAATGTCTTAATTTTTTTAGATTTCTTTCAATATCAATAATTACAAAAGCATAGTATAATTATTTCATAGTATTCCCAACCCAACATGATTTCCTACATAATACCTTCAAAATCCTGCATTACCACTAACTGTACCTATTCTAAGCCCTCGGAGCCAAAAAAAACAACAACCCTTAACAATGAGCTGTCAAATCTCCTTTCTAGGACAAGAGAGCAACAAAGCAATAGGCTACATTGTTCATTCCAAAATTGAATTTCATTTAGAATCAAATTCAAATTCAAATTCCTCATCATTACAAAAAACCAAAATTAGTTCGAGGAATCAAAATAGTTATACCATTGTAACCAATCGGAGCTATAGACAAAAGAGTGTGGCAGGCACAAGTACATCCACATCAACACACCACCCAAAAGTAACACACCCAACAACTGTAACTACTTGCAAGACACACGGCACCAGTAGAGGTGATCGCTCCTGGTCCTCACTTTATTAAGAAGATGGACCAACTTCCTTTTATCCACTTTAACACATGATCTGGTAGCATGGCATGGCACCATCATAGTTATTGGGGCAACTGCGAGGGGCTCTTTATTGACCTCCAATAGCTTGTTCATGGATTCCAAGTAACATTGGTAGTCCGAGTCAGTTTCAGACCCATCACCATCAGAACCAGAAGACAACACCAGTCGGGACTTGGAGCTCCCCGTCCCTTTATAATCATTATGGACAACCTCGAGCTTCCTAAGGATAGGTTGTACCCTGTCAGGCTGCAAATTTCTCACCCTGAGTTTGGTACTTTTGCGCACAACCGAATGGTACATTGCAAAGAACACCTCATAAAATACAGGAGAGACCCGATCACCTACAAACAAGACAACTCAAAATGTGATGATAATACCAAATAACATAATGAGCATTTATAGAGTTAATTGGTGCAAGAATATTAATTGCTTGAATGCAGCACGATAATTTGAGCATTTTCATTGTTGATGTAGCCACCCCAAATTATTTGTGGCTTGTGAAGGCATGGCGTACAACCCATCATTGCATTTATCTGGAGAACACTATTCGCACATAGGAAAATCAGGCAAGGATCCACTGGAAAAACCCATGCCATTAATGGGAACAACTTGCAGAGATAAAGAACTCCCAATGCAGATGAACATGAACCCAACAAAAATTGAACTGTTAATGCAGATCAAACAAGGCAAGTTGGACGAACCAGATTGAGTCAACAATTAGTTGAAAATCCACATCAATGCCTTGGGAGAACCGTGCCCAATTACAACCCAAGAAAACAAGAGGTTGCAACTGACAGCGGGTCCCACCTAGCCCAGTTGCTTCAAGAATCAGGTGATGTGTTGCCTCTTCACAAAACTCACAGTACCCTCAGGGGCCTTTAATCTAATCGTGCGAGATCTGCGAGGAAGGATTATCATTAATCTCCCTCGTTAATACCCCACGGGTAGAAAACACCCACGTTAAACCCCAAAACCCTAGCCTCCATCCATGTAAATTTTAATTCCCACCACAATCCTTGTATGGTCCACATGATTTTTCTATCCTTTTTTGAAGAAACTATAACAATATATTTCTTATTTATGTACTTATTTTCCATACATGTTTATAAAAGTTTGAAATTATTAATAATATTAATTTTGGAAAGACATTAAAAGAGTGTTGATTGTAAAAAAATATGCATCCCAATGTGAAAATGAAAATAATAGAAGCAATGACTATAACACATAAATTTTTGTGTAGTATCCAATTCAAAGAATCATGTTACCCTCTACCTTGAATTTTTTAGTATAAAAAGCTAAGGAGATGCTATAAATAAGATAATAAGTTGACTATTAGCATATACCAATTTTCATAGAGATGTAGATTGTTGGATGTTGTGGTTGTGTTGCTCATGATATGTGGTTTTCATTGATGTCAACACTATTAGCTTTAATGTCTTAAAGGTTGTATATGTCAAGCATATTGAGAAAATTAGAATAAATATGTTGCAGATAGTCTATGAAGTTGTGGAGATCAGAGTGGTGGAAATTTTTTTACATTGGTATTATGAAGTCATGTATTAAAGGGTTTTTTTTTGAGCCTATCTAGTATATCCTCTGGAAGTTTCAGAGGTGTGCATCAAGATTGGAGCACGCTATGAGTTTTTGTGTTTCTATAGTTATTTTGCTGCTATAGTTGGTGTATCTGAAAGAAGAGAACATAATTCTGGTGAATTGAATTGTTGTGTATGCTCTTGAGATATTCATTGATCTTTCTTGATCTCATACTCTATCATTTTTGTATGTCCAGGTTGATTAGTGTGCTCATGATCAAATATTTTTCCTTTGCATGTTCTTGGTTGACATGATGGTGGTAGCGTGTTGTAGATCCTTGTGGATTAATTTTTGAATTCTTGGCATGTTCGAGGATGTTGATTTAGGTCTTCATTATTTTGTGACCGATTTAGGTTGGTGCGCATTGAGATTTGTTCATGATTTGGGCCGACAGTTTGAATTCATCTATTATTTATTTTTGGCTGATAGAGTTGTTAATGTAAATTCATGAACTGGATATATAAGAGTGTTTTTTAATTCATTTAGAGAGAATGTACGTGAAGTGTATGTGAGATATGTGTGAATAAATTTTTAGATCATTCGAATGCAGAGCGGAGTGTGAAGAAGTTTAAGAAAAGTATGAAGAAGTATTTATGTGCCTAACTGAAACTGTCATCAGGCTTTTGAAGAAGCTAATTTCTTAGTTCAACCTCATTAGATGGATTTAATTTGATTATCTTATGTAAGGTAGTGAGCCTTCCCTTTGATCAGTGAGCTCTAGGTAGTGTTCCTGAGTGCATGTGCATTCCTTATTCATTTCTTTTATACTTTTAACAGGGTATAAATTGTGGATTAACCTCCACCGTGGTTTTTCCCCTAACAAGGTTTGTACACAAAAATCTTGGTGTTATGTGTGTTTTTGATGTGTTGTTGATTCATTCTTTCACTATTATTTATTAGATCTAAGATTAAGGGTTAATAAGGTTAAATAAGTTTCAATTTTGTAACAACTGATTCACCCCCCCTCTCAGTTGTCTATCCTTGTTTTCCAACATAGATATCTTCCATTTCAAAACACACAAAATAATATTCAGTAGATAATCAACCATCTTTCATTTGTATAGTGATTATTTTATCCCTATAAGAAATAAGTAGAGTATATAAAGAAAACTAATAAAGCCACAACCACCCCTATTTTGTAGTTTGGTTTGTATTCCTTCCTCTCCCTAATCTTCTCTGATTATTTTGATTAGGATTAGGGCTAGGGATAGGGCTAGGGTTAGGTTTAGGGATATGTTTAAGGTTATTAGAGTGAATACAACTAATTAATAAAAGAAAAAATATTTAGGGTTAGGGTTTGGCTTAGAGTTTTGGTTGTGGTTAGGGTTATAAAGATATGATAAAGGTGAGGGTTAGGGTCAGGGTTAAGGTTTCGAGAAAAAGGGTTTGGTTATGATTAGGGTTAGGGCTAGCTTTAAGATTTGGATTATAGTCTAGGGTGTAGCATTTGTCTTTAGTTTAGGGTTATAATTAGGGTTAAGGTTAGGGTGTAAGTTAAGGTTCATGTTAGGGTTAGATTAGAATTAGGATCATGGTTTAAGGTTTAGGTTTAGGGTTGTGTTTATTTTTAGGGTTACAATTAAGATCATGGTTTAGAGTTTAGGTTTAGAGTTATGCTTATGTTTAGGGTTGTGATAAAAAGAATTTGGGTTATGGTTAAGATTATGGTTTTGGGAAAGAGTGTTAGGGTTAAAGTTATGGCTAGGGTTATATTAATGAGAAAATGATGGTTTACTTTCCAAGTAAGGGTTAGGATTAGGTTTATTGTCAGGGCTAGGGTTAAGGTCAGGGTATGAATCAATCTTATGATTAGGGTTAGGGTTATGGTTAGATTAGGGATATGATGTTAGGTTTCAAGAAAAGGTCTAAATTTAAGATTAAGCCATAGTTGGCTATAATGAACATGAGAAAATGGATCTAATTTCCTTTTGTGGGAAAATAATCAACTACAACCTAAACTTAAATTTAGAGATTACCCTAAACTCTAACCATAACCATAAACCTAATCCCAAACCTAACCTTAAAGAAAAAACATAACCTACCCTAATTGTAGTGTTTGAGGCTAGGCTCAAACACTATATAACCTAACCCTATATAACCTAAAACAAAACCTAGCACTAGAAAAAAATTCTTCTCTCAAACAATCTCCCCTACTTCTATTCACGCCTATTGGAGTTGCATCATTCAATATTGGTGCTTCAACCATTCATTCAAATATAAGAATTCCAATTAGATGAAATGAGTTTCATTGGGGAGAGGTTCCTTGAAAACATAGATTCTAGGCTTCGACAAGCATTCCAAAAAAATAGTAACCAAAGTTTTGGAGGTGAGTTCTAGATTGGAATTGCTAACTTTGATAAATTTACATTACAATATTTTTTATTCAATTCTATTATAGTTCCTTCTATGCAAATTCATACTTATCAATTTAATTAAATATTTTATATTCAAGCATATCTACATGATTTTAGTTGGAGAATCGGCACAATTACCTCTAGTAAATGACATGGCTCCATATGAAAGAAAAAGGTGAGAAAAGCTACTATGGGAAGAATTCAAAATGGTCATTACATTAAGTTGTGTTTTTTGACAAGATGGACAAAATGAAGAACAACAAATATTTCATCAAATTCTAAAAAAAATTAAGGATGTGAATCCCACAATCGACAATTGGATGTTGCTTTCATAACTCTATAGACCAACTATTCAATGGTCATTTTTCTAATGACTCCTTTCTCACTCTGATGGTGGACAAACATGACATTATTTAGGATATTCAATGCCTAGATATTTTTTGGAAAGCTTTAAGGTTAAATATATATTGGCATAAAACTCAATGTTATAGGAAATCATTCTTAGCCAAGCCCAATTGGTTCAATTCCTATGGATAGAAGGGCATTGATCATAAGCAAGTGTTGAGATTCCTAAGCATCTCTTTTACCTTTTAGGTTTCTCCTTCCTCTTTAAGGAAACATATCATTTCTAGAACTAAGAAAAATTATCATATTAAATTATGAAGCCCTTTTCTTGTGCAAGGAGATTCCATGCATGTTCAAAAATTCTTGTTGCACACATTTCCATTACTCATGTTTCTAAGAACCTTGAAAATCCTAACATTTGAAGATTGAAAAAATCCAAAGGTATATTTTATGGCCTCCCTTTAACCAAAGAAAATGTTTTCACAAAGTATCTTAGGAGTTTTATTATTTCCCTTGTGACTATAATAGGCTTGGATTACTTTATATTCACTACTCTAAATGGTGCCATAATAGGCTTTGCTTGCTTTATTTTCACTACTCTAAATGGTGCCATAATTTAAAATTTAATTAACATACTCTAAAACCTAACAAAACCAGGTTGTAGCTCATCAAATTGGACAAGTGAAAGGTCAATACCAGCGCTGAGGAAGAGTTTGGAGGAGTGAAAACAAGGTCAATACTAACGCCGACGAAGAGTTTGGAGCTAAAACAAGGTCAATACCAATGTCGAGGATGAGGTTAAGGGCACTCAGGGAAAATCGATGACCAAGGGACAATCAGTACTGTATGTTTGGCACCCCCATTCTCTTTAACCTTCAATTTTCATGCCTAGTTTCCAAATATCTTCTCGTACATTGGCCCCCCATTCTTGTAAAATGGTATAAGATAAGATAGAAAAAATAAAATAGCTTAGTCTTTCACATTTTCATCAATCTACGTATTGTTAAATTTTAACACCTAAAAGTGAGAATGAAGAATCTTTCCTAGGATGGTGGCCAATTATGCTTCTCAACACCTAGATTAAAAAATCCTTATCAATATCATTTCCATCACAATTAAACCTATTGCTTGAGATATAGTCATAGAGGTAAAAAAATTGGCTTTCTTGATAGTAGATACATTCTAGACAATTCAATCCTTGCATCGAAGATTGTTGAATGGGCCCAACAAACTACTCATGATGACCTTAATATTAAGTTAAAAGTTTGACAAGGCATATGATTGCATCAAATGTCCTTTCATTTATAAAAGGCTCAAAAGGATTTGTTTTCAACCCTAAATTATTATCACACATTCAAAATTACAAAATACCAGTTAATGAAGAACCTTCATTTGAAGGTGATGTCTTCATGACCTTTGAATGAAGAACCTTCATTCAAAAATGATGCCATGTCAAGAATTTCAAATGAAGGTATTTTTTATTTTAAATATTTCATGTCCAAAATTCTTTATAAAAGGAATGTTGGCATGAAGGACCTTCAAATGAAGACCTTAATTCAAAGGTCCTTCATATGAAGGTTCCTTTAATTCCATCCCATTATAGCTCTTAGAGTTTTTATAGATATTTTTGTTTCAAAGTAGAGATTGGACCATCAAACAGTTTCATCATGACTCTACCAAGATATCCATCAAGTTTTTTTCTTTAAAAGACCCCTAAATGCAATGAAACTCTATCATACCATGATGCACACCAATTCACCAAGTTATAGTTCCAAGAAAGTGGGTGGATTGGTGGATGTAATTTCTATTTAGCCCTCAAACCCTTAGATAGGAAAAACAAGGCAGTCCCTGTAAATCTGGTAAAGACATGCCACTCCGGTCATCAAAATTCTTTACCATTTCCTTAATCTTCCTACTCAAATCATTAGGTAAGGCTTGAAAACCTTGCAGTTATTTTATGAAAACTTGAGTAGGCCTTAATGATTGGGGCATGTTGTTTGCATCGAATCTAGAGGCCTTATACATAACATCTAGGTCATTGGCCCTAGGGTTGCACTTCTCAACTAAAGGAAAAACTAATTCCTGATCCCTAGTAATGTTTCTTATTGAATCTAGGAATAAATAATATAAAGAATAAACTGATGGTAATCTACCATCAACTCCCTAATTCAAATGCCTAACAACTATGTCTACAACTTCATTTTGCTTGGAAACTGCTCCCTTCTCACTTGCTTTTAGAGCTGCCTATAGCTCTCTAATCTTGTTAAGCATCTAATTTTTGGTGGGATATATAGAGTACTCAACCTCCTCTTCAACTGGCTCTAATGAAGGACTAGGAGTAGGAGTCTGGATGTGGGACCCAAGAGTAGAAACAATTGGAGAAATTGGAGGTACTGATCTCGAAGTAGAAGGTATGGCTAGGGTACCAGGAGCACTAGAAGACTCCCCCACATGTTTGTACTTAACCTGTCTACCTCAATTTTCAGCTCAACATTCCTTTGCTGCATTCTACTATACTCTCCAATAATGGTGTTATAATTCTCCATCAAACTTTTCTTCTCAGCTTCTTCTCTTTCAGCTATCTTTTGGGCCAATTTGGCCACATTTACAGTCAATTTTGTAGCTTCTATAGTTGAATTTTTAGAAGCTCTTTTGATTATTAACCCTCCCCTTAGGTTTGGGCTAATATCAATAACATAGGGCACAGGCCAACCTAAATTAGGAAGTAATAAAGTTAGGAAAAATGTTTAACGCAATTTATAAAAAGGGGCCCGACCTAGACGAAACAATGAGACATAAGTCATTTTAATACCCACTCCAAAATAATAATGGCCGGATATATCTCACCCAAGGTTTTACATGGAACATTAGGATTTTTATGAAAGCCAAGGTAAAACCCAACCTTAGGTTCCTCCCAAACAATGTAACAAGCCAAGACAAGGGAAAAAAATAAATGGAATTCAAAGAACAAGATTTGAAACTCCATCAAATCCACCATGATGCACCATGATGCACACCAATCCACCGAGTTACAGTTCCAAGATAGTGGGTGGATTGGTGGATGTCATTTCTATTTAGCCCTCAAATCCTTACACAGGCACAACAAGGCAATCCCTATATTTGATTGTTTAATCCCACAAAACAGTGATTGAGAACTTCAAAACAAATTAAAATGAAAGGGAGGACATATATTTATCTACCCCAATGATCTCAAAGCATTTCAAGCTTGTATGGATCCATACAACACAAAAGAACTTCAGAAAAATTGTAAAAACACAAAAAATTACTTCAAGAACATGGTATCTGATATGAAATTTTGGTATCAACTCCTCCAACAATTGCAATGGGATGGGAATACAATATGATAGAAGTGGGATTAAAAATGCATCGTTTGAAGCATCAAACCAATATGCAAAGATGAAAGAAAGTGTTAACCCCTTAAACTGAAAAAGTTTCTTTTAACTTTAAGTTTGTTGGGTATCCAATTATTTTAAGTTATCAAATCCTAGCATCATACATAATCAAAATGTTGTTGTTTCAAATGACTATGAGCACTAACTTTCCCTATTTGAAGATGTTGAAACCTTTTCATAGAGAATTAGAACATTGATGTGACCACTCATCCTACCTTAAAACATATCAAAATTCTCCTAGCAATTAGACATAGGAAGATTTAAGATGACTTAAACATTTTTTTATTGCCAAAGCATAAACTTATGATGACTTTACCAAGCCTAGTACACACTCCCTCCCCATTAACCACTTAGACATATGGAAATTAAATGTAAATTTTCTACTATTTTTAGTCATGTAGGTGTCCAATAAACCACTTGCTGGTGTTTCCCTTCCAGTTTATTTACTTGAATGAAGAGAAAAAGTCCTTTGATTACAATTAGAGAATACATTTGAGGCCTTGGTTGTGTAACTAGTGGACCATAGTCACATTTAACACTTGTTACATAGTTTGGGAGTTAAAACGTTAATTAGATTTGATTTCTGATGCACACATTTGGATGGTAGTAACAATAACTTACAATCTATAAATACTTGATTACCTTATAACCTGTCAAATTCTAACGATGAAATGATAGATTAATCATAATGTCACCTTCAGATCACATTACCATGAAAGAAATTCATCCAACATCCTTATGAGTGCTAATACCACCAAATAGGTATTTGTCAAATTTTTCTCCTCGAGTGAGGGAAATTCAGGAAGAGAAGAGGAAAACGAGACATGTAGTAGGTCTAAAGAGGGAGATCAACTATAGGTCAAAATATTAGAAGAAAATAACGTAAACGCATGGAATCTTTTCTTGCTGAAGGGGGGTCATTTTCTTATGATGATGAGAGCATAGGCGACATCAAGGTGCCCTTGAGGTACAAACATCTACGGAAACAATGGGTACCCAAGAAACTTTCTCCAATAAACACTGATCTTTGTGTCAACAAGAGGATATATCACATAGCACCATTGTCATTACATGGTTTGGACCTATTTTGCATGGACGGAATAAAGTTTTGTTACGACAAAGTTACTGAGTTGATGGAGTATGTTGGACCTTGTTATAGTTACAAAGATTGGATGCATCTAGTTTGATATACACAAAGTATGCGTAGGTATACACTATCAACAAATTATATACAACTAAAATATAAGGATCAAAATAAAGGAGTGGCTAGGTACTTTGAGGGGAGGCCAAAAGCATCAAGGAATATTGTAGGGTTTATAAATAGTACACGACCTAGGTCAAAAAATAAGCAACCCAATTGTATATTTGAGGCGCGAGAGGGAAACCGTGTATTCGTATGTGTAATAAAATCAATAACTGCAGGGGAAGAGTTGCTAATCGATTACAATTTGAATCGCTTAGATACAAACACAATTACTATGAGGGTGGTATGTACTATATACCATTTTACCCAACCTCCAATTAATGATTCCAATATACCATTTTATTATTATGTTTTTTTTCATAAGTCTATTGGTTTCATTTCGGTAATTTGTTTTTTATATTTAATTTTTGTCATAGCGAGACATTGATCATATGAGGAAGGCTCTATCCCAGAGCATAGATCGTGATCCATCATTAGGCACTTCTACCCGACAGGTTTACCTCATTGTATTTCTACAAATTAGATACAAGAAATATGTTTTATTATTATTTTTTTTTCATGAGTTTATTGGGTTAATTTTGTTCATGTTTTTAATATTCTTGTTGCAGTCGGCTGATTAGGGAAAGGCACCAGCAGTACATGAGGGGATCCATATGGAGGTGCAATCACTATTATGTGATGATGACATCGCATTTTTCGCAAACCTTGTGGATATGATGAGGAAGGCCCAAAAAAAATGCAATGAAGAAATCCTTAATTTGGTATTCATGGTTCCTCAAATAGATGAGATAAGAGAAAGGGTTAAAATACTGTCTGAGAGAGCACAAAACTTGCAAGTAAGCTATCATGAGATCTTTAATTATAACATAAGTTCATTCATGGTTTTACATTTTGTACTCTTTTATGTCATGAACTAAAATGTGTGTTATTTTTATAGGATTATTTGCATCCTCATCATGCTACTGGCAATGATCAAGGTACTGCAAGTGTTGCCTAGGAAGTAGGGTTCTGTACAAGTGTCAATCTTGATCTTCCTGCACATACAACACATCATCTGACCCCATCATATGTCCCTATATTGTCGACTGAAATGTCGGAAACACATACCATGCAGGCATTTGATAGTGCACCATTTGGTAGTGAACACATGCCACTACATGTGTTAGTACCTATGGATACAAAGGCCGCTAGTACTAGTGATGTTTTAGCAACATTTCCTGGATCTTCCTGTATTACTAGTATAGGAACATTGTCGATCACATTTGTGGTGACCAAGGACTTCCTTCCCATAAAGATAGAGAAGGTCCTAGGTATTTTAAAATGTTTTAATTATTATTATATATAATCCAATTGAAATTTACTTATTGATCACTCTTTATAGACTAATGATCCCATGATCATTTTGCAGGAAATGATGTTTTTTATAAACATCTAAGTGATCTTACATTGGAGCTCTTCGGGCCCACCATACGCACATGGAAAAATGCCCAAAATCAATATTTAAAAGATGAGCTCATTAACCGTTTAGTTGTGTTCTTCGGTGATAAAACATTCATTCAAACCAAGGTCCTTAAGAAAGCTGGTACTTATCTAAAGTATGTGAGGGAACAATATAGGTCACATTTACAGATGAACAAAAAGTATGAGCGTCCCCCTATGATTCCAGAGAGGGAGTGGAAGGACTTGGTGTTGGATGGAAAGCAGAAGGCTGAAAAGAAAAAAAGGAAAGACACCACCGGGCCAAGGAAGGTATGTCAAACAATCAACAATTTAAATATATACTGATTACTCTTTCTTTTTACATAATCTAATGTATTTCATTTTTTTCATAGGCTGCCCAACACATTGAAGGAAACAAAGGTAAGACTAGAAAAACACAAGCAGCACAAACTTGGCTCTGGTAGTTATATGAAAATAGCCGCACGATTTGTAAGTATCAATAAATGAAATATTGCATCCAAATAATAAATTGCAAAAAATTTTGGTTTTATAACACCATAGAAGCAAATTTCATGATCGCATGCAAAAATGTAGGGTTGTGATTTCAACAGAGTGCCCATAGAAGAGGACCTGAAGATTTCCTTCCATGAAGACTATGGATCCCTGACTGAATAGCTAAGAGTCTTGACTGGGCAAACACAATCTTCTACTACATCCAACACACAGGTAAATAAACTCAATAAATTTTATTTCAAATTGAATACTTGTGCAATCTATTCAATATTAATTTCCACCATAATAATGTGCCTATTTGTTTTACACAGATAAGCAATGATAATACTACACATGACATTGGAATGCAGCCTAGTGAGGGTGGAACACAATCTGTTGATGGAGGCCATGGTGTGCATCTCGGTACTGGATGTATTCATGTGCTATACAAAACGTAGTATGGATTAATACAATTAAACATCTTTAATTGCATTTGGCGTATTAATCAATGTAACCTTTTGTGTTTCAACTTTAGAACATGTAGAGCATGATCAACATGTTGAGCATGATCAGGCTAGAGAAGATCAGGAACATGATGAGAAGATTAGGAACATGATGTGGCTCCATCAGGTAAAGAGGACCACTCTAATGTTCTTTTAAACATATTTAATTACAATTGGTGTATTAATTAATGTAATCTCTCATTTTTCAACTCCATATCAGGATTTAGAGGCTATTCAGCATGTTGAGCATGAGGCTATAAGACAATATCAGGAACATGATGTGGCCTAATCAGGTAAAGAGTACCACTCTGATGTTCTTTTAATTAATGAAATACGTGTAACAATAATAATAAAACATATCAATTTAACATTTCTTTGCTATTGCAACATACCCCCCTTGCAACCGTATCTGTGTTGTGAGTACATGACTAGGCATACATTAATATCATGAGCAGAGCTCAGAACAACTCAAGGGGGAAAAAATGATTTTGAAAACGATACTCCACTTCATCTTTTTTTAGCTGCAAAAAAGAAAAAAAAGAAGAAGTGATCATAATCATATTATGACTACCATATTTTTGATAATATGTAAAAACTAAAAAAAATGAAATATGTTAATGAATGAATGTTATATGTTAATGAATGAATTTTATATGTTATTAATGTCTGAATGATGAATGTGAATATGTTAATGAATGAATGTTATATGTTATTAATGGATGAATGAGTGATTAATGTTATATGATCAGGTATGGGGAATTGAGAGTGATGTGAGGGGGGTGGAAGGGGCCAAATGAGCTTCCACCTTTACGTGGTTGGCCTTGTTAAGTAGAGAATATTAAACTATTCTCAAAACAAAGATAAGCTCAATAAGGTAAGTAATGCACTTTTCAATATAAGAAATGCATCATTTGAAGCATCAAACCAATATGCAAAGATGAAAGAAAGTGCTAAATTTTCACTATGAACATTGTGTTGTGTGTGGATTTGGTTTTAGAGCTCTATTTTTTTATTTTTTTTAGTGGTCTCTAAAATTTAGCTTTTGTGCATAACAGGTTAGTGGAAAATGTGACAGTTCTAGAGGGTTTAGAGTCTCGATTGAGATAGATACATGGATATTTGGATTTTTTTGTTGATGGGAGGCTTCAACTTAACCATGAAATTTTGTACCATCTAGAGGTATGCTAAAATATATATACTTACATTCATTCAACTTACTGTGATATAATATTTGACAAAAATCTCCTTTTCATTATACTTATATGGATTTTCATGCCCTATTCCAAAGCACATGTTTTCAAAATAGGCAAGAAGGATGTTGGCAAGGGTTAAGGAATTTGGCTTTACACCGACCAGTTGCATAGTTTACTTCATTCATACAACATATTACCAATGCATTTCACAATTGTTAGAATCATATCCTATAATTACAGAACTAGTAAAATTAAAATATGTAAGTTTCAAATATGGCATTACATATCTTTCTATGAATTTTTTAAAGAAAATATCAAAATGGAGAAAAATAAAAAATATAATTTGCATAATTTCAAATATGGCATTACACATCTTTCTGTAGAAGGCATCAAAGACACCTTTAAGATTGACAATTGCAATGATTACAAGGTCAGTATAACTTAATGCTAATTGGGTATGATTTTATTTGTTCAAGACCAATTTCAATTCATTTTTTGCTCACACTACTTTTATTTACATTTATGTTTTGCTAATATCCATTTTCCTTTACATTCATATTCTTCTATACATATTGTGTTTAGAATAATGTTTTCCTTAATTTAATCTAGGGGAGAGGACCCAGTACCTGAGCAACTTTCAATGTCATGCTGTTAGGATTTATTGTGAAGCTAATCCAAAGTTTTTCATTGTTGCTTGAGGCCATATTGTAGTGCTTTCTCTAGGAAGCCCACATGATCCCCATCAGGTATTTATTTTTGTAGTCTCTAAATTTCTTAGAAGAAATCAACAACCAATTTGTCTAAATGTTTCTCCTTTTTTACACATCAATATCTCTTTTGGCAGCAATAGATCATAGTGGATTGATGGGGTCTTAAAGAGAAGGATCTCAAACATGGATATCAAGAGTGGGACTAGGTAAAACCATTCATAATCATGCTCATATTTTTTTATTGACTGTCTAATAGCTAAGTATCTAGGATAACATTCTATATTTTTCTATTGAATTTCCAGAGTGAGAATAATTTTGGGTTTGCAATCCTATTATTTAGTACACTAGCTAAGTATCCAAGACACACTGTAGGTACTTATTCTCACCATATTGCTCATTTTCCACAAATTTAGATTCTAGTGTAGCTTAATATTTACTAGTTTGATTTTTTCTTTTTTAGCAAAATTAGAATCCAGTTCGTAGGTTGTGCTTGTTGTCCATGACAGTCCCCTTGATCTCATGACTCATCATAGGTTTTATATTTTTCTCCCATTGTTGATCAACATAAAATCTGGTCATCATAATATCATCCATAGCCTCCATATTCTATAATTATTCATTTCTCATTTCTCATACATAGTAACCAAATAATGCAGGCCTAGAGCTTGTACTACAGATGTATGCAAAAAATGATAAATCCCCGCCTCTATAAGCCTAATTAAACACAACAAATGACATGTTGTTTGATATTTTAAATAGTCATATGATTGTCCTTTTTCTACCTTCTAAACACTAGTTACTCAATGCATACAATAATTTATTGAAATGCAAAGTTGAATGGCCTCTTAACTCTTGACACTAATGTCATTGCATTTTTCCAAACACGGTTAATCATATTGTGATCTGAATTTCCATAATGAAGTCTTCCAATCTATCCTTTAAATCTAAGCATTGATGACAATCCAGATTGTCTTTTACTAACCCTATTAAATGGTCATGGTCTTGGCACATCAACTTGCTCTCTTTGATTGACCTGTCCTTATGTCCTATCATTATCCCTATGGATGCACTTTGGAGCCTCCTACTACTTTTATATATCACCCAAAGTCACCCCGATAATTATTTTGATCCAATCATCCCGATATATCTTCTATGGAAATTTTGATTGATGTAATAGTATTAATATTTCACCGATATGCCTTCATTTCAACGATTAGTTTTTTTATTTAAAAAATTCCATTGTTTCATCGAAATTGCGATGAACCACAAAGCGTTTGATGAATCTGCAATTTATTTTGACAAAATATCACTATGATGACTTGCCTATTTCATCACAAGTTTGACGAACTTATGTTGTTAATCTGATGGTTCATGGATGGTATGTCGCACGTGCTCCCAGCATTGTTTATCGCTAGAGCAACGAAACTGGCATCTCGGTTCCGACGAATGAATGTCATTGCTTTGAATTTTCATTGATGGTATGCCACATGTGCTCTAGGTACAGTACGTTGATAGAGCGATGAAACTGGCATCTTAGTTCTGACGAATGAATGTCACTACTCCGATGCCTCATCATTTGTACACCGCACATGCTCTAGGTATGGTTCATCAATAGAGCAACAAAACTGGCATCCTACTTTTGATGAATGAATGTTGTTGTTTCAACGCTTCATCGATGGTATGCTGCATGTGCTTCGGGTATGGTGTTTTCCTAGAGTGACAAAACTGGCATCCCAATTTCGACAAATGAATGTCACTACTCTAGCGCTTCATCGACGATATGCCACACGTTCTTTAGGTACTGTTCGTCACAAGAGCAACAAAACTAGCATCCCAATTACGATGAATGAATTTCACTACTCCAACACTTCATCGATGCTACGCTGCACATTCTCTAGGTATTGTTCATTGCAAGAGCGATGAAACTAGCATCCTAGTTTTGACGAATGAATGTCGTTGCTTCAACGCTTCATCAATGGTATGTCGCTCGTGGTCTAGCCATTGTTCATTGCCTAATCGATGAAAGGCACGTCGCGGTTCCAATGAACATGTGTTGTGCGTTTGACATTTTACAGTCTGTCGGGATGTGGACAGAAAGTGAGCGATGATGCATATTTATGTGATTCGTTGGTTGGTCAACAATAGATCATCAAAAGTTCGATGAATGTCTGTCTTAAATTGGGGTCAAATTCAGTAGTGAAACAACAGTGTGAATTATTTCTCTCTAATAAAATTTTGATAGACCTACCTTTGTCATCATTGTTCTAAAAACTTCCTAAATTGTCCTATTCTTTATTTTAGCAACTCCATTCTACTAAGGAGTTTTAGGGGAAGACAATTGTCTTCTTATTCCATGGGCTTCAAAAAACATGTTAAAATCATTGGAGGTGAATTCACCACCTCTATCAGACCTTAAGCATTTGATTTTCATGTCCATTTGATTTTCAATCATAGCTTTGAATTCTTTTAATTTGTCTAATGCATTAAATTTATCTCTAAGGAAAGTAACCTATGATATTTAAGAGTAATCATCAATCAAAAGCATAAAATACCTATCACCTTGTAGACTTCTCACCCATGCAGGACCAAAAAGATCTATATGGATCAAATCTAGTAGTTTGATAGTAGATTGTTCCTTTGACCTAAAGTTGTTTCTAACTTTCTTCCCAAATTGACAATCCTTGCAAATAACATTAACAAGATTTGTGATTTTTGGTAAATCTCTCATAGCTTGTACTACACTAATTCTCACCATATTGTAAAAATTCATATGACACAGCCTTCAGCTCCATAACCAACTGTTGTTAATTTGAGACATAAAGAAATGTCCATTTGCACCCTTAAGTTGATAAATATTTCCTTTAGAATTATTTCCAACAACAATCACAATTTTGGATCTTTTCCTTATTTCGCATTTCTCATCCTTGAACACAAGATTATATCCTTTACTACACATTTTTCCAACACTCAAAATATTGTTCCTTAAACCCTTAACATATTAGACATCATCAGTATTACCCTTGCCATCAAAATTGACTAAACCTATCCCATAAGTCCTAGCATCAATATCATCTCCAAACATAACTAAGCCTCCGTCATATTGTTCAATTTTAAAAAACTTACTTTTGTTAACATTCATGTGTTGTGAACAACCACTATCAGCAACCCAATAGTTGTTTTTGTGTTTATCATGAAGAGAAGAGACCATAGTACCTTCAAATTTCTCTGGAGCACTTTCCTTCACATATCTTTCAATATTACTAAAATTAGATTAATCTTTTATGGTCAAGAACAATCATTCATTATCATCAAAATCTCCATAATCAGATTCATCATTAGAAATACCAGCATCTTCATTTACATAATATGCTCTTCTGATCATCTTTCCTTTATTTTCTTTCTCTTTTCTATGTTTATTATTCTCAACTCTTTTAGGACTTCATGAAGCATAATGACCTATTCCTCCATAACTAAAAATTTGAAAGGTAACTTACCTTGATACTTATTGGAGCCCTTTTTCATTCTTCTTACAAAATTACCTTCCACTTCATCAAATTTTTCTTCATCCAAACCTTCAAATTTTGTCCTGAAAGGAGTTTTTGTCTTTGATCCATTTCTCAAGCTAGGATTTCTCATTTAAAATGAGGTTAGAGTACCCAACAACTAATCTATAGTAAAGGTCTTATATTCTAAAAGCTCCTCAATAGTAGATACCTTTTCACTATATGCATCAAGTAGAGTTCTAAATATCTTCTTTACTATCCTAGATTCATCCACTTGTGCACCAAGTCCTTGTATTCCACCTACCAACTCATCCATGCTCTGTATGTAGGATTTAATGTTCTTATATTTGGTCATTCAAAAGTTCTCAAATTGTGCTTCCAAGTTCTACAAATTTTCTTCTTTAACCTTTTCATCTCCCTCATGGATCTTTTCCAATGTATCCCAAACCTCTTTAGTAGTCTTCAAACTCATAACTTTGACTAATTCAAAATGTGAAAAATAATTCTTCAGAATAATTTTTTCCTTATTGTTTGCTTCATGTTCCTTGATCTCATCAGTAGTACTTAGACCATTAGCAAGAGCAGTGTATGGAGTCTTATAATCTTTCTCAACATCATATCCACAATATTACAAATATCCTTCCTGTAGACATGAAAAATGTACAAGTTCCTTTTGGCACACTTGATCCCGATTACTAACAACGTTTCCTCTTGAATCACATTCTCAACATTTCATCAATAAATCACTATTTATTGGATTAAGTCTTCCTCTTTCAATGATTAAATTAATCAATTAATTTAATTAACCATTGCATACTTGTTTAATTAAATAAATCATTTTATTTAATTAAAATATATAAAGTCCCTCTATTAAATTAAATAAATTAAAACCTTATTTGATTCAATCTAACATTTTCCTTCTTGATTACATAAATCATTTCCTCTCAATTCTTGACTTAAATCAATTCATAAATCTAAGTCTAAATTGTCACATCATCTAAATCTTCATTAAATTAATCAAATCCATGATTAACTTAATCCCTCTCACTAAAATCCTCTAGAGAATGCAACTTGAAAAATAAATCAATTACTTTGATTTATTAATTCTTCTATTTTCCCTCACAAGGCATCAAAAGGGAATATTCCTTCATTTGAATTCAAAAGGCCTAGTGGAGTTGGTCCTTCCAACAAGGCATTCAATGCCCCTTACATGTCCTTGACCTTGAGCCAAGTGACATTTACTTCACTTCTCTTCCCCCTTCAATAAGTCAACTCACCATTTCAAATTCAAATTTATGCATTTATCATGCACATTGGCCAAAATGTGCTCATTCCTCATCCAATCACATGTGGACAAGTGGCACAATGCCATTGGATTATCTTTTGTTCCACATTGCTTATTTTCATTATCTCTTCCAATATTGGAATCTATAAATTGGAGACTCTTCTCCTCAATCTTCATCCACAATTCACATGCAAAGTTACTCTCTTCAATTGAGAACTAATTTTTCCCATTTCATCCAAGCATACCTCACATTTTCATATTTGCACCAAGGTTATGCTCAAATCTCTTTGGAGATTTGACCATTTCTCCATCAATCTACATTGCAACCATAGGAATTGGGAAAGGGCCAATTTCAACACCTCATTGGCACCAATTCCCCCATAAGATCATCAATCTATTGGATTAATTAGGATTTAGTTTAAGTTTCTTGTTTTATGTTCTTCATTTTCCTAATTTTAGTTTGAATAGGTGGATTTCATGGGGAATCCTTCACTCTTTGCATGCATTTTGATCTAACACTAAAAATGTTTGTCGTCTTTGTGCATTTGCAAGTTTAGGGGTTCACATTTTGGCACAGTTAGGTTCTCTCCTTAGATAACAACAACCACTCCTAGACCACCCATTTGCTTAGGGATCCCACTCGATAATTACACCTTTGACATCACTGATGTTTGTACTAGTAGTGATGATGATGATACCATAGCAGGTCTCCCTAGGCTTTTCAAAGATTCCACCTTATTAATGATAAGTGCCTCCATAGCTGTGTCAAACCAACCAACCCACCGAATCACCTTAGTACACCCCCAACTCATCGATCACGACCAACGGGGACCACTGATTCTAGACTCATTCGAAAACGATGAGGCACTGTTGGAATTTATGGGACTAAGGGATACAATCCCATGTGGGGACCACAAGGTAGGATTCAACATCATGTTGGAAACATAAGCATACTATGGGGAGACGATTGAGTCCTTCAGTTACAAAAGAAAAATATCAAGAATAAGCTCGAATTTATTGAGTGAAAACCACACTGTGACACTCTCTAACCAAAAAACAATAAAAATAAAGGACGCATCCAATGGTGAAAACCTCTCTGAGGCACTAGAGGATGAAGGATTCAATCTCCCCCAACTACTCTATATCAAGAGAAATCAGCAGTATTGGCAGAACAGTGCAACCCGGTCAACTTAGGAACGAAGTTAGAGCTGCAAATCACATTCTACGCTCGAACAATTCAAATAGAAGAACAAGAACTATTGGCAGAATTCTTAAAAGAAAGACAAGTAAATTTTTCATGGACCTATGCTGACATGCTAGGTCTGGATCCTGAAGTAGTAGTTCATCATTTGGCTATTTAACCTAGAGCAAAACCAGTCAGACAAAAGCTAAGGAAGATGCACCCACAAATAGCCTTGCTCATCAAGATTGAGCTACAAAAACTTCTAGATGTTGGCTTCATACACTCGATCAACTATCCAAAATGGGTATCAAATTTTGTACTTGTCTCAAAACTGAAAGGGGGCATCCGCATCTACACTGATTTCAAAGACCTAAACAAAGCATGTCCTAAGGATGATTTTCTACTACCCAACATTGACATGATAGTGGACATGATGGCCGGACATGAGATGATGTCCCTAATGGACGGTTTCTCGGGATATAATCAGATAATGATAGAAAAGGAAGACCAGCATAAGATAGCCTTTACATGTCCTTGGGTCACCTAATGTTGGAATGTGATGCCATTTGGGCTAAAGAATGCAGAAGCTACATACCAAGGAGCCATGACATTGATCTTCCATGACATGATCCATAAACAATCGAAGACTATGTGGATGACATACTGGCTAAATCAAAGAAGAGACAGGACCATGTAGCAACCTTAAGTGCTATCTTTGATAGGCTAGAACAATACAAGGTGAAACTCAACCCGAAGAAGTGTGTCTTTGGGGTACAATCGAGAAAATTGTTGGGATACATAGTTTCAATGAGAGGGATAGAAGTAGATCCCGCAAAGGTAAAAGCAATCCTTGAAATGGAAGCACCGAGGACATTAAAGCAACTCAGAGGTTTACAAGGTAGACTCCAATCCATCCAAAGATTCATAGCATAGCTAGCAGATAAGCAGATTGCCTATTCACTCCTGCTTCACAAGGGAGTATCCTTCAGATGGGATGAAAAATGTGAACAAGCATTTAGTAAAATAAAAGAATATCTACTTACACCACCTGTGTTGATGCCACCAATTGTAGGGAAACCATTAATCCTATACATCTCAGCAACAACAGCTGCCCTTGGTGCCCTTTTAGCCCAACATGATGAAAAGGGAACCAACCGGGCCATCTAATATATCAACAGAAAAATGGTGGGGTATGATATCAATTACACATCAATAGAAAAGGCTTGGCTAGCAGTGGTATTTGTAGCTCAGAAATTCAGACACTACATGCTAGCTCATCAAATCAAGTTGATTGCCAAGATAGACCCTCTAAAATATCTATTGTCAAAAGAAATGCTTACAGGTAGAATGGCTAAGTGGGTAATGATATTATCCGAACATGATATTGAGTGTGTAGATCAAAAAGCCATAAAGGGACAAGTCATTGCAAATCAGCTCGTAGAAGCTCCCATCTACACAGACAACCCACTCATATCAGAATTCCCAGATGAGTCCCTTTTCAACCTTGGTGCAACCGACCACTAGAAATTGTACTTTGATGGCTCCCACATGCAACATGGATCAGGAGCTGGTGTGTTCTTCATCACCCCACAAGGATACTGCATACCTAGATCATATAAACTAGCATTCCCTTGTACCAACAATATTGCAGAATACGAGGCTTTAACCATAGGCCTCAAGATTGTAGCATAGTGGTGAATCATGGCATTAAAGGTCTATGGGGACTCGCAACTTATCATCAACCAAGTCAATAGTGAATACCAAACCAAGGATGATAAGCTCGCACCATACAAGAAGGTGGTAGAAAGCTTGAAAGAGCCATTCATCGACATCACTTTTGAGTAGATACCAAGGACAAACAACAAAATAGCCGATGCAATGGCAACAATTGGATCTTTGCTAGACATTCCTCACAACATCTCGAAACATGAATTCCTCATAGAACATCTTCTCATCCCCACGTTTGAGGCATCGGAGTCAGAATACTTGTGTGAACTCGTTGGTCCCGGTGATCTTTGGTACCATGACATTTACACCTACCTAAGGTTAGGAATCCTCCCCACTAACATCACCCTAAACCTAACGTGAACCTTTTTCAAGAGGGCTTTACGATTCATCATCCTAGGAGAGACCCTCTTCTATAGAAGTATCGATGGAACCTTGCTACATTGTTTAAAACCTAAGGTACACAATGGCACGTGCAGGTCACACTCGAGTGGTATGACCTTGGGTAAAAAGTTGTTGAGAATTGGGTACTACTAGCCGACAATGGAGAGAGAGGCACACAACTTTGTTAGAGGATGCCTGCAATGCCAATAGCATGGAGATCTCATTCATGCACTAGCTCAAGAACTGCATCCCATTATTACACCTTGGCCCTTTTCATAGTGGGAGCTCGATCTCATTGGTAAAATCTCGCCCACCTCATCCAATGGCCACAAGTTCATTATCACTGCCACTGAATATTTCATAAAGTGGGTCGAAGCAATTCCCATGACCTACATCATGGGAAAACAAATATCCAAGTTCATCCTAAACTACCTCATTTTCTGATACGGTGTTCCCCAATCAATTATCTCCGATAATGGGACACCCTTCAAGAATCAGGATGTTCGTGATTTATGTGAAAAATTCAAAATCTAGCACCACTTTTCCACTCCATACTATCCACAAGGCAATGGCCAAGCAGAAGCTATGAACAAAACCATCCTGAAAATCCTCAAGAAAATAGTCGATGACTCTAGTCGTGACTGGCATCTACAGTTAAATCCCACCTTATGGGCCTACCGCACCAACATCCGCATGCCAATAGGCACCACCCCATTCTCCCTGGTCTACGAATCATAAACCATCCTTCCCATCGAGATTGAGCTCCCGTCACTGAGGATATCACTGCAAAAACTCATCACGGATGAGGAATACAGGGTTACAAGACTAAATGAACTATAATTACTAGATGAACGATGCATGGATGCTTTAAGTCATCTATAGGTCTACCAAAATCGCCTGAAACGGAGCTACAATAAGAAGATCAGACAATGCATTTTCCATGTTGGTGACCTTGTGCTAAAAGAAAACCAAAAGAATGTGCCAAACCCAGATACAAAGGGAAAGTTTGAGCCCAACTAGCTGGGACCCTTCATCATCACCATAAGTTACAAATTAGGGGCATATCATCTGTCGACACCAGAAGGCGAGCCTCTAAAGGAGCCCATGAATAGTTCGCACCTCAAAAAGTTTTATGCCTAAGAACTTGCAAGGTATAGAACCAAAAAATACAAAAATAATTGAAAAATGTCCTGAAAAAATGGTCACCTTGATGAAAACTTGGCAAACAGGCATCTTGGCGACAACAAAAAAATCAAAAAATATAAAAAATATAAAATATAAAAAAATCAGAAAAAGGATTGAAAATAGTAAAAAGAAAAAATTCGTCCTTTAGTGAAAACCACTTCGGTGGCACTTTGGGCAAGTACCTTGGTGAAAACCTAGCAAATAGGCACCAAGTGTAAATAAAGCACCCCCCATCTACTAGGATCTGCATGACTCACTCATTCCATCGCATCTCAATAAATCATCCATCTACCCATCCGCTCGCACCCATACCATTTTCCACCATGGAGCTACTTGGCATTCTTAAGGTCAGTTTTTCCTGCCTTTACCAAAGTAGTTTATCACACCACGTTGGGGATATGTTCCTATGTTAGCATCGGATCAGATTTGTGTATATTCTCGTGATCTTCCTCAAATTCATCAAAAAATAAAAAAACATCCAAGTCATCAAACATCGGAAAATCTTCAAAAATTCATCATCGAGTCTTGTCAGTCTTTCACCTAGTTGAACTACGTCATCTTTGAGCTTGAACATAGGCAAGGTTGATCTTTGATGATCCCCTGAGATAGTTAGGGTTAGTCCTTAGGCATCTGTCACATTGGCAATCCATTTGCCCATCTAGTCTTAATCTTAGGTCAGTCCTTTAGGCAATAAAATGGCAATTTGTTTGTCCATCTTATCATTAAGTCAAGTTTGTTGACAGTCGAACTACGTGGTATCTACGTAAATAACATAGGCAAGGATAATCTATGGATCAGCTCCCAAGACCCCTAGTATAGGTTTTTAAATTCGTCTATTCATCATAAATCTTGAAAATACCAAAAACATTGAAAAATGTGAAAATACCAAAAACAACCTCAAAACATTTAAAAAAAAACCAAAATGGTGCATCCATTTCATCTCGCTTTCACCTGTGATTTTCATCACTCATAATAAAGTCAATCATGGCCTTCACCCTTTGGTGAGTTAGTCAAAAGCAACTCTAGTAGGTTCCAAAGTGAACACATAATCATCAAAATTCTTGGAAGTCTAAGTCAGTAAGCAAGCAAGTTGGTCAACTCAGAATATCAATAGCTTATCACCCAATCAGTCCCACCAAAACCCCGATCACAACATGTCCTAGGATGAAGCTTTCCTACGATGGGCATAAGCATCAGGTACCCCTCGCAGTAGTTTACCCTTGGCTAGTGGTATGAAAAACATTAGTTTGTTTGTTTACTTTATTTGATCTTTTTGGACTTATCTTATTTTGCGCTTATTCCAAGGACCTCTCCATGATGCCTAAACAAAACAGGTTTAGAGAGAAAGGAATGGGGCAATGATCATTATCTTTTTTATCTACTATGCTTGTGAGATAAGCTTGTAAAATAACTTAGTCATGTATTGATGAGGGTGCAACCCGAGACACAGAAAATCACACAGAAAAACTAACAAATCTTATTATTTTCAAAGTATGAAATTCCTACATGCAGAGGATCTCAAATCCTCCAGTTTTGCAATACATGCAAATTACAGAAAGAAACTACAGAAATTCCCCTATTCGCAGCATGCGATCTTCTTTCCCCAAAAACTGCCTAAAAGAAACAGTAACTCGCCCATAAATAGCCCGTTTCTTTGTTTGGAGCCAAAAACGGGATTCAAATTATGCACCAACTTTCGGAAGCCCTAACTCAAGATCTAACCGTCAGATCTTCAATGATAATACCTTTTCGGAAAGCTCTCGCGAAGATCTCTTGCCGGAAAGTGGGGCCTAAAGGCTAACCACTTTCGTATTCCGCCAATTTTTCAGGCCCATCCGGAGCCTCTAAGTACCTCAAAATTAGCTCCGAAGATTTCATAAGGCAAAAAGCAGAAATTGAAACTTGAATAACTTTTGAACCGGAAATGCTCTTGATCTGATTCTTTCACCAAAGTGTTTATTATTATGTCCTGAAGCTTCCCTTAAATTTTTGTCTCCTCACGCCTTCAAATTCATACCTGCTAAAAATAGCAGTTGAGCAGAAAAAGCAGAAAAGCAGTTTTGAAAGTTGGGAATTCTTCTTCGACGAAAAGGGTATCCAGAAATGCAAAAACATCTACAAAAAAATCTAAATGAAAGTAAATATATTTTTGGGTGATGTAGGATTGCCCTTACACCACTGGATGCTCCTGCATCATGTATATTTTGTTTGGTTTGTAGGGAGGATATTTTAGGTATCTTGTTGACCACATAGGAAAGCTTGCTTTTCTATGTTTTGGTCCGAGATGTTTACAATGTTTGAACTACAACCCAAATGAACTATGTATGTTAAGTGTGAACAAGAATACTCCTATCTAATTGTCAAGTCAAAGTCCATCACACTAGGTGCAAATGCCATCCTGGTCCTTTATACCTTGATGCATCGTACCTATGTGTGTTATCAAATATAACGCAATTGACCCTTTGAAAATCCCAATTCCTAGCAATGCAAATCACCATCATAACTAACTCTTTAATTCTACGTTCTTCTTCTATCTTCCTTCCACACTAACATGGTATCATAACAGTAATCAAAGCATCGCCCATGCATACACCCTACATCCACATAATCATCAAAACACATGGCATTATATCATTATCTTAAGTTATGAGGAATAATATAAATTTGTTATTCTAAACATCTTAAGACAGCATTATATCATACATAATCATTTATGACCATTACCATTACCATCTATTACCATCATTAATATGCATTACAACATGGAAATTACACAAAAGAAAATGCATCCATTACATACATTGCATCACATAAGAATAAGTATAAAAACATCTCATAGCATCATACATTTACATATTGTACATCTGCATATCATACATGTGCACCATACATATCATAAAAGGGTGAATCATCTCATATATATCATCAAAAAAATACTATTATGATACAAAATCGGATCAAGTGTACATCGAATACATAGTATAATAAGGCCAAAGTACTGCAGCCCGTATATCAAAAATGAAGCAAACTGTCCTATGATCAAAAGGGGGGTGGGCCCTGCTGGCTATTGCCCACCCCATCCTACCTCTCACCATGGGCCTCTGCTGGGAAAATTCTAGCACTTGGCGGTCTGATGGTACTACCTATCAGTAATGGTACCAATAGTACTCAGCCTCTTTAATAGCATCCTTATAATCTCGGATATCAACTGATCAGCCCCAGGATGCGGAAGCAACACTCTCTAACTGTCTCTGCCGGCCTATCTCCTGATCTCTCTCGGATCGTACTTGGTCTCTTTCTACTGTAACTATAGCAACCTGCTATCAGGCCTCATCCTGCTCAGCTGTCAAAACCTGTATCAACATGTCGCGGGCAACTGGCTGGCCCGCTGGCTGCCCTGCTAGCTGTCCTGCTGGCTGGCCCACTGGCTATCCTGCCAGCTGTACTACTGGCTGCTGCTGTGCTGGCACATGGGGCTGCCCATCCTATCTTGTTGCATGCTATGTGCGATTCCTCAGAGCTGACTACTGAGGAGGTGGTATACCTCCCCGACCCCTGCCTGCTGACCTACCTCCTCTCGGTCTACGATGTGGAAGCACTATCCCCGGAACTGTCAATCTCACTGGTGGCTTGAACCATGCCCTGAATTTTGGTGTCACCCCTATGTCTGCTATCCCCTAATCATATGCCCAAGGCCGAGCCACCAACTGCCTAAAAGAGGTCATTGCCTCATCTGCAGGAATGGGTTGTCCCTAGGCTATCTCCTTTGCTGAACAGGCAAAGATGGTTGTATACTGAGCATCGGGTATATTCTGCATATCCCCAAATTGTCTGGCCACCCGATTAGGAAGATATCTCTCTATCAAAGTATGCTCTCAACCCTGCATAAATCTATCCTAGCGAGCAAAGAAGAGCTGCTCTACATCATCCATCCATGGGCCCATACCCATATACGGCCTCCAAACGAATACTATCATCTCATCTAGAACCCACCACCAGTGAGCTATGTCATTTGTGCCCATGTGGGTGAAGCAAATCATCGCCTCACCATACCGCCACACCAAAGGATCATCAATATCTAAAGCAATCTGTATCACAAACAGGTGAAGCATTGGAATCCGCTCAAATGCCCAATTATGAAGAAGAGTCAATCCAGCCCCAAGAGCCCGACCCTCCAAGTAAGAAAACTCATGCAAATCCCTATATAAGGAGGCCAACAACACTGGTCCCTAGGCATAACACACTCAGCGAGCGCACATCTACTACCATGCTAGTCCCCAGCATGGACTAAAATATCGGTCGCATTGATCAGGAGCTACAAGGCCATAAATAATGGCGGCCACAATAAGGCTGTAAGTAGGGGCTATACCATGGTACCTCTCCAAATCTATCTGACCATCATAGAGCATGAGCTCATCCACACCCATGACACCAAAGCAGGCATTCCTCCCCTCCTCCAAATCATAAATCACTCGCTCTCAATGAATAGGTACTCGCAGGATGCGCCAGAAATCCTCAAGAGTGATAGTGGCCTCGTGAGTGGGAAGATGAAAGGATGAGGTCTCACTATGCCATTGCTCAACCAAAGCATGCATCATACCTAGATGTGCTCGCATGGGAGGGATGTAGGCAACGAACCCCAGACCAAGCATCCCAAGCTGCTCCTGAAGAAATACGTGCATATCAGCTAATCACTCAACTACTGTCCATTGGTGCTCCCTCGAATGAATAACCTTGGGTGTCTCCTACATAAGAAAAAGTATCGTGTCAGTTTCTCTAGAAAAAATCTGGTGTCTATATCACTTTTCGCTTTTGAAATAGCAAAAGCGGGCCAGTTTGTAAGTCTCCAAACTATGTCGCGCAACAGATTTAGATAGCAAAATTTTGCAAATTGTGCCACACGGCAGACTTAGATAGCTAATTGGCCCATGTGGCACTGTTGAGTAGGCAGCCAACTTTAAAAATTTGAAAATCCTTAAGCGCAAACTTTGCTGCGTGGTGCTCTATGCACATGCGGCCCTATATGGGACCACGCGGGCCAGTTTGGAGAGTTTTCGTGGCACAATATTGCACCATGCCAACTCAACCATACTTAAACCCTAATAAATGCGCATAAAATGAGAAAATTAAAAGTGGGATAAGTGTACATACCATGGGTCCTGTGGTGACTAGTCGCTGAAATACTCATACTCGCTCTGACACGTGCAGGGGAAGCTCTTGTTGCACCATCTTGTCTAGGACTTAGAGCTCAAATGTCAATTTCTTCAAAGTTAAGAGTACAAATGTTTGGAAAATGACCCCTTGAGGTCTATTTAAGCATGAAAATTAGGGTTTTTTTTACCCTGATCTTGTTTTCACCTAACCGAAGGTCATTCTTCATCCCTTTTGGCATTTTAATGCATTTTTCAGGCATTTTGGGGCATTTCTAGCCTGTCGGGCACCATGTTATATTTTTCGCGAGATCATTCAAAAAATCAAAATTTTCGTCTAATCTCTCGAGGGGGCAATATCTAGTAATATCCTTCTGTTGGGGCAGCAATGGGGCATCTAAAAAATTTCAAAAAATCCTAAACCTTTCATCATAGCAATTTATTCTTTGAATCAATGCAACAAGTACATTGCTTCAAAGAGGGGCAAAATGTAGACATGGAAAATGTACAAGTTTATTTTGGCACACTTGATCCCGATTACTAACAATGTTTCCTCTTGAATCACATTCTCAATATTTCATCAATAAATCACTATTTATTGGATTAAGTCGTCCTCTTTCAATGATTAAATTAATCAATTAATTTAATTAACCATTGCATACCTGTTTAATTAAATAAATCATTTTATTTAATTAAAATATCTAAAGTCCCTCTACTAAATTAAATAAATTAAAACCTTATTTGATTCAATCTAACATTTTCCTTCTTAATTAAATAAATCAAATCATTTATTTAATAAATCATTTCTTCTCAATTCTTGACTTAAATCAATTCGTAAATCTAAGTCTAAATTGTCACATCATCTAAATCTTCATTAAATTAATCAAATCCATGATTAACTTAATTCCGCTCACTAAAATCTTCTAGAGAATGCAACTTGCACAATAAACCAATTACTTTGATTTATTAATTCTTCTATTTTCCCTCACAAGGCATCAAAAAGGAATATTCCCTCATTTGAATTCAAAAGGCCAAGTGGACTTGGTCCTTCCAACAAGGCATTAAATGCCCCTTACATGTCCTTGACCTTGAGCCAGGTGATATTTACTTCACTTCTCTTCCCCCTTCAACAAGTCAACTCACCATTTCAAATTCGAATTTATGCATTTATCATGCACATTGGCCAAAATGTGCTCATTCCTCATCCAATCACATGTGGACAAGTGGCACAATGCCATTGGATTATCTTTTGTCCCATATTGCTTATTTTCATTATCTCTTCCAACATTGGAATCTATAAATTGGAGACTCTTCTCGTCAATCTTCATCCACAATTCACATGCAAAGTTACTCTCTTCAATTAAGAACTAATTTTGCCCATTTCATCCAAGCATACCTCACATTTTCATATTTGCACCAAGGTTATGCTCAAATCTCTTTGGAGATTTTACCATTTCTCCATCAATCTACATTGCAACCATAGGAATTGGGAAAGGGCCAATTGCAACACCTCATTGGAACCAATTCCCCTATATGATCATCAATCTATTGGATTAATTAGGATTTAGTTTAAGTTTCTTGTTTTATGTTCTTCATTTTCCTAATTTTAGTTTGAATAGGTGGATTTCATGGGGAATCCTTCACTCTTTTCATGCATTTTGATCTAACACTAACAATATTTGTCATCTTTGTGCATTTGCAGGTTTAGGGGTTCACACTTCCATATTGTCTTTTGGAAAGTGTAGTCGGTGCCATCAAACTTTTGGCACTCAATAACTATCTTGTTTGACATCCCAGAGCTTCCTTAATAGGTTAAGATCTAATAAAAATTGTTGAACAAGACAACTAGTAGGGGAGGTGAATCAATTGTATAAATTTTAACCTTTAAAACTTTTACCAAAAGTTAGATCAATAAGCATTCACAAAACCTTTACTCTTTTAATGTGCTTAATCATTGAATACATAAATAGAAACTGAAAGACGTAAAACCATGCACACAATAACACCATATTTACATGGAAAACCCAATGAGGGAAAAACCATGGTGAGGATTAGCTCATAATATAAAGAATTCCAAAACCGAATACAAAGGCTCAAAACCAAAAAGGCTCAAGTTGCCAAGATAGAACACACTATCCAACAAGAGCTCACTATCGGAGGGCTCACTGCCACAAAATTATAAAGAAGATAGAAGAGGATTATCACATAGAAAAAAATATCTCAATACAATATTAAATCCACCATAATTTTCTCACACTCTTGTGGTCTCACATGAAAGATGTTGGATGCCTTCAATTCACTGCCTTCGAAACCCTAACATGAAATTTGCACTGCTCTACTCAAATTCATATCACACAAACTATCTTGAATCTATGTTGCACCTATCTCTTATATTTATTCCACATAACTTACCTCTCACAAAAATCTCAACTTATACTTATACCTTCTTCAACCTTGAAACCCTTCCAAGATCAACCATACACAATTTTTCATTTACAAATTCAAATTAGGTTGGTTCCAGAGCATTCTACGATGAAGTTAGAATGAGGGAAACCCAAACATATACTTAATAAAGACCTAAATAAGTCCCAAAATGCCTCAAAATTATTCCATGAACTTTTTAAGTAGTTTTTAACACAAGGTCATCCAACACCAGTGTAAAACACATAAAAAAATTGAGCACACACATCCTTAACTCAATCCAATCTTTCTAGACAACATATTTCAGTTGAACATGACCTCATCAACTTACTCTCAAAACCGCAAGTCATGCAACCAAAATATGAAGAAATATGGAGCAAGTACATTTATCCTAGACCACAAATAGATGCACCAAAATGCACAGTTCACATACTAGTGAATATATCTCACACTTTACAATAATCAAGAAACCAAAATTTTGAAGGTAGCAACTACCAACAACCATGAACAATACCTCATATTTTCATGAACATAAAAACAATATGGAGCACATCACGAAGCACACATTAAATACCTACTTACCTTCTTTATTACAATTTTTTTAATATCCTCGACATATATAATCAATAACCAATTCACATGACATAGTCTACATCAATATGACAACATCAACCAATTGACATCAATGACAACACCTTCATACTTACAACAACATCTTGATGGATAACGACACATATATGCATGGTTGTAGGAAGGGATCTATTGACGTCAGTGACATAGAATTTAATGATGTTCTTTGTGTGCCTTCATTGTAAGCCAATATCCTCTCTATTGATCAAATCACATGTGGTGGAGTAGGCAAGAGTGTTGAGTTCACACCAAATTTTATCATAATCTAGGATTTGCATAACAAAGATACAATTGCAATTGAGGAGTTTGATCACCAGCCTTGATTTTACACCTTCTCACATTTTTCTCTTGATGATTTAGTTGATGTTCACATTGGGGCATCTTGTGTGGACACTTTTGAGGAGATTTAGTATGGTCATTTGAATCTTGGTATGGTTTCATCTACTGAAGTTCTAGTGACATGTGTTGATATTCCATCTCCTTCATCCACTGTTGTACCTGAGGATGTTTTTGTTTCCATAGTTTTCATTCCTTCTGATTTAGTGCAACAATACATACATCATCTTCAAAATATCACTACTTGGGATGAGTACCTTATATACATTGTTGGTTTGTTTTATGAGTCGCATGTTTCATATTTGGGAGACATCATTGATGGAATTATTCTTCTCTTTGATGGAGATGATCCTTCTTTAGTTGTTACAAGGGAACACTCTGACCCTCTTGTGCATTGTATATATGATCATCCTTTATAGTTTGACATGAGTGTGGATACTTTTGGGAAAAATTTGGAGGAGGATTCTTTGTCTTCAAAGGAGG
Organism: Sequoiadendron giganteum; assembly: GCA_007115665.2. NCBI lineage: Eukaryota > Viridiplantae > Streptophyta > Pinopsida > Cupressales > Cupressaceae > Sequoiadendron > Sequoiadendron giganteum. The sequence continues at coordinate 659,890,344 of CM021101.1, read as the reverse complement.
TATCTTTGTCTGTTTCTTGTGTTCAAAAATCACTTCTAGGAAATTCTATATTGTCTTCTTCATCAGTGTGGCCTAGAATGCTTGTTTGGAGTGTGACACCTTTTGACATAAATATGGAGACACTTGATCATTCTTCACAGAAATCATCCATCATCCATCTCCCTGCATCTTACTTTAAAGAATGGGAAGACATCCTACATACCATCTTGGTTTTGTTTCTTCCTAAGGGGAGGAACATTGTTCGATTTTTTTGGATCATCTTTAGCATTCAGTAATGATCTTCTACCATAATTTTAGGAGACTCGACATTGAAGGGGGGTCACATGGTCCCTCTTCTACTTCTCTCTTATGGGGGGCCTTTTTCCTAGAATGGGGTTTTTTCCTTCTCATTCATCAATGGGAGCATTTTTTCCATCTCTCTTTTTGCGAGGATATTATTCCAATTGGTTTTTCTCCTTTTTCTATGTTGTGAGAGATTAAATTTTCATTGTACATGGGTACCTAGCATGGCCTCATAGCCAAGACACATCTTTTTGTTATTTTCATAATAATCAGTTACTCCTTGAGTTGCACTTAAGGGGGGTTGTTTGTGTAAATAAAGTCTTGTACCTAGTTAATTCGTTAATAGGGGATTTATTTACATGTTAGGCTTACTTAGGTCATTGCAAGGAATATTTCTAGAAGGTGTTAGTTATCATTAGATCTTACTTTATCTTTTGAATTTTAACACATGTAAATCTTAGGTTGTTGTGATAATTTGTCACATGACATAGGATTACGACACTTGTCATAATCCTATTTAATCCTATCTCTCACCATGGTTATATAACTAGGTGGTCTCATAGGGTAGGTGCAAGAATATGGGGAACAATTTTTGGCCACACATATTTGATTTTTTTTTAAAGCCATAACGCGAGCACGTTATACCATGAGTGTATTATGTCATATTAAAAGAAGAAAAAAACACTCACTCCATTTGTGACTATTGTTTCCTCCATCCATAGCCTGCAAACCCTTCCCAAGTGTTCTCGTGTTGTTGAGACCTCAAACTTCACTCTTTCTTCTCCAATTCTTTGTTGATTCTTCAATTCAATGTCGATGGGGAGCTCAAAAGAGTAATTTTTTTTTAATTTGTTATTAAATAGGTAGATTTAATATGTTTTTGATGTTAATTTCTTTAACTTTCAGGAGTTGATAATCAACCTCCTCCACCTAAAAATACTCCTTCACCTAATTCCAAAATACCTACTAAAATAAAATCCTAACAAACACCTCCAAAAATTCCTCAACATCCCCTTAGAATTCAACAAAATTTAATGGGGGAAATTTAAAATAACAAAAAAAAATTGAGTTAATTGTGAGGTTGAAACATCCTACAAGTTCAACCTCACAAAGAACCATGCTCACACAATCCCTTGAATCTATGTTAACACATTCATGTTGAATTAGAAAGAAATTAAGTGGTTGGGAGGAGAAGAGACAAGAGTATAGAGAATATTATATGGATAAACAATCCTACAAACAAGTCAAAAATGAATAAAATTACAAAATTTGACTTGTGTTCCCTTTTCACAAACCCACAAAAAAATCAACCTCTACATCCTAAAACAAAGAGGTTACCTATCCATTGGTGCAACCACCAACGGATAAAGAACCATTTTTGGCAAAGATGTTGGATGGTTTTTAACCATCCTCCATGCAACAATAATGAGGTCTCACAATATTTTTTGATTAAACTCTAGTGTGAGTTTGTCCTTAATAAGTGTCAAACTATTTTGATATATGAGACTTCCAGGGTAGAGGTGGGGACTCAACACAGAATAGACCAAGGGCACATATAGACCCATAATGACTAGCACAATGAGCTCTCACCAGACCATCGTCTATGAGCACATGGCTATCCCTTCTGTTGTGAAGGAGAGTGTTGAGGTCAAGTCACTATAATCCATTAGTTCATTAACCCAAATCATCATAGAGAATTCTAGTCCTAAAACAAAACATGATCCAAGGGAGACTTTGAGGAGTACGGTTCCACCCCATATTTGTTAGGCTTGCGGGTCCACCTTATGGTTATGACCTCACAGATAGTCAGGATGGAGGTGCATAGGTTACTTATGCAGATTAGTAGTTGGTGATAAAAAATACCCTCATGAATGAGACTTTCAACCTTCATACTCAGGTAAATGTTGGCAAGTTCATTGAATTTAATTTATTAAATTTCATTTTTGAAATCTAAGATTAACTAATTTAGTTTAATGATTGTAATGAAATTTTAGGTTCATAATGTGTATTTAGTTTTCAACTAATCTTCACCTCTGTATTGCACTATGACATGTATTTTCGAGGTATGCAACTAGTAAAAAATTATTAATATTACATTTGAATAGAATTTTTATATGAATGGTATTCTAATATCTGATTTTGGATTTTGAATAGGCTAATGGATATTTCATGGTAATAAAATAAAGATTTTAACTAATTAATTGTACTTAATATATTTAAGTTTATATTCATATCATTGATTACATTTCATTGCACATATTTCTAGCTCAAAGCATTACTTCACATTGCATAACTAATAACTAGATGTTGATAGATGACAAAATTTCAATTACAATATAGTTTTTTAGAAAGTTAACATAAGAAATTATGCGATTACTTCACATTGATAACTAATAACTGGGAGTAGCTTCCAATTGTATTTTTATGTCATGGAATTCCACGAGACCACATTTTATTGAGGAATTTTTTCAAAAACTTCACTGTGTTTTTTATGCTATGGATTCTTTGAAAAAATCTATGAAAGTATAATAGTAAGTAATAGCATAGACAAGAAAATGATATTTTTGAAACAATTCCTGAAATAAATGTGGTCTCATGGTGATGTATAACCATGGGACCACATTTATTTGATGTATTTTTCAAACATCTCATTGCCTTTTTTATGATACCACATTTTCCATACATGTCTACTAAAGAATTTTATCAAAAAACTCACTTCCTTGTTGCTATGGCTAAAATCTTAAAACGAGTTTTTTCGAATAAACTATGGATGCTTGGAAAAAATATATCAAAGCATAATAGTAATTGAAATTATTAATTTTTGGTATGGTAGTGCTAGCATATGGCTTTAGTACATAGAGTACGCCCACAAATCAAATTCCATTCAAGGGTAACCCTAAATATCTCAATGAAAAAGAGAAAGAAATCTTATAGTAGGGTTGTCCTAGGGGCTGCATATGATCTAATGAGGGGTTCACCACCATGTTTAGACTTGAAAAAAATAATTAAATGATAGATGACATGCAGAACCCTAATTACATGCAAACTAAGTATAAATGCCCTAGAAAAGTGAATGAAATAATACAAAAAAATGTAAAATAGAATGTGTGCACCTGGAAATGTGAAGAAGTTTGAGTGGAGGTTTGAATCACTAGAAAATCTACCTTTAAAGTTGACTAGGACTCATTCACTAAGCTAGGTGAATCATTCCAATTCCTAGAAAACTGCGCAAGAACAAGAATTTGCCAAAAGGGTATCTAGATTTGTAAAAACTTGAAAACTAACTGGAACTCGGATTCATTCACTAGAAGTGGTGAATCAATCCACTTGAGATTTTTTGGAAATTCGAAAGCTGGTATTTCTCTTCTCTATTTTCTCAATCCTTCTTGAATTTTTTTGCATCCAAAACTATAATTTACCACCTATAGGTCTTCTCTAATGTTCCCCAAGGCTTGATGACAACTTTGAAAACTTAGGGCTTTTGACATATTTTCTCTAATTTTTCTCCGTAGGAAATCTACAGCCTAGACCTGCAAATCACACACAAAGGAGAGGTAAAAATTTTGTTGGGTGAGTGGATAGGGGTCTGGGTTGGTTAAACCCCTTGTTGGTAATTAAAACTTTAAATGAATGTAAATAAGAATGGAGAATGATGAATAAACAAAAGACAATGTTGCAACTCACCAAACTCTTCAATAAAGTGTTGCAAATATGCTTGAAATTGCTACAATAGATGTGGTTCTTGATCTTTACTTGAATGATGTGTTGGTATTAGATGAAGATTATTGGCATTGTATTTGTTGATTGGATTTGGATTTCCATTGATGTCAACTCCATGGTATAATGTCCACTCATAATAGCTACAGGAAGAATGCAACTATAGCTGCAGGAAGTATGCACTACAGGAGATATGCAGATGCGTCTATAGGAAAGTATGAAGTTTTATGCTACACCATTGTGCATATTTTAATAGGAAGTATGTGTTGTAGGAAGTATGCATTGTAGGAGATATAAAAATCAGGTTGTAGGAAAGTATGAAGTTTGTCCCTATAGAAGTGTGCATCTTTTAATATGCAAAAATATAACTATGAAAATTGACAAACAGTTGTCCATATTTAATATACAAAAAGGAAAAAAGAAAACTTTGGAATCAGGGCCAATAAGAGATGAATTTTTTGGCATACATGTAGCAAACAACATGTGGATTAATTATGCATTTTAATGATTTGGAGATTTGGCCGATTAACCCATTATTTATCCTACTAGGGTTTTTTTATCTGTGTGTTTTTGGTGTGGCATAAGTCGGTTGCCTGTATTCGGTTACAAGAGATTGGATTTGTTTCTATCTATATTCAGATGGTATGTTAGAGGATAATGTGCAGATATGAAGAAAAGAAGGTTATTCTTGTTTGTATCTGCAACATAAGGTGTGTTGGTTGATACCCCAAGTCAATTCCTCCATTCAAAAAGGGAATTGTTTTGTTTGATACATATGAGATGCTTTACCTATTCAAACCTTCTTTCTTTGTTCGAGTAAGATTGTATTTTATTCTTTGCTTGGTGGGAAAGCTTCCTTCTAAAGTGGTCATGAATAAATATATTTTTAAATCTATTTTTTGGGTTTCTTACCTCTTTCTGAGTTTGTTCGATTGTCGGTGATGCTATAGATTTATTATTTATTATTAAAATCAGATTTGCAAGTTGTAGATATTTTCAGAATATCAAAGCTATAGGAATCTGATCATTGTTGATAAACTTGGCATCAAATAATCAATGCAAAATAAATCTATGTTTGAAAAGGCATTGTTAAATTGATGGTGGCTAGTTTAAAAAGAAGAAGTAGTATCAATAATTTCAGTTACCTAATAAGAGCATACCAAATCTTGCAGATGGAATATAAGTGGAAGAGAATAAGATTTTGGTTCTTTAATATTATATATAAAGTAGCTGTAGGAGTATCAGAATTCTACAGAAATATTGTTGCAAGAATGTCAGAAAGTTACTAACAGAATGTTGTAGAAAAATTTGTTTGAAGATTAGGGATTTGAAATCTCTTCATTCCAACTGTTGTAATATATATCCAAGTTTTTTATTCATTGAATATGAGAATAAAGAGAGTGTGTGCAAAATTTTGTAATCTTCAGAGCAGAGAGTGTGGTAGAGGAGGTATGAGTGTCAAGAAGAGAGTAGATGAATTTTTAAAAACAAAGTATCCATTTTTTAGTATTAAAAGTTCTATTTTCTACAAAAGTGTGTGAATGCATGTTTTATTTTTTGTAGAGACTTGGTGTGTGGATGTAGATTATAGTGTCCTTTAGAGTAAGTGCAAGGATACTTGTACCAGTAGTGGATGATTGAAGACCAATGGTTGTTTGAAGAAAAAAATTAACAAAAGACTATCAATTACAGGGATTTGTTTGAGTTACAAAACTTCATTTGTAATATGATACTAAATTTGTAATAAAAACTATCTCATTTTATAATCATCTCAGTGGATGCTCAGATTAGGGGTGGAAGCTCCTTTGATTTGCTGCTCATAAAACTGGAATTGGTGTTCCTTTTGGGCTAGTGCCCATACATTGTAACAAAAATAATTTTTATTGTGAGGCTGGATTAGAGCAGTAGCTTCCAACAACTATTCTCACCAAGGTTTTTCCCATCTTGATTCTTCCTCGTACATATTGTGTTATGTGATGCACTTTGTGTGTTTAATTTAGATACTTTTCCTTTGCTCAAGTTTATGCTTTCAATATTTATTTTCATATTTCTTAGAAGAGTTAAAATTAGTAGTCCACTGATTCAGCCCCCCCCACCCCCCCCCCCCTCTCAGTTGTCTTTGTGTTCCTTCAATTGGTATCAGAGCCAAGTTCCCTGTTAGAAATATTTCTCTAGCTTGGGTAGATTTTGATTTGTGAACATAATGTGTAAGCATGAATCCTCTTTTGTGAAAGTAAATATCTTTGATGGTACTAACTATGCCTTTTGGAGTAGAATAATGGAAACCTACTTGTCCTCCTTAGGTTGTGATGTGTGGATGAGTTTCAAAAATGGTTATACTTCTCCCCAAACACCTCCAACTAACCCTAATGCTAAGAAAGAATATAAGTACAATTCCAAGGCCAAACATGCTATTCTTAGTGGATTGTTTGATACTGAGTTTGTAAAATTTATGCACTACCAATATGAAAAGAAAACTTGGGATAAGCTACAAAATATTTATGAAGGTGATGAGAGTGTGAAGGAAGCCAAGCTACAAAATCTCAAAGCTCTTTTTTAAATATTGAAAATGAGGGAAGATGAGAATATTGTTGATTATTTGCTAAGAGTTGATGAGATTGTTAATGTTGTAAGAGGAATTAGAGAAGAAAATGAGGATAATGTAATTGTTAAGAAAGTTCTAAGGTCACTAACATCAAGATATGACAATAAAGTTTATGCCATAGAAGAAGATAGAGATATGAAGAATTTCTCCATGGATGAATTATTTGGTTCATTATCAGCCTATGAAATGAGGAGTGTGAGTGTTGAACTTGATAAGAAATAATTTTCCTTCAACTTAGTGAAGAAAGGAAAAGAAGGAACTACAAATTTTGATCAAGAAGAACTTGACAATGCTGAAGAAAACTTTGTCAAGAAGCTGGAGAAAGGATCAGGCAAGTATAAAGACAAGCTTCCCTTCAATTTTTTTAATTGTGGCAAGATTGGACATTTTTTTGCCAAGTGTCCTTATGGGAAGAAGGAAGAGAATACTGAAGAAACTAATAATTTCAGACCTAAGAAGTTCTATAAAGCTAAGAAGAAGATAATTCTTCTCGCTGTTGAAAGTTAAACATTAGATGAGGAAAGTAATTTAGCTAAAGACTCTAGTGAAGATGAGAAATAGGTTAATATCTTCATGGCACAAGAAGTTATAAATGAAAAAAAGACTTCAAATATTGAAAATAATGCTCAATCCAAAAATTCAAAAATAGTTGATAGTGATGAGGAAGATGAAGATGATGTTGAGGTTAATCTTGAAGGAGACATGATTCGTGCTCTTAGTGAATTAAAGAAGTTGAAGAAAGAGAACTCCAAACTCCAAAATAATGAATTCAAAGAACAAGACCAGTTATAAAAGAGTATTTTCACTCTAAAGAATCAATTGGAAGAAACACATAGAATGGGTGAAGTTTTGAAATCAGAAGCGGAGGAAAAACAAAAATAATGTCAAAGGTTGGAACAAGAGGTTGTAACTCTAAGAAAAGAGTTAGATACTTGTCAAGAAGACCTAAAGTTGAGAATGAAAAATGAGTTCAACACTAATGCACTAAATGATATACTTGGTAAGAAGAAAAAGAGTAAGAACTATAGAGTTATAGGTAATGAACATGGTAAGAGCTCCAATATGGGTGAAAAACTCAAGAAGAAAATTGTTTTCACTGTTGCCTCTAGTGACAAGGTTGTCTCCCAAAGTAAAAAAGTTGTTTTTGATGATATTGATGTTGCCCCAAGTGATAAAGTTGTTGTTCCAAGAGATAGTCTTTCTACTCCAAAGGATAAAGCTAATGTCCTACAAGTTAATGTTGTTTCCCCAAGGGTGAGAATATCTACTACTATTGTGGAGACGAAAAAAACATTTTTTGGTATAATAGCTTGTATACTCCTAGATTTTATGGTTGTTTTTTTAGATGCAATGCATATGGCCATAAGTTCATTCATTGCAAAATGGTGAGAAGATAAGCTCCAAGTTTCAGAAGAAAAAAATCTTTTGCACCCTTGAGAGATTTGGATATGGAGTGTCACCATTGCAATAATCTAGAACATAGAAGTGGAAATTGTGGGAGTTTAAATTAGACCAATTAAATATTTAACTTTCCTATGTTCAAGGAGAATATAGAATGTTATTATTGTTGAAACTATGGACACACTAAAATTTTTTGTAGATAGAGGTCTACTAAACTTGAAAAGAATTTAGTTGCTTCCCCCAAGAACAAAGATGAGTAAAAAATAGCAACAAAGAAGAATGAAACAAAGAAACAATGGAAAGAGGTGAGTAAAGAAAAAGTTTAGTCAAGCATGATAGCACAAACAACATTACATGCAAAGAAGAAAAATTTATGGGTGATAGATATGTTGGAAAAAAAAGGATAGACAACTAAGAGGGGGGTTGAATGATTTGTCACAGAATTAAGACTTATTCAACTTTAAACAAACTTTAATCTCATATCTGATAATTAACAATGGAAGAATAAATTAACAACACATCAGAGACACATGAACACTAATATTTTTATACATGGAAACCTTGTTAGGGGAAAAAACACGGTGGAAGTTAGTCCACAAGATTATACCCTGTTACAAGTATAATAAAATAAATGAATAGGGAGTGCACATGCATTCATGCACACTTCCTAGAGCTTGGTGCTCAAAGGAAAGCGCACTGCCTTACATAAAATAATTAGATTAAATCCATTTGATGAGGTTAAACTGATAAATTAGCTTCTAAAAAATCTTGATGACAGTTCCAGTTAGGCACAAAAATAATTCTACACACTCTGCTCAATCTCTTTCATACTCTACTCTACTCATGAATGATTTTAAATTTATTCACACATATATACACTGAGCATACACTTATAATGAAGAGACAATCGCTCTTATATATCCACTATATGGATTTACATCAACAATTCTGTCAGCCAAGAATAAAGAATAAATTACAACTGCCAGCCTTAATGCATCAATAAATATTGATGCACATCAACCTAAGTTTGTCACAACATAGTGAGGACCTAAATCAACATCCTCGAATATGCCAAAAAATAAGATATTAATCCTCATGGATCCACAACACGTTACCAACATCATGTCGGCCAAGAACATGAAAACTCGAGCACACATCAGAAAAATCTCCGATCACAATCACACCAAAAAATTTGAATGCACAACAAGGATAGATCATGATCTAGACTCATCCAAAAACATCACAAGAACATGCGCAACAACTGAAATTTTCATAATTTCATCATCTTCTTCCCAAAACACCTGCTACAGTAACAGAGTGACTGTAGGAACACAAAAATTCATAACTTCCTCAATTTTTGATGTGTACCATTGAAAATTTTAAACAACATACTAGATAGGCTTAATAAAAAACCCTTCAGTGTGTGACACCTAAAACTCAACGTATAAAACTTTTCATTACTCTGACCTTCTTAGCTTCACTGTCTGTCAACAATATAATTATTACAATTTTCTCAATCTCCTCAGCATATACAACCTTCAGAATCACCAATTCTAATAGTGTTGACATTAATGCCAACCACATATCAGCAACACAATAAAAAAATCCAACAATCTTCCCCTTTGGGATTGATGGCAACACATGATGCAAAAAGTAATACCATCAACACAACTAGTTGTTCACATACTTCTCTCCCTTTGATCTGCAATTCTCCTCTCATAGACCCTCTCTCCCTTTCTTGACTCTTCTCCCCCTTACATCAAGAGTTTTTCACATTATTCTTCTCCCCCTTTGATATCAATGGAAAAGGTACACATGCTCTGATCCTCATATTTAGCACATCTGACTAATCCCCCTGAGTATAAGCCACCACAACATTAATTCAGAATAAGATATTGTTGATGGATGTTTTCTGCACAGCAACAACTCAAACATAACATAAAATATCCTATCTCTCTTGAAAGGTTGAACTCTATGAGAAAAGAGATAACCCCAAGGTCTCTCAGGTGTCAGGTCTTGACAATGCAGTAGAATCACTTAGTGATAAATGTGAGAATGCTAGTAATCACAAAGGGAACTTATAAAAAAAGTATTGGAGGCTCTAAAATTATTAAGTTTAATAATAGAATGATACTCAAATTCCTGGTTCCAACTGGAGTTCAAAGAAATAATAAAATACGAGGGTTTTAGAAATCCTAAGACTAATACTACTCTCGAGATTAACGATAGTGATGATGGAATACTTGGAGTGAACCAATCCATATAAAACTAATTTCTACTCAACCCAGGTTATACCTACAATCCCACAGAAACAATGCAATCTTCTTAGGTATTAAAGATTTTCAGATCATAAACATTCATTCAATGGAGTTGGATGAATGTCTATAATTGAACTAAGCACATGAGTATCAGGTATAATTTGACCTTGTGCAATAATCCCATTATCAAGAAGCTACCCAAAGTGTGAACCAAAGATCGCTACAACACTCCAAGCATTGAATCACTAGCACCATTAAATTCCTTAACTCTAATCTAAAATGCATTCAGATATTTCTAAGCAATTTCAAAAATAGAACAAGAATCATGCAGAATGAATTAGTTCAAAGAAGGCATGAGTAATAACACAATTTCTTCACTTACATTGAATCATCAATAATTACAAAAATTTGGTTGTTCTGTGTTACAACATTTTCTTGAAATATGACTAACTTCTAACTCTAACCTTTTGCTCTAATTCTAACAAATTAACTCACTATCTAAACTGATTGGTAACCAACTTAGCCAACCCTTACAAATGAAATCAAAGGTCATAAATATAGAAATCATGCCCCCACGAACCAGAGCTAGGGTTACAAATAAGGTCAACCACCAACCAAATCGACCCCAACAGCTAGCAATAAATCACTGCCCTACATTGAATGTGTGAGGCGCCCTCCTCAGATCGACCCTAGATTCTGCAAATCTCGAGTTAGGTAGCTCGAACCTCCAAGTCCCATCTACCATTAATGCCTCACTCACATGAACAAAAGAATAATAATGTGTGTGCAATGCCAGTATGAATATGAGCCACCAATAAAATCCGAGTTGGGAAAACAGATGAATCAAATCAAGTTAAACTAGGTTGATCCCTCCATGTCACGTCTACCTTGGATCAATGGCCACCCAATGCTTTGACCTTGCATGTACGGATAGGTTTCGCCCATCTGCAGCCACAATATGTACTTGGTTATATCCCATGGATCTTGCCAAATCTTCAAAGTACACCCATCCTTCCTTCGGCCCAAAAAAAAAACTTCAGCTCGATCCAATCAACATTCAAAATGGCCACCTTAATGCTCAATACATCATCAAAATCCAAGTCGATCCAACAGATTCCCTACGGTAAGAAAACCAAGTGAAAACCCAAGAAGAGGCAAAACCAAAAATAGATGGAAGTGGAAATGAAACCAAAGTAGGAACAAAGACAAAATAGGTGGAAGTGGAGAGAGGACCAAGACAAGAACAAAAGGAAAACAAGTGGAGGCAGAAATGAAAAAAAGATGAGAATTTTCGCAAATTCCCAAGTTCAGACCCCATCCCGGTTCTGGTTCTAGTTCTAGCGAAGGAAAGGAAGACTGAAGTAGACCCAAGGGATAGAGACCAAGCTGAAGGAAGAACACAACGAAATGACAAAGAAGTGGGAAGCGAAGCCGGAATGAAAATGGAAATCGAACCGTGAACTTTGTCAAAGTTCAGATTTAAGTTCCATCCCAATTCTACCTCTGACAAACAAAGAAAAAAAAATGAACCAAGGAAAACCCAAGGGAGGAAACCGACTTGAAGGATGAAGACAAGAAAACCAAAAGGTGGGAAGTGGAGCCAGAATGGGAATGTAGACTGAACCATGAACTTTGTCAAAGTTCAAAGTTAAGTTCCATCCTAGTTTTCCCCCTAGCAGAACAAAAGAAACAAGGCCAAAACAGAAAAAGAACAACTTCCAAGACCAAAAAAAAACACCAAGGGAAAACACAAGGAAAAGGAACCCACCCCTAGAGAGGACATCCACGAGACTTCAAAACCACCATGAACTCAACACAAAGGCACCCATAACTAAGAGAAGCACTAAAGACCAAAACCCAAAGATTTTCAAAGATAAGCTAAAAAGGGGGCAAGGCCATAGAAAAGGGCCAAAAATGCAACCAAAAGAGGGTCCCCACTTTTAGTGGGGCGTGTGTGCAAAACTGCACAATAAATGGCGACTCCACTAGGGAAATCCTCCAAAGAATTTCAATGAAAAACTAGAATCAAGAACTCAGAATCCTTGGTTTCGTACACCAGATACCAGGTTACTAATGGACAAGGTTTCAAAAATCACAAGAAAGCAAACCTTTGCTGTAATAGGGTCAAAGTGTGTGAGTATGCATTCATTTCCCTTTCCTAAGTTGCAGTAGGGACCAAACTCAATCTGATAGGACTACATAAGAATTCTAACTCCAAAAGCAACTTGGATAGAGCCTCGCTACTAGGCATTCGTAGCCCTGAGGAGGTTATCACCGTGGCCCTCCCTAACATAGCTCTACTACCAGCTAGGCTTCCATAACCGCAGTAGAGATACTAGGATACCCCTGATAAGGTGAACATTTCTTTTGATTTTCAATATTTTATTTTATTTTCATTTTCTTGATATTCTCTTTGAGATTTTCTTTTAAAGCTTTAATTTTCACATTGTAGGAAATGAAGCCCACACTCAAGGATGAGGACCACAACGACACTAGAGTAGAATTTAAGATTTTCACCTAGCCAGACCTCTTAAAGACCACATGCAACCTTGGAATTCTTAAGATTTGTGTGAAGATATAAGATCGAAATACATTCCCAAATTTTGACTTAATCAAGTGACTCCAATTCCTAGTACATGCAACATCAGGTGAAGGAATTCCACCAGTTCAAGTGAGCTTGAAAAGATGATTAGAGTTTGTAAAAGAAATCCCCAGAACAACCCAGATAAGAAATCAGTTATACAAATGCAATAAGCCCAGAGGAAAGCAAGGAAACCCAAACCAAGAGCAAACCAGAAAGCCAAAACCAAGTGAAGAATACCAACCCAAACTAGAAGCAAAAAAAGAGAAAAACAAACAAAGGAAACCCTACTCTAACCAAGGCAAAAAAAAATAGTAGAAAGGAAACCTAATCTACTTATGTACAAAGATAGATCTAGAAACAACTCAAGATTGTAAATAATGCTTCAAATACTGCCCATTGACAAGAAGTGGGATATCCTCTCTAGTGTGGGTTTTCAAATGGAAGGCATTATCTCCCAGAATCTCTACAATCTAATAAGGGCCAAGCCAAAGTCTGTCAAATTTTCCATGCTCCCATTTTCTATCATGGGCTTTATCCCAGTAGAGAACCAAGTTAGAGATTCTAAAGGATTTCACATTGGCTCACCTATCAAACCATCTCTTCACTACACCTTAATGCCTAGCAAAGTTTTCTAAGGCTTAATATCTTCTCTCTTCAAGGTTTAACAATTCATTCAACTGGGTTTCACGCTTATCTTCTCCATCATAGTACTCATTGATGAATTGCAAGATAGGGATCTTCAACTAGATGGGAAAGATAGCTTCCAAACTGTACACTAGGTGATAAGGAGAGGTTCCTAAGGATGTCTTATGTCTAGTGCAAGCTATCCAAAGAGAAAATCTAAGCTAGGTGTGCATATCCTTGGGGTTCTTTTCTAGTATTTTCTGAATAACTGTCAACAGGTTCTTATTGGAAGACTCGGCCAAACCATTCCCCTTTAGATAGTAATTAGATGCAAATTTTATGGAAATTCCATTATCATAAGCCCAATTAGAAAAATTTAATGATGAAAATTCAAAACCATTATCACTAACTACAGCTAGTGGAGAACTAAAGCAATTAATAATACCTGACTCCATGAAATTTAATACCACTTCAGAAGTGCATTGATTGCATGAAAGAACCTCAGTCCACCTTGTAAAGTAATTAGTTACAGTAAGAATGTACTTGTGGCCTGAAGATGAAGGTGGGTTGACTGGACCTATGAAGTCCATTCCCCACTATGTGAATGGTTTTACCTCCATGATAGGTTGAAGTGGAAGAGATGCACACCTCTCCCTATTTTCCAAAGTTTGACAAGCATGACAAGTTCTCACATGGTTATGTGTGTCCTTGAACAAGGTAGGCCAGTAATAGCTTGCCCTCAGGATCTGATTTGCAATGGAAGCTGTTGAACCATGGCTTGTACCATTTTTTCTTGAAATTCAATCATCACTCTCCCTACCTCTTCCTTGCTTAGGCATTTCAATTAGACACCTTCATGATTTGTATTGTATAAAACAACTCCTTTCATCATAAAACTACCACTCTTCAAACATAGAGATCTCCTTTGTATTTTATTAAGGTGTTCGAGACACTGTTGGTTCAAATGATAGTGGAGAATATCATCATACCAGTCCCCTGGAGAAACATCTTCAAGATTATAATGTTAGGCTACAAGGTCACGACCCATTTATGCCATTATCTTGGTGAGTCCTTGCCCTCTTACCAAATTCATGGGTTGAATTTCAATATCATACTCTTGTAGCATAGTTACCCACATGTCTCTCTGTTCAACCAATTCATTCTGCATCAACAATAGCCTGACTATAGGATCAAGGACTATAGATAAGACCTTGTTTCCTAGTATATAGTGTCTGAAATTCTTCATAGTTTAGATCAAGGCATAAACCTTCTTTTCAACATTAGAATATCTCAGTTCTACATCTTTCAAAGCTGCACTCATGAATGCTATGGGATGCTCATTCCCTTGATCAAACTTTTGTGTCAACAAGCCAGCACAAGACTGATCAGAGGAAAATGAATAGATATAGAATGACATAACATAATCAGGACTCACCAAAACAAGGGCCTCAAAAATAGCTCTCTTTATTTATGAAAATCCTTCATTAGCCTTTGTATTCCATTCAAACTTTTCTTCTTGCTTCAACATGTCATTCAATGGCTTGACTATCTCTACAAATCCAGTGATAAACTTTTTGACAAAGTTAATCTTGCCAAAGAATGACTTCATTTCTTTCTTGCTTGCAGGGGTTGAATTTTCAGTATAGCCTCTACTCATTCAAGGTTAATGGTAATGCCCTGTTATGAAATAACATGTCCCAAGAACTTTGCCTCATTGATTCCAAAGATGCACTTCTTTGGATTAAGTGAAATGCCAAATTCCCTGCACTTCTAGAATACTTTGTATAAATCTACAAAATGATCACTTCTCTTTTTCGAAAAGACTATCAAATCATCCATGTAGATGATGATGCACTTTTCAATTATGTCTTTGAGGGAAATATCCATAGCTCTTTGGAATGTAGCTCCAACATTGATTAATCCAAAGGGAATTCTTTTGTAAGCAAAATTTCAGCATTTTGTAGTAAAGATAATTTTGTGCCTATCTTCATATTGGACCATGACCTGGTTGTATTTAAATTACCCATCTAGAGAGGACATCATCTGAGATCCATTAACAATCTGAAGTACCACATCTAGTGAAGGGATTGGGTAATATTTTTTATGATCTATTCGAGTTCCTGAAATCAACACACAGTCTGATTTCTCCATTATTCTTCCTTACTAGAACCAAGTTTGCAACCCATGTTGAATGTCTTACTAGAAATATGATTCATTTTTAAAGTAGCTTTTTCACTTCCTTCTAAATGATGGGCTCCAAGAGAGCATTAATTGTTCTTTGTCTTTGCCTGAATGGCTTAACATTTGACTTGAGGGCAATAGTATGTGTAATGATTGAAGTGTCATATGTCCTCAATTCATCATAACTCCAGGCTATAACATCTTGATATGTGTGCAATGAATTAATGATTCCTTATCTCTCCTCTGGGGTGCACACATTACCAATAAAGACATTTTTTATATCAATTTGGGTCCCCATGTTGTATGTTTCACACTAATAGTTGAGGGAGTCCCTTTTCATTTTTTGCTCTTGATCTCTTATCTTATCCAGATCAAAGATCCTTTCCAATTACACCATGTCTCTTGGGATGGTATTAGTCTTCAGATTGAGGACTATTTCTAAGTCCATTTCAACCTCTTGAGGCTCAACCTCATCAATCACTTGAGAAGCAAACACATCATAGTTAGCGATAAAATCAAGAATATGCTTATCATCTTGAAATACCTAAAACTTAGTGAGATTGTCAAGCACTGAGGGTACTGGAACAAGTTCCATAGTGAAATTATTTAAGCCTGAAAGTGATAAGGGTTGCAATGTACTTGCTTCTTGTGCCAAATAATTAGTAGTTTGTTTTTTTCTTCAAGGTATTAGTTGAATGTTCAATGCATCAAATCCTTCAATAATGTCCCATATTATGTGCCTATAATTGGCCATCCTTCTATCATGGCATGAGTATTGTTTCCTTACTTTCCTAACCACTAGCTTAGAATCTCCAAACAATTGTAGAATTTTAACTTTCTTTCTTAATGCCATTAATAGCCCATAAACTAGAGCTTCATACTCAACTACATTATTAGTGCAATAGAATTGGAGTCTATGAGAAGCAAAGTATGTTTTACCTTTAGGACTGATCAGCTAAAGCCCTGCTCCTACACCCTACTTGGAGTTGGATCCATCAAACCTTAATGTCCAATAGTCATTAGCTCCTAATTTTCTTGAGACACCTTTGTCCTTGCTAATACCTGGAGATTCTTAGGGAGGCCTCAAGTTCTTTCCCTTTAGATCATTTTGAATGTTCTATATGTTAATCTTAATAGTTGGGGTTGTGTTAATGTATCCTTGCATCTTCCCCACACTAGTTTGACATAAGCAATATTCCAATTTATAATAAGGAGCATTGTGAACTCTGCACCAACTAGGAAGAAGCAACTCTTCGATGTTCATATTTTTACCCAATTGAATCTAATCTTCTACACATTTCTGGATACTCTTGGAAGTTATCCAACAAACTGAGTTTTCTATCTGTTTGATCATCAAGTTCCTCTGTTTTTTTAAATAGTGCTTCAAAACTTATGGCTTCTGATGTGGATTTAGTAGAAGAGTTTTGTAGCACCAATATTTCCTTTGTGTCCAAGGTAGGAGAGGCTACGAAATAGTTCCCCATATTGACTTCTGATACTAGTATCTCATTTGAAATATTTGGATATTCAGTAATGACATACTTCATTCTAGGTTCTCTCTCAATTCTAATTTTATTTGGGACTCCTTTCCAGGGGAGCCACATGTGAGAATGGTCTATGGATGTATATCCATTTAGTTTTGTGGTAAAGTATCTACCCAAGATCAAACCATAAGTGTCAAGAATGTCCTCTACCTGAATATTAAGTACTTGTTGCACTCTAGGATCGAAGCAACTTGCATGGGAATCATGTTCAACTCTCCCACTATATTCACCTGTGTTTTGTCTAATTGGGTGACCTTCTTCTGAGAAGATGCGGGGGTAATACTGAGAGCCCTACAAACAAAAAAAGGAATAAAATTTATAGATGGCCCTAAATCTAGTAGACAATTGTGCATATTCTTTCCAAAAATACAAACAAAAATTAAAAAAGGAGGTGTTTCCATTTTTCCTTGGATCAAACTCAAATGAGTGTCCGCTTGTGCAACCTGATTTTTATATTTTTCTTTCCTTCTATCCCCAGCTGGTGCCTGAATTAGGACTTTAGGTGCTTGTGAACTAGGAGGCCTTCTAATTGCCTCATTGAATGCTACTCCTAGTGTTGTTATACTTGAATTAAAGGACCTCAGGACTACATTTCTGATTTCAGGAACTCTTAGCAACTTGAAAGAAGATAGACTCACCTTCACTTTCCTAAGTTCCTCAGTGACCTATTCTCCTAGTTGTTCCACATTCATGTTAGTGTGGACCTCCTTAGAATGACCAATCTTCCTATCTCTTGCTGCATTAGCATTGCTCCCTTTGGAAACATTTGGTTGTCTTTCTTTTGTAAGGTATTGTATTGGCACCTGAGGGTATGATGGATTTTTATTGACATGTGGATCCAGTGGAGTAGTTAAATTATGTGGAGAGGTAGATGTAGTAAATGGACCTCCAACTTGTGGATTTCTATGGGGCTTGCTCCTCAGATCATACTTTCTCAGAGGTTGTTGAAACATCTATACTTCTTCAAGATCAATCTCTTATTCATCCAATGGGCCATTGTCGTTCTCAATTTCTTTATTAAATATTTGAGAGATTCCATCTTCATTGAGAACTTGCTTTGTCTCCCCATTCTAGCTACTTGACTCCTCTTATGGTTCATTCTCTTTATGTCTCAGGAAAGAAGCATGGTTCAACACCAAAACTAGGGAATCATAGAGATTTGAGGGTACCAGTTCTTGGCCAGTGGAGCTGTTTTTAACTTCATATTGAAAGATGGAAGCAGCAATTTGATATTCAGGACAATCAAGCTCAGAGTGTTGGCTTCTCTTGTGAAGTCTACACCATCCTAACAAAGCTTCTTCTACTAGGTACACACCACTTGGAGGTTTCTATTGACCAGAAGGTTGGTCCAGTGGAGTGGGGACTCCTCCATTATTAGGTCCATTATTCCATGGCCTCCTCTACCTAACCCACCTTGTTGGCCTCTATCAAAGTTTTGATTTATTTCATAGTGTTGCACTCTATTATAACTTGATTGCATGCTCTTTTTATTAGCTTGGAGTTGGTTATTTTGGTTCCTCAAGTACGTTACCTCTGTGTTCAACTTATTCAATTGCTTAGTTAACTCATCTAACCTTTCATTATCAATTATTGTTGTAAGGGATTGGACTCACAATTTTTGGAGGGTATCCTAGCACTAATCCAAAACCATTAGATTGGTTCAAAACTTATGAGTTTTGAAAATATGTAGGGAAACCAGCCCATGACTACGAATGGAGGGGATGGTTAGCATTTTTTTGGGGATAATTGAGCATTGGGTGAGTCTAAATTATTGGATGAACTGGGTGAGGGACCAAAGGCAACTATGGGATGGGATTCATGATAGGCATGTGATTGGTTAGAGCTTGGTTGAGAGATTGGAATTGGCCCAAGTGAGCAGCAGGTCCCAAAGATGGCAAGGGTCTAGACAAGTGTTGTCTCAGGTTGGTATTGACCTTAACAACCTTTGTATATGTGGTGAGAAGGGTAATTGGGGGATTAGTTCTCCACTTAAGGAAGGTGTATGTAAGGCTATCAAGGGCTTCAAAGCAAACTTTTAGGGAAGTGGCATCATTTCTCACATAAGGTTCTTGAAGTCTACTGTATTCTCGGTGGAACCTATTGTTGAATTATCTTATAGGCTCATTAACTTCTCTCTTCACTCTATTAAATTATTGTACAAATAAAAAACCTCCTCTCCCATAGAATAAGGGAAAATTCTACATGCAACATCCTCATGATTAATCCCTCTATCTCTTAAACAATTTTGAAATATCCGAATATGCCCCTCTATCATTCTATTAGGTTCATTTGTGTGAAACTTAGAGAAAAAATGCTCAAGGTTATCGGGAATAACATTGTAGTTATTGAATGTCAGAGGTTATGGGTTATTTTCCAAGAAAGCCATTGGTGGAGGTGGAGGTGGTGAAGGTTGATTGATGAATGGTTAGGGTTGTTGAATGGAATCAGCCTCAGAATTAGATGAAGGTGAGGTTGATGAGGGTGAGGATGGTGGAAATGGTAGGTTGGATGATGACTCCTCCATTCTTCTAGTCCTTCTTGACCTAGTTGGAGGTGGAAATTCTTGGAACTCTTCTTATTCTCCTAGTGTAGATCTGGTTCTCCTTTTGAGCCTTTTAGGAGAGATGGAATTTAGAAAGTAATCCATCTTCCTTGTTCAGGCCCTCCTTCTAGCGCCGATCCTATTGATGGGTGTTTTCTGCATAGCAAAAACTCAGACAAAACATAAAATATCCTATCTCTCTTGAAAGGTTGATCTCAATGAGAAAAGAGATAACCCCAAGGTCTCTCGAGTGTCATGTCTTGACAATGTAGTAGAACCACTCAGTGATAAATGTGAGAATTTTGGTAATCACAAAGGGACATTACAAAACAAGTATTGGAGGCTCTAAAATTATCAAGTTTTATAATAGAATGATACTCAAATTCTTGGTTCCAACTAGAGTTCAAAGAAATAATTAAAGATGGAGGTTTTAGAAATCCTAAGATTAATACTACTCTCGATATTAATGATACTAATGATGGAATACTTGGAGTGGACCAATCCCTATAAAATTAATTTCTACTCAACCCAGGCTATACCTACAATTCCATAGAAATAGTGCAATATTCTAATGTATTAAAGGTTTTCAGATCATAAAAATTTATTCAATGGATCTAGATGAATGTCTATAATTAAACTAAGCACATGAGTATTAGGTACAAGTTGACCTTGTCCAACAATCCCATAATCAAGAAGCTACCCAAAGTGTGAACTAGAGATCACTACAACACTCCAAGCATTGAATCACAAGAACCATTAAATTAGTAACTCTAATCTAAAATGCATTCATATAATTTTGAGCAATTTCAAAGATAGAACAAGAATCATGCAGGACAAATTAATTCAAAAAAGGCACCATTAATAAAAAAATGTCTTCACTTGCATTGAATCATCAATAATTACAACAATTTAGATGTTTTGTGTTACAAAATTTTCTTGAAATATGACTAACTACTAACTCTAAACTTTTGCTCTAATTCTAAAAAATTAGCTCACTATCTAAACTAATTGGTAACCAACTTAAACAACCCTTATGAATGAGGCCAAAGGCCATACTTATAGAAATCCTACCCACGCAAACCAGAGCTAAGGTTATAAAGAATGTTGACCACCAACCAAATCAGCCCCGATAGCCAGCAATAAATCGTAGCCCTGCATTGAATGCATGAGGAAACCTCCTTAGATTGACCCTAGATTCTGCAAATCTTGAGTCAAGTAGCTCAAACCCATAGGTCCCATCCATTAATGCCTCACCCATGTCTACCTTGAATCAATGCCCACCAAATGTGCCGACCTTGCATGTACGGATGAGTTTTGCCTGTTTGTGGCTGCAATATGTACTCGACTGTATCCCACATATCTCACCAAATATTCAAAGTACACCCATCCTTTCTTCATCCCTAACAACAACCTTCAAATCGATCCAATTTCATTCCAAAGTGCCACCATTAATGCTCAATATATCATCAAAATCCAAGTCGATCCAACAAAGTCCCTAAGGTAAGAAACCCATGCACAAACCCAAGTGGAGGTGAAACCAAAAACAAATGGAAGTGAAAATGAAACCAAAGCAGGAAAGGAGAAAAAAAAAGGAGGAGCAAAGATAGGACCAAGACAAGAATGGAAGGAAAATAGGTGGAGGTGGAACCAAACCTGATAGAGGCAGAAACAGAAAAAATATGGGACTTTTCACAAAGTCCCAAGTTCAGACCCCATCCCGTTTCTCATTCCGATGAAGGAAAGGAAGACCAAAGGAGATGCAAGGGAAATAAACCAACTTAAAGGCTGAACATAGTGAAACAAAAAATATGTGGGAACCAGAGTCAAAACAAAAACGAAAATTGAACCATGAACTTTGTCAAAGTTCATAGTTAAGTTCCATCTTGGTTCCACCTCTAACAAATGAAGAAAAAAAATGAACCAAGGAAAACCCAAGGGAGGAAACTGACCCGAAGGCCAAAGAAAAGAAAAGCAACGAAGAAAACATGAAGTGGAGCTGGAATAGTAACGAAGACCAAACTATGAACTATGTCAAAGTTCAAAGTTAATTTCCATCCTGGTTCTACCCTTGAAGAACAAAAGAAACAAGGCCAAAAGAGAAAACGAACAAATCCCAAGACCCAACAAAAACACTAAGGGAAAACACAAGGAAAAAGGAACCCACCCCTAGAGAGGACATCCGCAAGACCCCAAAACCTCCAGGAACTCAACACAATGACACCCATAACAAAAAAAAGCACCAAAGACCAAAACCAAAATATTTTCAAAGATAAGCTAAAAAGGGGGCAAGGCCATAGAAAAAGGGCAAAAAAGGTAGGAAAAAGAAGGTCCCTAGTTTCAGTGGGGCATGTGTGCAAAACTGCACAAGAGATATGGCTATGAATTCATGGACTGATGCAAAGACATGCATCACTCAGTTCTGATTAGGAGGGAAAATCACCCCTAACTTGCCTCTGAGGTACTCAAAAGTATTCTTAGGAAATGGCTTAGTAAATATGTCTACAATTTTCTCCTCTGTAGGTACATACTCTAGTCTAACTTCTTTGTCACTTACTTTATCTCTCAAGAAGTGATATTTGATGGATATATGTTTTGTCTTTGAATGCAATATTGGATTCTTGGAAATGTTTATGGTGCATGAGTTGATAGAAAATATGGAAATGGGTTCTTCATACTCAATTCTGACATCTCTTAGCATCTGCTTCATCCACAATACTTGAGTACAACTATTTGCAACAACAATGTATTATGCCTCAATAGTAGATAAGGAAATGAAATTCTTCTTTTTTCTTAGCCAAGATACAAACTTCTTTCCTAAGAAGAATGCACCACCACTAGTACTCTTCATGTCATCCACATCTCTTGCCCAATCTACATCAGTAAAATTGCTCAAAATAAAATCATCATCCTTAGGATACCAAAGACCAAATTCAATTGTCCCTTTTACGTATCTGAAGATTCTTTTCATAGCAGTCACATGAGACTCTTTTGGATCAGCTTGATATCTAGCAGCCATGCATACAATATTCATTATATCTATCCTAGTCTAAGTCAAATAGAGTAATCCACCAATCATTGACCTATATAATTTTTTATTTTAATTATGAGAATCACCATTCTATGTAGGTTTGCATCTGGTTACCATAGGTGTACCAACTGGCTTTGAGTCTTCCATGCCAAAAAAATTCAGTAACTCTTTTTATATATTTGGACTGTAATATAAAGATTTCATCTTCTAAATGAGTGATTTGTAGTCCTAAAATGAATTTCAATTCTCCAATCATTGACACTTCAAACTCACTTTTCATTTCATCAGAAAACTTCATACACAAATCATCATCACCTTCAAAAATAATGTCATCAACAAATACTTCAATGATCAACTCTTTATTCTAATCCAACTTGAAATATAAATTGTTGTTAGTAGTACATTTATTGAATCCAAACATCAATAAGTATTTATCCAATCTAGCATACCACTCTCTAGGAGATTTCTTAAGTCCATATAGAGCTTTCTTCAACTGACATACCATGTTTTCTTTGTTAGTCAGTTGAAATCCATTTGGTTGCTCAACATAGACTTCTTCTTCTAGCTCACCATTTACAAATGTTGACTTTACATCCATCTAATAGAAATTTTAATTCTCAAAAGCAACATAAGAAAGAAATAATCTTACAGATTCTCTCCAATAGAAATGAGGAACATTTTCTTCCAACATCATGGTTCTAGTAGTGTCTAGAACGGTTATGTTCTTTCTTTCAACAAATCCATTCTATTGAGGGGTCTAGGGAGTAGATAGTTGTCTTTAGATTCCATGTTCTTCATAGAAAAAAATCAATTCCTAGGAAGTGAATTCAACACCTTTGTTTGACCTTAATCATTTTATCTTTTGGCCTACCTCATTCTCTGTCATAGCTTTGAAGCTTTTGAAATTTTGTAATGCTTCATGTTTTTCTCTTAAGAAAGAAACCCATATCATTCTAGAGTAATCATCAATAAGCAACATAAAGTACTTTTCACTTTTAAGAATTCTGATTCTTGATGGACCACATAGATCAGTATGTACCAAATCCAGTACTCCATTAGAGTTATACTATTTTCTCCAAAAAGAATTTCTAGTCTTCTTTCCCATCTGTCATTCATTGCACATAGTGTTAGTAGGCTTCACTAACTAGGAAGATATTTAACTTCTTGAGAAGAACTTATTTTGAAATTTTTATCAAAGTTCACATGACACAACCTCCTATGCCATAACCAGCTTACATCAACTTGAGAAATTAAAAAAAATTCACTAGCAACACTTAAGTGAAAAATATTACCTCTTATCTTTGTACCTGAAGCAATCACATTTCCAGAACTTCCCCTTATCCTGCATTTACCATCCTTGAACTGGAGATTGTAACCCTATCTACCATTTTTCCAACACTCAACATGTTATTCTTTAAGCCTTCTACATAAAGAACATTATTAGTAGTTTGTTTACCACCAAAATAAATAGTGCCTCTACCATGAATCACACCAAAAGTGTTGTCTCCAAATATTACAATGCCACCATCATATTTTTCCAAGCTTACAATCTTGCTTTTGTCACCAATCATATGATTTGATCATCCATTGTCATTTACCCACTCATCCTTTTCTTCAATTTTTACTACAAGAGCCTTCTCAACATTCACGTTACTAGTAGATTCAATGGACAACTGGCCATTTTCTTTGATAGCAATGAATACATATTCATCCTCATTTCTAGTTTCTTTATCAAATTCATCATCAGTAGCACCTTCTTCAGCATAATAGCATTTATTTTGAAATCTAGTCTTATCAATTTTATAGTTAGAGACTCTTCTAGGACACCTTGATGCAAAATTACCTATTTTACTACAAGAAAAACATTTAATAGGTAACTTTACTTTAGACTTACCATGACCTTTGGCTTCTCTTTTCATAATCAATGCTTCCAATTCTTCTATTTATTTTTCTTCATCTTCATACTTGAATGTATTTTTGGAACACTCTCCCGGATCATATCTCTTCTTGTTTTTCGAATATAGTAGCTTTGAATGCAGATTTGATCTTAGAAGTAGATTCGCAAAATTCACTTAACTCAAAGGCAGAAATTTTTCCAATCAGCATGTCTCTTGTAACATTTGTCACTATCCTGAGTTCATCAATAGCATGAGATTTTTCTTTGTAGGAAGGAGGTACGAATCTAAGTATTTTAGCCACAATCTCTTCTTCATCCAAGAATCCACCAGCACACCTAATACTCATCACCGATTCATTTACCTTTTGAGAGAAATCAAGGATGTTCTCATCTTCACTCGTCTTCATGTCCTCCCACTTTCCTTTTAGACTTTTTAGCTTAGCAACTTTCAATAGTAGATCTCCTTCATATAATGTTTCCAACTTTTTCTAGATCTCATGTGCAGTCTTTAGACCTATCACATTTTTCATCTCTAAATTTGTCAAAGCACTCAACAATGCTTCAATAGCCCTAGCATTTATTTCAGCTTCTTTCATTTCATCAACAATAGAGGGACCATTCTGAGGAATAGTATATGCATTCTATGTAATCTTCCAGAAAGGTTCACCAATGCACTTCAAATGACATTTCATTCTAACCTTCCACAGAGAGTAGTTTGTT
Organism: Sequoiadendron giganteum; assembly: GCA_007115665.2. Lineage (NCBI taxonomy): Eukaryota > Viridiplantae > Streptophyta > Pinopsida > Cupressales > Cupressaceae > Sequoiadendron > Sequoiadendron giganteum. Next base: position 659,864,961 of record CM021101.1, on the reverse strand, counting down.
CCATCGAATCTAGGACTTTCCTTCTTGTAATATGTCATCTCAGACCACCTCAAGTTGATAATATTTCCCTTCATAGGTAACCTACTCTGATACCAATTGTTGGAAAAACAAGGATAGACAATTGAGAGGAGGAGTGAATCAGTTTTCATAGAATTAAGACTTATTCAACTTTAAACAACCTTTAATCTTAGATCTGATAAATAATAGTGGAAGCATAACTTAACAACACATTAGAGACACATGAACACCAATATTTTTATATGTGGAAACCTTGTTAGGGAAAAAACCACGGTAGATGATAGTCCATAAGATTATACCTTGTTAGAAGTATAATGAAAGAAATGAATAGGGAATGCACACTACCTAGAGCTCACTACTCAGAGGAAGTCTCATTGCCTTACATAAAATAATCAGATTGAATCCATCTGATGAGGTTGAAATGAGAAATTAGCTTCTAAAAAATCTTGATGATAGTTCGAGTTAGGCACATAAAAACTTCTACACACTATACTCAAACTCCTTTACACTTTGCTCAATTTATTTCACACTTTTCTCAATCTCTTTCATACTCTTCTCTTCTCCTGAATGATTTGATCTTTATTCACACATATATTTCACATATATACACCGATCATACACTTACAATGAAGAGACAATCGCTCTTATATATCCGCTATACAAATTTACATCAACAACTCTGTCAGCCAAGAATAAAGAATAAATTACAACTATCGGCCTTAATGCATGAAAAAATCTTGATACACATCAATCTACGTCAGACACAACATAGTGAGGACCTAAATCAACATCCTCGAACATATCAAACAATAATATATTAATCCTCATGGATCCGCATCACGTTAGCACCATCATGTTGGCCAAGAACATGAAAACTCGAGCACACATTTGAAAAATCTCTGATCACAATCACACCAAAAAATGTTGGCGTACAAATAGGATGGAGAATGATCTAGACTCATCCATGAATGTCATAGGAACATGCACAACAACTGAAATTTCAAAAATTTCATCATCATCTTCCAAAAACACCTGCTACATTAACAGAATGACTGTAGGAACACATAACTTCATAACTTCCTTAGTTCTTGATGTGTACCATTGAAAATTTCAAACAACATACTAGATAGGCTCAGCAACAAACCCTTTAGTGTGTGACACCTAAAACTCAACGTACAAAATTTTTCATCACTTTGACCTTCTCAGCTTCACTCGTTGCCTACAATATATTTATTACAATTTTCTCAATCTCCTCGATATATACAACCTTCAAAATCACCAATTCTTGACATCACTTACAACCACATATCAGAAACATAACCATGACATCCAAAAAGATATTAGTTTCTCCAACCATATGACTGGCAACAGGAACAAATTCAAACAGTTAGAAGATTGGAATTGTGGTTCAAATAAACTTGGGAATAACTCCTCAATGAAGATACAAGGTAAAGGAACCCTAAGAATTGATGGAAAACTACTTACAAATTATGTCTACTATGTTGAAGGGCTGGAACACAACTTACTCAGTGTAAGTCAAATGTGTGAAAATGTTTATAAGTTTTCATTTGATTCCAAAGGATGTGAAATAAAAAAAGAGAACAATAGAAGATTAGTTGTTGAAGGTAAATAAAGGATGGAAATGTCTACAACCTAAAAGAATGTCATGAAGATTAATGCATATTTGGAAAAATGGATTGGAATTGGTTATTGCATAGAAGGTTGGGACACATAAAAAAAATCAATATTTTCAAGGTAAGCTCAAAAGGTTATGGGATACATATGCCAAAGATAACTAAACCAACAAACATTATTTGTATTGAATGTAAAAAAGGGAAGAAAACCAAAGTGAGTTTCAAGAAAACAGAGTACTCAACCACAAGGCCACTTGAGTTAGTACATACAAATTAAGGTGGTCCTACAAGGACAAGATCTTTAAATGGTGACAAATACTTTATGTTGTTGATTGATGACTACTCAAGGATGACCTGGGTAACTTTCCTACAAGATAAGTCACAAGCATTCTAAAGATTCAAAGTATTCATAAAAATGGTAGAGAAACAAAGTGGTTTCAAGTTGAAATGTTTAAGATTAGATCGTGGTGGACAATTCACATCAAAATAGTTTGAAGATTATTCTGAACATGGGAATAGAGGACAATATTCTGCTACTCAAACAACTCAACAAAATGGAGTTGTTGAGAGGAAGAACAAGAGTGTGAAAGAAATGGAAAGAACTATGCTTAATGATTCAAACCTACCAAATTTTTATTGGAAAGAAGTTGTTAATACAATAGTATACACATAAAATAAATCCCAACTAAGAGTGCACAACAAAAGGACACCTTAAGAGCTATGGTATGGTAGGAAACCTTATCTCAAATACTTCAAAGTCTCTGGTAGTAAGTGTTTCATTAAGAAATATGATGATGATGGGATTGGTAGTTTTCATGTAAGATGAGATGATGGCATATTCTTAGGATAGTCAACTCATAGTAAAGCATATAAGTGTTTTAAAAAACACCTCAAAAGAGATTAGTTTACTATGTACATGTGAGAATAGATGAAGATTTGCATAATTCTAAACTAAAATCAGAAAATCAGATTGAAGAACATCATGATGAAGGTGAAGAGAATTCAGAAAGTGAAGAAGATGTAGTTGGAAGAAATCAAAATAAAACCCAAAGTAAGTATGTTCAGAAGTACCACCTTGAAAAATTAGATTATAGGAAGTAAATACCTTGGTGTGAAAACTAGAAGAAGACATTCTAGAAATGATGATCAATTAAATTTGTGTCTTCTAACTGAAATAGAACCAAGGACTTAGGAGTTACAATGAGGCTAGCAAGAGTGAAGATTAGATAAAGGCTATAAAAGAGGAGCTACAATAGATTGAAATAAATAAAACATGGGATTTAGTTCCAAGGCCAACTGATAAGAACATTATTGGCACAAAATGGGTCTACAAAAACAAAGTGAATGAAGAAGGTAAAGTGATTAGAAATAAAGCTAGACTGGTATGAAAGGGATACTCACAAATTGAGGGCATAGATTTCGAGGAAATATTCTCTTTTGTTGCAAGACTAGAGGCTATTAGAATGTTCTTAGCATTCTCAACATATAAGAACTAAAATGTTTATCAAATGGATGTTAAGTCTGCATTCTTAAATGGCAACCTTGAGGAAGAATTTTACATGGAACAACTTGAAGCATTTGAGTCCCTTGAACAAGGAGATTATGTATGCAAATTGAGAAAAGCATTATATGGGTTAAAACAAGCACCTAGAGAATAGTACTCTAGATTGGATAACTATTTATATCAACAAGGCTTTAGGAAAGGATGTGTTGACAAAAATATCTACACCAAAGTAGAAGGTTATCATATGATTATTATTGGTGTTTATGTAGATGATATCATCTTTTTTGGAAGCCATGATAATTTATGCAAGAATTTTGTTGATCAGATGCAACAAGAATTTGAAATGTCCATGATAGGTGAATTGTCCTACTTTCTTGGTTTACAAATTTCAAAATTAGATAAAGGAATTTTTACTTCACAAAGAAAGTATGCTAAAAACATGTTGAAAATATTTCAAATGGATGATTGTAAGCCTATTCATACACCTATGGGGACTGGATGCAAGTTGTCCAAGAATGACGATTCACCTAATGTTGATCAAACCATGTTTAGATCCATGATTGGAATTTTATTGTACCTTACTACTTCTAGACCAGATATTGTACAAGTTGTATGTATGGTAGCTAGATTTCAATCTTCTCCAAAATAATCTCATTTGAATGATGTAAGAAGAATTTTCAGATATTTGCAAGGTCGTTTGACCTATGGTTTATGGTATGCTAAACATGATGACTTCACTTTGTAAGATTACACAAATGGAGATTGGGTTGGGTGTATAGATGATAGGAAGAGCACAAGTGGAGGTTCTTTCTTCCTTGGTGGTAGATTAGTCTCGTGGAACAATAAAAATAAAGACTCTATTTCATTGTCTACAGTTGAAGCCAAATATATAGTTGTTGCCTCATGTTGCTCTCAAGTTCTCTGGATGAAGAAAACTCTAAAATATATTCAGGTAGAATATTCAGCACCTATTTTGATTAGGTGTGATAATTCTAATGCAATCAATATCTCCAAGAATCTAGTCATGCACTCTAGAACCAAGCACATAGCTATTAAGTGTCATTCCTTGAAAGAAAAAAGGAGTGAAAAAGAAGTTCAACTTGAATATGTGAATACTGGTGAGAAAATAGTTGATATCCTTACCAAACCTTTACCCAAAGACACATTTGAGTCTTTGAGAATGAGATTGGGAGTTGTCTCTCCCTCTTCAAGCACTTAATTGGATAAGGAAGTTTATGATTTAGGGGGAGCTTATTCTATTTATTCTTGCATCCATGTGTTTGATCTACTCAAAGGGGGTAGAAATGTCAAGGTTGTTATTCACATAGCAATGGTACTAGCTCATGGCATACCCTTGTTATTTCTCACAATAATTTATGATTTTCATGGTTATTGTTGTCTTTTGACCTCGAACTCATTTCTCTTTGCTTAGTATGATCCTGATAGGGGGAGACATTTTAAAAATAGTAATATTTTGTCAATATCTATTCAGTTTTTATGTTGCTACAAGTGCATAGTTATTATGGTTTTCAATTTTCAATTGGTCTTTTTTATGATAGCATGGCACCCTTTGACACTATTTTCAAAGGGGGAGAAGTTATTTATTGAGGGAGAGCAGATTTATTGATTGGTTGGTTGACATCAATGCCAAAGGGAGATTGTTGGCATTGTATTTGTTGATTGGATTTGGATTGCCATTGATGTCAAATCCATGGTATAATTTGCACTAATAATAGCTACAGGAAGAATGCATTTGTAGCTACAGGAAGTATGTGTTGCAGGAGATGTACAGATGTGACTGCAGGAAAGTATGAAGTTTTTTGCTACAACAGTGTCCATATTTTAATAGGAAGTATGTGTTGCAGGAAGTATGCACTGTAGGAGATATGCATATGCGGCTATAGGAAAGTATGACATTTTTTCATTACAATAGTGTGCATATTTTAATATGAAAAAAGACAAACGGTGGTCAATATTTAATATACAAAACAGAAAAAAGATAACTTTGGAAGATGGGCTGATAAGAGAAGAATGTTTTGGCATACACATGGCAAACAAAATGTGGATTAATTATACATTGTAATGATCTAGAGATTTGGTCGACTAACCCATTATTTATCATGCTAGGGTTTTTTGTATGCACGTGTTTTTGGCACGACATAAGTCGGTTGCATGTATTCGGTTACAAGAGACTAGAGTTTTTATGTTTGTATTCAGATGGTATGTTAGATAATAATGTGAAGATATGACAAAAATGAGGTTATTTTTGTTTGAATTTTCAACATAAGGTATGTCTATTGATACCCTAATTTAACTCCTTTATTCAAAAAGATAGTTGTTTTTGTTTGATACACATCAGATGCTTTACCTATTCAAACCTTCTTTCTTTGTTCAAGTACAATAGGATTTTATTCTTTGCTTGGCAGAAAAGTTTCTTTCTGAAGCGGTGTTGAATGAAAAGATTTTTAAATCTGTTTTCTTGGTTTCTTACCTCTTGTTGAGTTTGTTCGATTGTTGGTGATGTCTTATATTTCTTATTTATTATAAAAATCAGATTTGCAAGCTGCAGATATTTTGGGCAGATTGAAGCTACAAGAATCTGATCATTGTTGATAAACTTGGTATGAAATAATCAAGGCAAAAGAAATCTGATATTTGAAAAGGAATTGTTAAATTGATGGCATCTAGTTTAAAAAGAAGTAGTATCAATTCTTTTAGTTACCTAATAAGAGAATTAAAAATCTTGTAGATGGAATATAACTGGAAGAGAATAAGATTTCAGTTCTTTAATGTTCTATAGAAAGTAGTTGTAGGAGTATCAGAACTCTGCAGAAATATTGTTGTAGGAATGAGAAATTTACTGACATAATATTGTAGAATTTTTATTTTGAAGATTATGGATTTGAAATCTCTTCATTCTAATTGTTGTAATATATATCCAAGATTGTTATTCATTGAATATGAGAAGAAAGAGAGAGTATGCAAAATTTTGTAACCTTCAAAGTAGAGAGTGTGGTAGAGGAGGTACGAGTGTGGAGAAGAGAGTAGATGACTCTATAAAAATAGAGTATCCATTTCTGAGTTTTAAAAATTCTATTTTCTATAGAAGTGTTTGAAGGCATGTTTTATTTTTTGTAGAGACTTGGTGTGTGGATGTAGATTATAGTGTCCTGTAGATTTAGTGCAAGGATACTTGCAAAGGTAGTGGATTATTGAAGACCAGAAGTTGTTTGAGGAAATAAAGTTAACAAAATACTGTCAAGTATAGGAATTTTTTTGAGTTACAAAACTTCATTTGTAACATGATACTGAATTTGTAATAAGAAATCTCTCATTGTATAATCATCTCAATGGATGTTGAGATTAGGGGTAGAATCTCCTTTGAGTTGGTGCTCATAAATCTAGAATTGGCATTCCTTTTGGTTTGGTGCCCATACATTGTAACAAAAAGTAGTTTTACTATGAGGTTGGATTGGAGCAGTAGCCTCCAGTAGCTATTCTCACCAAGGTTTTTCCCATATTGGGTTTTCCCTGTACATATTGTGTTGTGGGATGCACTTTATGTGTCTAGTTTAGATACCTTTCCTTTGCTCTTAGTTTATGCTTTCAGTATTTATTTTCATATTGCTTAAAAGAATGAAAATTAGTAGTCCATTGATTCATTCCTCCTCTTAGTGGTCTTTGTGTTCCTTCATGATGTTGATCTTGAATCATAAACCCTACATCACAATTGTTAGCACAATAAAAAACATGACATATTAAATATTTGACATGATGATTGATGCTTGAAGAATTATCTTGAATGCTCTTGTGAACTCAATTTTTATAAGGATCAATTGAAAGAATTCCATAAATTATAACACTACAAGCCGGCATCAGATCTAGGAGAATAAAATCCTTCCAAAATTTTGAATTAAATATGATTTTGGGCCACACGGGACTCATTCACCCAAGATGGTGAATGAGTCCTATAGTATAGGGAAAAATAGAAGTTAGTAGATAATAATATGCATAAACTAACCCTAGCTAACAATCAAGCATAAAGGAGTAAAAAAACCATAAATCAAAGAAAAATCTCACCAAAACATCTTCATGCACTCCATGATTAGCCTTCATTACACTCCTCCATCTTGTTGTAGTATAATAAATTCTCTCATATTTTTATTGAGAATGCAAGTGTGACCTAAAGAAAATGACAATAGAAAAATATTGAAGATTTTTTTGATGTCTAAAACTTCTAAGATTTTCCAGGTGGGGTTTGAAATGAGAATGATAGAGCCTTTTTATAGGAAAAATTGATCTTGAATGAGAGGCTGAGATTTAAAGACAATTAATCGATGGTCATGATTAAATGATAAGGCATGGAATAGGGTTAGGGTTGAATTATAAAAAATGAATGGATGCGATTAAATTAAAAAATAATTTAATCAATGGTGGAGGTTAGATGACACAAGGAGGGATAAGAATAGAGTGTAGAAGATAAGATCAATATATAAAAAGCATTGAGTTAGAAAAGAAATCAAATCTTTTTACATTTTAGTGACCAATGACCAATTAAATAATAAATATATTATTTAATGTTAGAATATTGTGATAAGAGAAGAATCATCTTTTTGAATCAAATCATGATGTTAATTCAAAAATCAAGATATACGATCTAATTAAATAAATAAAGATTTATTTAATTAAAAAGAGAAAAAAGTCAATTAAATAATTAAAACAATTATTTAATTATGAATAATAAGGAAAGAATCATCATTTTGAATTAAATAATGATTTTTTATTCAAAATTAAGATATGGAATCTAATTAAATAAATAAATATTTATTTAATTAAAAGAAGAAAAAAGCTTAGTGAATAATTAAATAATTAAAATAATTATTTAATTATAGTGGAAAGTGGTGTGGAATTAAATAAATAAACATTTATTTAATTTTAGAAAGAAGATAGGTTTATTTAGTGATGTAATTAAATAAATAATATTTATTTAATTAATCAAATGGAAATAAATATGGGAATGAATTAATTCAATTATTGAAATTATTTAATTAATAGAGGACATATGACTTTAGGAAATAATTAAATAATTAAAATTATTTAATTATGAAGAATGAAGACAAAATATTTATGAAGAAATTAAGAATTGTAGGCCTAGGACAATTTTTAGTGTCTACATTTTTCCCCTCTTTGATACAATGTTGTTTATTGCATTGTGTCAAAGAAAAATATATGCCCCAGTAAAAGTAGAATGAGGAAGGATGATGAGGAGGTAGTGGTATGCCCCCTTGAGAGGACAATAGGGTTCAAAGAACATGAGTGTACTCTCAAAATCAATGAGAGAACTAGAAGATGAAGCGAAAAAGGATAGAGGAACATAGATAAGGATGGTGAAGATGGAGAAGAGAGGAAATGTTAGAGAAGAAAAGATGAATAGTAGCATAGATGACATGGATTTTAGCATGGAATACATGGATGTTAGTATATTAGAATGACTTCAATATTTTTCCTAAAACCATAGCATGCCTTGCATTAATCATCATTGGGAATTAAAAATGAAAAATGGACAAAAAAAACCTTGATATGAGATAGACCAAGGTGTGCAAGGTCACCCACTTGCAAAATAGATAGTCATAGACAAGGAAATGTCCTAGCTCATACTAAAGGCAAAGTTTCCCTAATCATTTTGCCAAGACATTTCGCAAATAGTAGTCAAAGAAAAGAGTCTTGAAACATCATCAGTCCTCTAAATCCTTCATGGGAAATCCTCAAGGAACTAGTAACCTATCTTAAAGACAAAAACCAAAAGAAAAATAAGACAAGACAATCCATAATGTCAACAACCAGTGAGAGTGTTTTCCAAAGTTTGATTGTTTAATGAAGCCTGGTTTTAGGAAAGATGCATATCGTATAACTAGTTTTGATCATCTGACCACCTGTATAAAGAAAATGACAATGTTTGTAAATGATGATGTTTGATTTCAGGAATGATACATCTTGTATAAGACATTTGATTGTTATGATGATTTGACCATTTTGAAAAATTGTTTGATTTGACTTCATGGCTTTGTTGGCTAGTTTGTCTTACTGATATGTGACTTGTTGTGATGTTCCAATGACCTCTTGTATGTTTTTTTGATGGGTTTTTTTGCACTTCTCAACACAGGTAATGCATAGGTGCATCACTTCTCTTGAAAGGTAGAAATCTGCAAACAAGTTACAAAATCCTATCCCAAGCTCTCTCGAGTGTCAGGTCACAACTTTCTTTGAATATTTTAGTTGGTTCATGTGATTCTCTGGTAATCACAAGGCAGCCTTACGTATGCTAAGTTGGAGGGAGATTGGTTCTTTAAATGGAGTTCTTAATATTTTGGAATGGATGTGCAATTTCTTGAAGTTCAGAACAATAATATAAACTACACCTTTTATCATCAGATTTGTCTTTATAATGATGCCTAAACTTTGCCTAAATTACTATTTCAAAGAAAGGTCAAAAGGAAAGGGAAAGGAAGGAGTTCTTGGACCTATAACTACCAATGAATAGTGATAATAAAGAATGCTACAGTGGACAACCTTCCTGAAACTAAGTTCCACTTAACCAAATTAGTCAACAGTATCATGAAACTAGTGTTATCTTCTAAGGTCTATGGATTTTCAACCATTCATTCAGAATGAAATGTGAATAAGAGATGAATTTTAAGTGTAGCAATTAAATTATGTTAAAACTAGCTTTACAATGTTATTTATCATCAACAAACAACAAAAAATCATGAACAAGGAAGGGCATCAACACAACAGTATTCTTCAGCATCAATGAACAACATATACTAATCTACTTAACCATGTAAAACACATAGAACAACAAAGTAAATCTATTCAAATATATTAACTATGAGGAGAAGAATCATGAAACATGAATGAAACTCAAGAATCCACCAAAATCAATGAATTTCTATTAGAAGTTCAATGACATGTCTTTAAAACAACTCAAATCTCTCTTTGAAAATGAGATAAGACCCCCTGTTTATAGTGCTCAAAAGGAGAAATTAGTGGCCAAGATTTAATCTCATTGTGTGACCAAGATTCACTAAAAATTAGGGTTTCACCTACCCCAAATATTTTAGAGTTTAAAATTAAATTCCTTGTCTTATCCCTATTTTTTCCTCTAGTGTTTGGTGTTGTAGCACTTTGTCCTCTATCTGATTTCCCTTTTGATACAGTTAAATAGTGAGAAACTCATCATCAATAATAGGTTTTCCTTCATTTTTCTCTACAATGGCATACTCCACAAATTTTCCAATCAGTGTTCGGACCTTGTCTGATTCCATTATATCAAACTAAAGCACTTGAAACAATAATTTCTTTGACCTACCCATGATCAACTCCCAATTATTTGTGCATTTGGATGTGGCCTTACCCATTTGTTCAAATTAGATGAAGGCCCTAGAAAAAATTCCATGAAATTTGGCGTTAGTGAGTCTGTAGCCCCATTTTCCATCTTCTTATGAAAATACAATCTTATTTTCTCGGGGTCCAGCTTGGAAACGGGCATGTCCTAGTCTATCATGAGATTCATATATTCTTCACAATCTAATCGATGTTCTTTGGCCCATTCTAGATCGATCTCTACTTCATCAAGTACTCACTCCAAGACTTCTTTTTTATGGTCTAGGCTCATTTTCCATGTTTCAACCAACCATTGATCACTCTTGGGCAGACCTAGCTCCTTTTCCCATGATTTTTTGGCCATCTTGAGGATGGATTCAAGCTTAGGAGAAGTAATCCTATAGAGCTCAGTGAAGTGGTGGCAGATTTTATCGGTGCCCTCTAGTTGTTTTTGCATGTCCCAGAACTTTTTTGTTGTTCGGATAGGATCACCTATGAACATATCACCATTATAGACTACTCATTGAAACCAATCATCAATAGCCTTCGAAGAATAATTTATTCTCCCCAACTTGCTTATATTATCCTTAGACAATAGTAGTGGCAAGGCTAACAATGCCATGGGTAGCTCTTCAACAAAAGACCATTGTTGTATGTAGGTCATGAGGTCTACCACTTGTGCCTTCAATTCCTCCTTGGAGGATTGATCCTTGTCCATTTGGTGCATGATCATGGTGACACACCCCTGTAGATGATCAATCTTTTGTTCCCTTGTGGTTGTACCTGGATTGATGGTGGAAATATTGTAACTCACCCTGTCTTCTTTGTCCAACATTGGAGTGGAAATTTGTATTGTTCGAGATCCCCACACATCCATTGTGATATGGGATCTATTTTTTAGCTTCATTTATTTTTTTACTCCTATTTGAGCTCATGCTAGGATAGCCTCGAGTCTCTCATTGGGATCCATGGGAGTGGGGGTCTTCTTTTGCAGTTTCTTCTCTAGCCATTTAGGCATTTGAGATCCCTCCTTCGGTAATTCATGATCACCTTTTTTCTCTCTGAGCATGTCGAATCTCCTTTTCTTCATGATTTGAAGCTTCTTTCTCTATTTTCTCTTCTTCTTCTTCATCTGAGTCATGGATGAATATAGTCATTTCTTCTTGTGACTTAGTAGTTTCTATGTTCTCTTTGGGGATATCTTCCCCTTTAGATGCCTCTTGTTCTTCCTTCCTGATTTTTGTATGATGCTCCACCTCAGGGCTTCTTTTCATTTCAGCCTCTTCTTCAAGCTTATCTTCTTTTTCAACCTCATCTTCTTTCTCCTACTCTTCCCCCTTGGGAGGTACTTCTTCTTGTGGGTTGAGGCATTTTTCTTTCTCTTCGGTTAAAGGCTTTATGGATACCTCCATGTCCTTATCCATTTCTTTCTTTTCCTCAAAAGACTACCTTTGAATTTAATCTCCAACATCTTTGATTTTTTCAAATAGCTCCTCTTCAAGTTCTTGGTCAGAGGATTTCGCTACATACTTGGCATTGGGGTCTTTGACATATTCTTCTAAGGATTGCGACCCTTCTTCCTCATATACTACCTCATCAATGACCAAGTTTTGATGTTCGAGATAAGAATGGTAGTCATCCTTAAATGGATCATCAATTTTGTCATCCCCCTTTTATTCTACCTCCCTCTCTTGTCTCTCCAATTCTTCTAAAATTTGCATTGTCACCTCCATTTTGGGTGGATTTGTTAGAGGAGGGACATGGAGACAGTAAACAGCTTAAGCCAAAGAAGATTGCACTATGGGGTTCATTAGTACCCCATAGAAATCCATAGGGATATTCTGCATATGTCGAGAAAAGGCTTCTGGAAGAGTGAGGGCAGGCATTATCGTAGTCTAAATTTAAGGAACTGTAGTTGATGGAGACATTGAGGAGGAGGAAATCAAGGAGGTTGTTGTGGAGGAGGAATTCTTCACCACAATAGGTGCAATAGGTGAGGTAGAGGCAAGGTGAATTGAAATTTCCATTGTAGGCAGGGAGGAGATAGGTAATACCTAAGATACCAAAGGAGGAGTAACAACAGTGGTGGTGGCAACAAGAAAATATGTGGTAGGTGGTGACTTAGGTTGCTCGACCTCTTCTTCCTCTCCTTTGTGTAATGGATCCTCTTGAATCATGGGCATCTCACAGAATCCTCCCGATGTCTTTTCTTTCTTCAAGGTCTTGCCCTTTGAAGCCTTCCTCAAGTTCACCTTATGCTTCAATTGGTGTTATGATATTTCCTTTTTTTTTGTTACCTGGTAGCTGGAGGAGATTTGGGAGCCTCTTCAATTGGGGAAAAAACAATCCTACTATTTTTTTTTCTCTCGATCTTATCTTTGATATCACTATAAGTCAGGGTAGCCCCTTGAAGCTTCAATTGAGAAACTTGTGCATCAATCCATTGCCTTGTCCTATGATCCACAGGCTTTGTCAAGATATCAAGGTCATTGACATCATCCTCATTCCAATCTATAAGGGGCAATGGAAGGTTCACAACAACATCAAACCTCAAATCTATAACAATTCTCTCATCCTCGATGATCTGATCCGACACTGAGACTAGCTTGACTATTTTGACAAAGTATGCAGTCATATGCATATAGTGCCTCATGCATACCTCCTTGTCATCCCAACAATTGGCCCAAAAATCTTCAATGTTGTGCAAATGGGAAATATTCCTTTCCCATGAATATTTTCAACTTGTTGTATAGGTCCATCCTTGGCTGAGGAGTGTGGAGGCCTAGATTGTACTTGACGATCTCCTTTTTATAATATTCAGCACTTTGGGTGGCTGGGAGACCATATATTCCCTACCTGCATGTGAGGGGATATGGCACCACTGCCCAGTTCTTGCCAACAAGGAGAGAATGTGCATTTTCTAGATCCCTTGACACTTCTAACAAGGTTAACTAGTTATTTGGATACCATGGCAGCTTATATGGCCTTTCACTAAAGCTTTTAGTTTCAATGTAAGTAAATTTAGGGAACTAAATACATAAGAATCCAAACCTCTAAATGAAGGCGTGATTGTTGTGTGTGACTCTTCTCTCGAAATCCCCTCTGAGAAGTCTAATAATGTGGTCAATAAAGGAATCAATCACCCAAAAGTAGTCTTTCTTGAAATTTCGGTACTAGAGCTATGAATTACTGTCATATACTTTCATCTCTCTCCCTGGAGTTGTGCTTTGTGCCATAAATAGTCCCTTATAAGGAAAGGGATTGACCAAAAGGTAGAATAAATAGGAGGTCATATAGAATTGGTGAGACTTCTTAACCACCAAGAACTACTCGTGTAAGTTTTTACTGATCATCTAAGCCCAATCAAACTTGGTTGTTTCTCTAATAATCTCCTCTATAAAGTAGAACATCCAATCATAGAAATAGGTCATAGTTGGGAGGCCCATGACTCTTCTCAGGAAAGTCACTAAGTCATGATAATATTCATAGAAATCACTCTTGAACAACTCTTGGGTACCTTGTTTTCACTAGCCCTCTTTTCTTTTAACCAATACTGGTTAATTAACTTCTTATAGTTTAATCGATCCACCTTCCACATATTCTCTACATATTCTTTTGTGGCTTGCTCCATAGGGTCAAAGGTGTGGATGTAGAAGGTTTGTGCTATGGACTTTCCAAATAGGTTGGCCAACACCTTACCATCTCTATCAACAATCCTTTTCCTCTTCTCCTGGTAGGCCTCCCTGCAATCCATTACCAATTTAGGGGCCACAAGGTTTGGTGGGAAATCAACTTCTTTAGCCAAAACACTCTTTCTAATCTTCTTTGTGTTTTCCATAGTAGGGTTGGTGATGAACCCCTATCTGAATTCATTGATATTGATATGACCAAGGTTGGTGTTTGTAATTTTATCCCACTTTGTAGTGACCCGAGAGGTGACCTCCACTCCCTGAAACTGACATTTCATTTGATATTTTTCCTCCTTCCCTCTCAATACTTTCATAGGTTTCTTCCCATTTTCCCTTTCTACGGATGCCCCTGATGGTCCTGAAGTTGATTCCATAAATCCTACAAGAAAAGGTGGAGTAAGAATATTTGTATAGAAAGTAAGGGGAGTGTTAGTGAAAACCTACAAAATAGGTGTTAGGAAATTCATTCTTCAAAGATCATAACATCCCTTAAAAATCATCGTTTTCCTTTCGTTTGGGGAAGATAAAGCAATGTGGGTCCAGGGATGCAGTTTTCCCTAGGTTGATAGCCATTTTGGAGGAGGCAATAGGCAGATGGTGAAGAGGGAATGACAGCCCATAGGAAATCACCCGCATTACCATTTCTACACAAAATGGGACCCACCAGGTGTTAAGTTATTTGGTTATGTGGGCCTGGTAATTCTTGAGGTCCTTGGAGATGATAGCTCAATCATTTTGGCATGCAAGTCTAGGGGTCATGGAGGGAGGTGTTGTCTTAGCCATTTGGGATCTCTACCGTTAGGAACAATGCTTGTGAGGTGGAAACCTACAAATAGAGTCCCACAAAGTGGGATCCGCGGGTAGGAAAGATGGTCGCCAAAACTTCTTTAAAATTAAAGTCCTCCAAAAAGGTGCAGCCAGGAACCTGTAGGATGCAGTTAGGTGGTGCCCACTTGGGATGGCAGAGATAGGACAAAAACCCATAGGAAGCAGTCTGCACTATCGAACCTATAGGAATCATCGACATGTAATGTTTTCTTGAGGAAAATCTGAAGGCCACAGGTCGCTCGGACTTTGCAAGGTGGGAGGCAACTTAGGCACAACCGTTTGAAAATGGTGATCATGGAATAACGGGCTCCAAACAATGGGCCACAAAGGTACACCCATGGCATGAAGAGTTAGCTATTTTATTCTTTTGAAATTTCAATGGAAATAGTGGGGTTAGGGCCCACACTATGGGAGGGTAGACACCATTGACCATTTAGAAGTGATAGTGACCACAAGGCAGTCCATAAACGGTGGCCCGCAAGGACCAGTTCACAAAGGTTCAACAGTTAGTGATTTTTTAGGGTAGTGACCAGGATGGTGAGAACGAGAGCAGGGCTTGAAGGGTGGGTAGATGGATAAGCCTCACTATTTTAAGTTAGGAATTTTCAAAGGAGGTGAATGTTAGATGATGAGGAGGTGGCATCCGCCCACAAACGTGTGCCTGACATGGATGGCAACTACAGTTAAAGTTTTTTTACTTGAAAATCTAAGGTAATGGAAGCAAAAGACTTGTAGGCCGCAAGGGCTTGATGGCCCTATTCAAAAATAGTTGTGAAGGTGCTAAGTTTTGCATGGCCCAAAACAGCTGAATTTCAAAGGATTTTCAATTTTTAAGAAATGCATTTTGTGTGGAATAGGGAGGTCTTACAACCGCTTCAAGATTTCAATGAGTTTTCCCTTAAAATTTAAGATGTTCTAAAAATTGTAACTCAAGGTATGCGGGAGCTAAGGCAAAGAGGGAATCACTTGGTAATCCCAAAGAAATGATGAAACACAAATGTTGAGACGTCCATAGGACCTCACGGGTACGAAGGCAGTGAAGGCAGGAGGCACACTGACAAATTTTAGAGAGAATGTCAATGAAAATGACATCTCAATCCCACTATTTATAGAAAATTTGATGATAAATTATACTATTAAATGCTAGTATGATAATAGTGTGGTTGGTGGGTATGATCTTCGAAACATCTTGTCAATGGGAACAGTGAAGCCCACGGGGTGGGAGGCAGCCCAATGTTTGTTGTTTCATGGATGACAAAGGTAATGGCCAAGATAGATGTGGGATCTGCAGGGTAGATGGATTGACTGACCCAGCCACTACATAAATGGTGGAGGGATGGAATTTTGGCAAGGGAGACCAATAAGCGCGGACCCATAGGGAGCAAAATATGGTAGTTTTAAGGATTCAAGGCAAACTGTCAAAGGGACACTTGAAAGGACAAATACTTGATAATTTCAAGGATGGTGAAACTTGGTTAACTTGAGATGGTAACTTTAAAAATTATTGACCACTTAGGACTTAAAAATAGGGGGCACACAAAACAAGATGAAAGTAAAAGTGACCCGACGAAAGAGAAAAGAGAGGGTCCTTGTTCCGAATGGGGCATGTGTGCTATAGGCACAACATGTTTGATGACAATGTCTAAGTTATTTGACTGATGCAGAGAACCCTAAAGGACTGACCTAATGCAGCCTCAGGGGCTCATCGATAGATGGCCTTTCCTACATAACAATATGCAAGGACCTCATAGTTTGACATGACCATTGACTTTTTTTTATGGAAAAAGAGCTAAGTCATGATTTTATTTTGAAAAACCTAAAAGGACTAACCTAATTCCTAAGGGGCACATTAAAAAATGGACTTGCCTACATCTAGTCACAAAGGAAATGTATTTTGACAATGAAAAATACTGTCATGACTTTGGTTTTTGGGATTTTGAACATTTATATGGATGTTTTTTGGGTTTTGACATTTTTTAATTTTTTTTTTTTTTTTAGGTTTTATGAGTTTTTTGGGTTTTGAATATTTGATTTTTTTTTCATCTTTTGTCATTTTATGAGGATCGTGAGAAATGCATGTGAATGATGCCTACAAGAAAGCAAGAAAGAATCCAAAATAATCCAAGGACAAACATGTTCTTTCCCCTAGTCAAGATGAATACCAATTGACAAGTGATGATGATGAAAACGTTGTTTTGCATGGGAAGGACACATCCTGAAACAACGTGAGGATAATGATAATGTGACTAAAGGATCAAGGTTTGTAGAAAGGCTATAAATAAGGTCAAGGAATGTTTTGGATGATGTACTAGATTGCATAGCAAGATTGTATGGATTGGGCTTGTTGCATTTGGAATGACTTGGTTAGGACTAGATGGGATGATGGAAAGATGTTGGATTAGAATCCTTAGACCATTGACAAGGGAAAAACAAGGCATGTGATAGGTATAAAAGGATAATGGATTGATTTTTTGTAAAAGATAAGAGACATGAGGATTATGGGCTAGAAGAATTAGCATTTGGTATCTAAGGATAACATTGCATAGGGATGATTTATTTTCTTTAGGGTATTGGGTGTGGATAATTCTATGAAGGAAATGACATGATACTTCATGGATAGCATATGAAAAAAGGATAGACATGCCAAGAGTTTTCCCAAAGCATGATTTATATTTGTACCCTAGTTCTTATAAAGATCAAAGTAGAAGGAAAAATGGATGGAAATTATATGGGTTAAATGGGCAGATGAAAATGTCATGAGAAAGGCATGGGAGATGAGACAACTTGCCCCCAAGTTTAATTGTCCACTTAGATAATTTCTCTTACACATGATGCATGTTTGTCCGGTTTTCATCATGGTACTTATCCAAAGCGCCATAAAAATGGTTTTCACTATTGGACGATTTTTTTTTCTCTTTACTATTTTCTTGATTTTTTATTTTTTATTTTTTTTAGGACGTGATATTTTAGATGATCACTAATTGTGCTTAATCCATTGATGGTGCTGATGTAGAGATTGGTGCCATGATATGCCAATAATGAACTTTATGAAGCAGTTTCCTTGTCAAGATAATAGCACTTGCATATAATAGATCAATGTCATTGTGGCCCTTGTTAATACTAGAGTTGGCCTTCTCAAAATATGTACATCGCAATAGAGTACCATGAGAGTCCTTACAATTATTTTTTTCTGCCAAGATGTGATGGATTTGTGAGGTATGTATTTTATACTTTAGGTGTGATGTATGATTATGATAGATAATGGTAGATGTGGAAGGATTGTTTGGACATTTAGATGAATCACTTTTTATTTTCCAAACTTGAGATGTTGGATGGCGGAGTTTGGAACCAACACTTATATGTATTTCTTGATGACCATTTTGAAGGAGGTGGACATTTATTATATCTGGGAGTCCTCTTGTCTTGTGGCTCCACATTTTGATTAAATTTTTCTTAAATGGAAATATTTTCTTCCCTTGAACCATTCTTCTTTGGGATCCATTTTAACTTTAATAGTCCACTTTGATTTTTTATTGATTCAATGGTCTTTGGTATTTGAATTTGAACTTTGGATTTGTAATAATTTTTTTCTTTTTGTTGGTTCCAAATGGAAGGTTTATTCATTTTGGAATGACTGTTTATGGTGTGGATGGAAGGAGTGTTGGCAACGACCTTATGGTAAGAACTACTCATGGCCCCCATTTTCATGTTTGTATCAAATAAAGTTTCCCCCAATATCAAGGAGGTACCAATATCCAAGACCTTGATGTATAGGTTTTTCCTAAAACTATACTAGTTCTCGAATGCCTTTCTCATGTCGGCCTACTCCTTTTCCCTGATACTGCATGTATTGATTTTTTTTGTTTTTATGGGGTATTTTTTGGTTTGAAAACAAGATGCTAACCCATCATTGTGTATGTGGACACTGTTACTTAGAAGCTTCTCTTCTACAAGAAATCTTGCTTTGACAAAGATAGATGATCCTAGTTGATAATATGTCATAGCTTCGTTGATATGTTGGAAATATTTTTGATTAACATCTTTGTTCTGATTTTTTTGAACATTAGATTCTGATAGTTCTTCAAAAGATATTGGTGCTTCCAAGTCAATATAGAAACCTTCCTTGTGGTCATTATAATAGAGTCTAATGAATTTAGATATAGTTTGATCATTTCCAAATATGTCTAGATTAGAAGACTTTTGTTCTAGAGGAAGATCATCTATGTGTTCAAAGGAGACAAGTGTCTCATTTTGGTAAATGGCTATGTTCAGATTTTGGATATGGCCATCTTCAAATGTGTGGTCATGAATAGCATAAAGGTTGATGAGCAGATAATTTTGGATTTCTTGATCAATGGTAGTGTCTTGATCAAAGATAGGTGTATTTTGGATGACATGATTGGAAATGTGATCTTGATCAAGGATAGGTGTATTTTGTATTCCATGATTATCTAGAAGGAATTATTGAATGGACTTAAGGATGGGTTCATGGGATGAACTACTTTGATCTTGACATGAAGGTGAAGCTATGATGTCATGATTTGGGTTTTTTTGCTTGACATATACTCTCAAGTATAGGTAATAGGATGTGATTTTGGAGACCATGACCAAATGTATTTTCATGACTAAATGCAGGTTGGGATGGAGTGAATAGGAATGGATTAATGGATGATGGACTAGGATAGGATGTGGAGGCTTTGAATGGGTTGAGGGATGATGGACTAGGATAGGATGTAGCATTTTGGAATGGACTAGTGAAATATCTGTTTCCCTTGTCAAGGTTTGGATAAAGGTGATTAATGAATGTATATAGTGTTTTAACAACATAGATTGTGCTAAGGGACTCTTGATAGTGAGGGTATATGGATGGAGGGCTAGAGTTTATGGGTTGTTGGAAAGAGCGATAGATGGATGGCTGACTATGGGTTGTGGGTGCTTGGTATTTGGATTCAAGGTAATGTCTTTTGAATTCTATGGCTTTTTGGGCTTGACCAATGCAAATTAGATTATATTCAACTTGACTAGAAATAATATCAAGGTGAATGGAAGACATTTCCATGGATGGTATGTAGCCTAAGAGATGCCATTGCAATGGAAGGTATGCAACTATGCTATGTTTTTTTTTGTATTTTTGAATAAATAAGGATTCCTAAACATAATGCAACTATTTTTTTTTTTTGGATTTTTGAATATATAGGGATGTCTAATAATTATGCCTAGATTAAGATTCAAGGTGATTATAGTCTATGACTAAGGTATGCAAAGTGTGGAATGAAGGTATGAATAGTATGACCTAGTATGAAGGCTAAAACCTAAGATATGGTTGCTAATCAAACTAAGATAAGTATAGAAACTAATTTGATTGTCAATGACCTTTAATATAGTAAATATAGATAGGATATGTTGACAAGGTGGTCTCAAACAGAACTAATGAGCTAAGGAACCAACCTAAATGACAAGGACTAGGATAAATGTTTTATGAAAGATAAGGTCAAGAGAATATAGATTTGAAGGTATGGTCTAGTCTAAATTTGATGGGCTTCCTAATCAAGAGGTTTATGCAAGATGTTTAATATAAGCTAAAAATATGACCTAAATTTTAGACCAATGGGGGATGAAAAAATACAAGGTGATGGATGAATGAAGTGAGCAAGTCCTTGGTTTAAATAGGTTTAAATTTCAAGCTTGTTTTGGATGTGTTGGTTTAGTTTGTGTCAAGGATTGAATATCATAAGTGTCAAGTGTCGTGTTTTGTTGAAATTTATTTTAAAAACACATGCAAGACACAAGTAGACAAATGATTTTGATTTTGTTCTTGATTCAAGATGAAAACAATCATGCACAACCCTAGGGTTGGAAAGGACAATATTTGTTGGGTTCCCACTTGGATACCTCAAGCCACACTTATTCAGAACAAATATAGCCTAGGAACTTG
Organism: Sequoiadendron giganteum; assembly: GCA_007115665.2. Taxonomy (NCBI): domain Eukaryota; kingdom Viridiplantae; phylum Streptophyta; class Pinopsida; order Cupressales; family Cupressaceae; genus Sequoiadendron; species Sequoiadendron giganteum. The sequence continues at coordinate 659,843,970 of CM021101.1, read as the reverse complement.
GTAGCATTGTCTCCCCCTTACTCAACCCTCACTTATCAATCTTACCAAGTTTTGAATTCCCTAAGATCATGGGGATCTCAAGAAATTTTTCATCTCTACTAAGAACTGCAAAAATGTGGAATAACTTGGGAGGTCTGACCCTTTGCGCCAATAGATAGAAAGGATTTTGGAAAATCTAAAAAAATGGTTTTTAATTAGTGCACCCAATAAGGTGGTCACACAAGAGGAAATATTACCTCTAATAAGGAGGTTTCTCATCCTATAGAGGTTATGCTTTACAGGTTTTAACATACCATGTGGGTATTGATGGAATCACTTGCTTGTATGTAGGAGCACCTATAACGTTGATATTTCCTCAACATTAAAATTTATATACCAACTAGAAGTAGCTTGGCTTTAGCTCATTATCGGTTTGGGTTGTTCCCTCCTTTCAAAATAGGGAGGCATGCCCTCTAAAGTTAATAATTGTGAACCCCAATCCTATACTTGCACAAACATGGAAAACAAGCACATTATTAGATTGAAATGAAAGTAAGAACAAGGTTTCCCAATGAAATCCATCTACAATATTCAAAATAGGAAATGAATGAAGAACACAACAAGCAACTAAGTTAAATCCTAATTCAAATAATGTAAACACTTGATCCCATGGGGGAATTTGTGCCAATTATGTGAATAAATTGGCCCTTTCCCAACTCCTTAGTAAGCTTGATGATTTGGCAGAGATTGATCCACTTTGTTCATGAAGAACAAGATGATTTTTTGAGAAAACCTACAATAACCTAGCTATGGAGATGGAAAATGCTCAATAAAATAGATGATATTGCTCTAATGTGAAGATAATAACTTTGCTTTCAAATTATGGATGATATTGCAATAGAGGAGGCCTTTATTTATAGATTTGGAGAATGGAATATTGAAGGATTTGGATGAATGTGGGAAAAAATACCAACCAATGAGAAGAGGCCACTTTTCCACATGTGATTGGAGGAGGAATGAGCATATTTTGGTCAATATGCATGATAAATGCTGTTGGATTCAAATTTGATATTTCAATGTGACATGTTTAGAGGGAAGGGAAATGGACTTAATGTAACATGGCTCAAGGCCAAGGACATGTAAGAGGCATTAAATTCCTTGTTGGAAGTACCCATCCCCTTTTGGAGGGATTTTTGAATTGGAAGAATATTCCACAAAAGATGCTCTTTTGAATGGAAATTGATGAATTAATAAATCAAATAAATTGATTTATTGTGCAAGTTGAAAAATCTAGAGGATTGGAGTGATTAGGATTAAAATTAACCATGATTTGATTAATTAAGAGGGGGGTTAGTTGATTTGACCATTTTGACTTGGATTTCAGGATTTAAATAAATAAAAATGAGAGGAATAATGATTTTAGACTTAATTAGGTAAAGTTTGATTTATTTAATTAAAGAGAATGGTGTTAGTTTTAAATCAAATAAAGATAAATTCATTTAATTTAAATGAGATGAATTTAGAGGTTAATTAAATAAAATGAATTATTTCATTAAAAGAGGGACTATAAGATTAATTAAACAAACTAATTTATTTAATTAATAGGAGATGATGACTTAATCAAATAAAAGGGGATTTATTTAATTAAGAGATGAAATGTGATGAATTTAATCAAATAAATATTATTCAATAAAATTAATTAGTAAAGGGGATGATTCAGGAAGAAACAATGTTAGTAAGATCAGGATCAAGTGTGTGGAATCAACTTGTATATTTTTCATGTCTACAATAACAATTTCTCTTGCACCCTACATCACACAAATGCACAAGGGAAGAGGATACCTTTGTTATTAAATTTGGGATCTAATCTAAACAGAAGCATGCAAAAGCACCAAACACAACAAGTAATTATTTATTTTAGGCATCAAAAGAAATGTATTTTATGCTAATATAGACAATTTGTTTTAAATTCAAGCCTTCGACAAATGTCCTACATCATATTTCATCAGTAGTTTCAATTCAAGTCTTTGAAAAGGGGGAGTTTTAGATTTTGATTATTGGACAAACAAACTTGTAAAACCAAATTAACACTATCAGTCCCAAACTAAAAAGCTAAACTAGAAAGAACATTAACATATATTCTAATTAAAAAGAAAAAAAACTAATATAATCTAATTAATTAAGAATCTCGATTAAACTAACCTAACATTGACATCAAAAAATTACAATTTCAAATACATGTTTTTAACATAGCCAAATTAGATTTGATTATTTGAAGACCTTATTCACCTAGAAAATAAAAAATCAAAGAAGATACCCCTAGTAATTTTCTAAGAGCTTTCCAGAAATGTAAGGAAGTTGGAAAAATTTCTTGTTTTACACCCAAAAATGCGGATTTTTGAATAACCTATAGAAAACAAAGATCATTTTTATTTGCATTGTATTTGACCTCCAAATTAAATTGGTAAAACATAGACCCCATTATAATTTTAAGAGATTTCCAAAAATGTAAAAAGTTCTGAAAAATTCACTAGTTGTGTCCAAAAAGTCAATTTTATGAAAAAACATAAAATTCGCAGCTATGTAGACGATATGAAGAAATTTTTAAAACCTCAGGCTTTTTCCAAAAAATGGCGGATCTACAACAAAAATTCAATAAAACCTCAAATAGATGCAATGTTGGGATGTCAGGTTCACCAAATGTAGCACAGGGAAAATCAGAAGTTAGCAGATAAACACCATGCATAAACTAACCCTAGCTAACAATGAAACACAAAGGAGTAAAAAGAACATAATTCAAAGAACAATCTCACCAAAAAGTCTTTATGAACTCCATGATTAACCTTCATTACACTCCATTTTTTTGAAGTATAATAAATGCCCTAAGATTTTTATTGAATATGCAAGCGTGACCTAAAGACAATGACAATAGCAAAATATTGAATATTTTTGTGATGTCTAAAACTTCTAATATTTCCCAATCGGGGTTTGAAATGAGAATGATAAAGCCTTTTTATAGGCAAAACCGATTTCAAATGAGAGGCAAAGATTGAAAGATAATTAATCGATGGTCACAATTAAAAGATAAGGCATGGAATAGGGTTAGGGTTGAATTATAAAATATGAATGAACAAGATTAAATTAAAAAAATATTTAATCAATGGTGGAGGTTAATTGAAACAAGGAGGGATAAGAATGGAGTGTAGAAGATAAGATCAATACAGAAAAAGCATTGAGTTAGAAAAGAAATCAATTTTTTTTCCATTTCACTGACCAATGACCACTTAAATAATAAAGATATTATTTTATTTTAGAAGATTGTGATAAGAGAAGAATCATATTTTTGAATTAAGTCATGATTTGAATTCAAAAATCAAAATATGGGATCTAATTAAATAAATAAATATTTATTTAATTAAAAAGAGGAAAAAACCAATTAAATAATTAAAGAAATTATTTAATTATGGATAATAAGGAAATAACCATCATTTTGAATTAAATGATGATTTGCAATTCAAAATCAAGATATGGAATCTAATTAACTAAATAAAGATTTATTTAATTAAGAGGAAAAAGCTTAGCGAATAATTAAATAATTAAAATAATTATTTAATTATAGTGGAAAGTGGTGTGGAATTAAATAAATAATATTTAATTAATTAATCAAAGGGAAATAAAGATGGGAATGAATTAATTAAATTATTGAAATTAATTAATTAATAGAGGACATATGACTTTAGGAAATAATTAAATAATTAAAATTATTTAATTATGAAGAATGACATTGAAAGAATTATGAATAAATTAAGAGTTGTAGGCCTAGAATAATTTTTAGTGTCTACAAGTTCCATCTGGCATAATGTATGGGAGAAAAAATAAAAAATGCTAAGAAATGTGTGAAAACCGGTTCGGGGCCAAAAGATCTAGGTGGCAGCCATTTGCCCAAGGTGGCAAATCAGTCCTAGATCCCTAAATTTGGGCCACATAAGCTAGAAATGTATGGTTAATGATTGGTTAATGATTACCCTTGAAAATATGCAATAAATGAGGCTTGTGGATGCAAAATGGGGGCAATTAAATCATTAGAAATCCAAATTATTAATGGAAAGCCTAGAGAAGTGTGAATGTGTGTTACAACACTTTACAAAACCCCAAATAATTAAATATTAATGTTGATTTGAATTAAAAAAGGGTTTATTAGATTGATAAGACTTTAGAAAAGTATGAAAGTATATTACAATACTTCAGAATACTTTAGCAAGGTGCCATTTAAATCCATTAGTTCACAAGGGCCCAAGACCTAATGTGAATATGTCAGGCATATTACAACACTAAATCAAGGGAAAGTTAAGGGGACCTTTTTCCGTCATTACAATAATGTGTTAACATAGACACGACAATGATCTATTTGAAAAAATGCCTTAAAGAAATGTGGTATCATGATAATGTCAGAACACATTTCTTTTAGGCATTTTTTTAAACAACTCACTACATTTTCTATGATACTATTTTTTCCATACATTTCTACCAAAGCATTTTATCAAATAGTTCACTTCCTTTTAGTTATAGCTAAAAGCCTAAAATAGGTTCTTTTGAACAAACTATGGATTCCTAGAAAAAAATCTATCAAAGCATAATAGTAAGAAATAGCATAGACAAGGTAGTGAGTTGTTTGAAAAAATGCTTCAAAGAAATGTGGTCTCATGGTGATGGACATCACCATGAGACCACATTTATTTGAGGATTTTTTTCAAATAACTCACTTCCTTGCCTATGCTACCACATTTTCCATACATGTCTACCAAAGCATTTTATCAAATAGTTCACTTCTTTGCTACTATGTCTAAAAGCCTAAATAGGTGCTTTCGAACAAACTATGGATGCTTAGAAAAAATATATCAAAGCATAATAGTAAGTAGTTGCATAGACAAGGCAATGAGTTATTTGCAAAAATTCCTCAAAGAAATGTGATCTCATGGTGATGGAATTCCATTCCATCACCATTAGACCACATTTCTTTGAGAAATTTTTTCATATAGTTCACTTCCTTAAGAATAGATAATCATCTTTAATCAGATCAAATCATTTAAGGTTGGATTTTATCCCCAAATCTAATCCCATCCTCCATCTTCATCCTTATATCATATTCTTCCAATCCCCAATTTCATTTCTAATCCATCATCCTAATTTCCATCCTCATCCAAAATTAGTACTAATATTTCTTCTTCCAATTAATCCTCCACTATGTCTAACCATATAATCCATCCTCCATCCGACCTAATCTATTCTAATCCTCCTTCATCCATTCCAACCAACCACAACCATATAGATGATGATGAGGATATCCTTTTTTACCAACTCGAATATTGTTGATAGAATGAAGAAGGTTGTCATTAATGAGTTTTCATTGATGTCAACACTACATGATGCAAGTAAAGTTAGTATGAAGGATATTTTATTTTGCGAAAGGTTTTTTGGCTAAGTGTCTACACTAACAACTTCAACACACAATGCCCTCTGATATTTTGGTCTGCATGTGTTCTCCCTATCACATCTACTCGTGTAGTTTTAGTATGTTGTTCATGGATGTCACTAGCATATTACTTTAGAATTTATGTGTTCTGGATAAGTGGTTCAAAATTTTCAAGTAATAAAAGTTCGGCAAATATGGTTTACACAATTTTTCTATGTACTATTTATTGCCTAACTGTTTCCCATTCCTCCATGAATTTAATTTAGTCATTGCGATTTTGAGAGAATTCTTATAGGTGTTAGTAAATTGGATTTTCTAGTTGGTGTGGCAATTTGTGGTCCACATATCCTATGGTGGTGACCAGTTGGAGTATTTTACCTTTTGGTTCTATGTTTGGATGAATTAAGGTATGAATAGAGTTATGAAATTTAAATGTCTTGTGAATGAAAAAGGAAGTTACTATAGGTCTATGCCAGCCTACATTGCTTTTGTTTTTGGCATGAAGGAAATTTTGGTTTTAATTGGGTGCCAATATGGCATGTTTTGTATAATTTAAGGCTACATCTAATTAGGCTGACCTAATTGATTTTTACAAAGGATTTTACTATACATACAAGGTTGATTCAAGTTGATAGTGCAAAGATTATTTTTATTGAAAACATGATCTAAATATAGGAAGTGATGTGAAGTGTTGCATAATTGTGTGAATAAGTTGTGAGTATTGATAAAAGGTATGTGAATACATAGCAAAGTAGAGACTTGTAATCTAAGATGATCAGAGTATGTTATGAGCTTCAAAGGAACTGAATCCAACATATGATTAGATGCACTTTCCTCAGTTCATATTTTTCTTGTGAAGCCACTTATTTTTATCTTTTATTCTCTCTGTGAATAGTCAGTTGACTTGGACAATGAGTTCTCCTAGTAGCAAGCCTTTTTGTAATGTCTTATAACCAGTTATAACATATTGTGATTTAATCCTCACTGTTGTTTTTCCCATCTTGGGTTTTTCATGTAAAAACCTTGGTATTCATGTGTTGTGTACATTATGGATTATTCCCGATTTCATTCCTTATAATTGTTAAGTACAATTTGAAAATTTGGTCACTATAATTGGAAGGTTTAATAGAATACTAATTCACCCCCTCTCAATATTTTGGGTGTTCAACATGTATAATCCCAATGATGATAATGATACTATTGTAGATCACCTTGAATCAATTTTCAATAGATAGAATGCTCCAATTTTCCACCAAAACCCCATCCAAATCCCCCCTCAAGTCCCATCCAAATCATCCCCATGCACTACCACTAATTTTATCCTCACCCACTACTTACATAATTATAAGGATGTCATACTTGGATGTCTCCTTAGCATTGGTGCTAAAATTATATCCTCCCTACCTTCATCCAATCCCAATCCATCTAATATTTATTATCCTTCCCCTTCCTTTGACAAGGGAAACCAAGCCTTTAGCCAAAATTCCCCTCCAAATCCTTTTCAAGGTCCTCATCCTTATACTCAATTTACCAATCCATCAAAGCTTCCACCTCTTATTCTACTTGTTTATATCCTGCATCCTTAAAATCCATATCAACTCAATATTACCAAGAAAATTTATCCCATGTATCTCATAATAACTTCCTCCAAGGAATATTTTTAAATTGGTTTTTTCCCTATGCAAAAAAAAAAGTGGTGCAATATTCCCATATCATTCATCCACCTTCATCACCCCCACATAAAAATAAACCATAATACCCTAAATCTTATGAATCCCCTATCAATCAATCTATCTATGTTTAAGATTCTATAAAACCTTCCTCCCTCATCACACCATCCATATCAAATTAACTATATCAATATCCTAATCCAAAACATGAAATATATATTCCGCTCTATATAAAGATCAAGGAAATCCTTCTCCATCATATGATCCTCTTCCATATCATAATCCCATTTCCAATCAAGAACAACATATCCCTTCCATATCATCTAAGGATACCTTTCCATATCAAGAGAAAGATATCCCTTAACCCCCTCTCACAATCCCCTCTTCCCCACTTTAGCTAATGACATCCTTCCATGTCTAGATTAAAGTACACCTCTTTCACTCCATTATATGATCATTCTCTAAATAAATTTCAATGTAAACCTTCCACCTCATCTAATGATCCTCTCCCCCTCATGATAAAAAAACCCCTCCCTATTCATTTCATGATCCCCCTCAATCTCATGACCAAGACAACACTATACCATCCACCTCATCCCAACATAATATCATAGACAAGGTAATGAACTATTTGAAAAAATGTCGTGAAGAATTGTGGTATCATGGTGATGGAATGCCATGAAAAACATTTTTTTCATGGAATTCCATTACCATTCAAACATATCACTATCTTCTCTATGCTACCACATTTTTCATACATGTCTACCAAATCATTTTATAAAATACTTCACTACCTTGATACTATGGATAAAACCCTAAAACAGGTGCTTTCAAAAAAGCTATGGATCTAGGGAAAATAGTAAGAAATATATAGTTCAATAAGTACTCAAAAATTTGTTGATTATCCCATACATTATAAGCCATGACCTACATCACTATTCTAGTTTTTCATGATTGAGTAATTTGTTTTTTATTTTCATATGATGTAAGAAAAAAAACCTCTCGATGTTGATGATATGGAATGCAACATGGTGTATTTTCCACAATATACAACTCAATGGAACTCACGGGGGTATGAGGTAGATTAGTAAATTTCAAATTACATTCATTTTTGTAGATGTTTATTATTGAAAAATCAAATGATTATTGATTTTTAGTTTAATTTCTATTTGGATGGTTTATATAGGAATTAGGCATGCCACAACCTAAGAATGACACTCTTACTTTGGAGGAGAGAGATCATTTGAAGGTGGTAAGTGATTATTTTGTTAAATATTTCATTTTTTATAATGTAATTTTTTATATTATATTAATGTATATAATTTTTATTGTAATAGCCAAATCTCCATGGTGAACTAACTAGGAGGAGAAACCCTTGAGTTTGAAGTAGACCAGTCTCATAGACATCTCTATCCCCCTGATGATCAAAAGTTGCACGTGATTTGTTTCTTCACTACCAGGGGAATAACTTTTTATTGGGGTATTTTGTTGTATGCCTATATGGAATTTGTGGAAATATATTGTGTATTGCATATACTTGAAATTGTATAAATATATTTCATTATTTTAATCATATTTAGCTATTTTGTATAAATGTTATACTTATATCGATATATATTGATGTATTCCTATATGGTTTTTTGGTTAATACACATTTGTTTTGTTGATGGTGTCCATATTTTCATTATAAATCTACACTTCAATGGATATTTATGGAAGTTTTACTTCAAATATTTAAAATCCAAATGTATTACATTCTTTCTCTATATACTTCATGTGTTCATGTGTATGCTTCATGCTTATAGTGTATGCTTCATATATGACGTTTATTCAAGAACATGTATGTTTCATCGTTCTTATGTATACTTCACATATTACGTGTATTCACATGTATGCTTCATGATTCCCATGTATACTTCATGTATTCGAATGTATGCTTCATGCTTCGTATGTATACTTCATGTGTTCATGTGTATTCTTCATGCTTCCAATGTATACTCCATGTATTACATGTATTTGAACATGTATGTTTCATGCTTCCTATGTATATTTCACGTAATATGTGTATTGACATGTATACTTCATGTTTCCCATGTATACTTCATGTATTTATGTGTATGATTCATCCATTCACATGTATACTTCATGTGTTTACATGTATGCTTCATTATTCTTACATATACTTCATCTGTGCATATGTATGCTTCATGTTTCTTGTGTAGAGTTCATGTATTAAGTGTATTCACATGTATGCTTCATGCTTACTTTGTATAATTCATTTTTTCATGTGTATGCTTCATCCTTCCTATGTAGGCTTCATCCTTCATGTGTATACTTCATGTATTATGTGTATTCACATGTATGCTTCATGTTTCCTCTATATACTTCATGTGTTCATGTGCATGCTTCATGCTTCCTATGTGTACTTAATGTATTACATGTATTCATATGTATGCTTCATGCTTCCTTTGTATACTTTATGTATTATGTGTATTCACATGTATGCTTCATAATTCATGTGTATACACCATGTTTTCACATGTATTCTTCATGATTACTATGTGTACTTCATGTATTGTGTATTCACGTGTATGCTTCACGCTTCCTATGTATAATTCACTACTTACCATTATTCACTTGTATGCTTCATGCTTATTATGTATACCTAATGTGTTCATGTGTATTCTTCATGATTCTTGCGTATACTTCATCTATTGCATCATTGAAGAATTCAATCAACAATATAATTGAAGGAAATATTATAAATTAATTAATTTAGGTTCTCACAAATAGTAATGATATGAATTTGGTTGTGACTTTTCAAAGGAAAAAAGTTATGACCCTTCAAATAGGAACACTACAACCCTTTTATAATGAAAGGGTGGTGACCGTGCCTAGTGTAGGTACATGCCAACTTATACATGTTGGTGCTAATTGTTTTGGCCCACAAATAACAAAACAAAAAGTACCCTACCTTGCAACTTTACACTACATGCATATGATAGTTTTTGGGGCTTCAAAAAAACTTTCACCATGGGAAAATGACTTGAAGCTATCAAAAATGAGAGAGGTTATTGTAGAGGGGCCCTACTTAATCCCATGGCTTTAGAGAAATTTTTTCAAAGTGTCACGATTTCAGAGTAACAACTCATCGAAGTTTGTTTCCTTTTTTCTCTTTGGTCTCTTAAGAGAAATTGCTGGTGCAATGTTGTTGGAGTGAAAATACACTGAGAGGGGGGGTGAATCAGTGTTTATAAATTATTTAATCAATTTAACTGAAATTGAAAAGAACCATAAATATGTTCTAATTTATCAATGACAGAATCATTCATGTATTTGAATGCAATCATATAAACTGAAATGAGTAGTGTAACATTGTCTTTGAAAGTAGTAAAGCACTTAATCAAATGAATCAAAATGACACAAATAGACACAAGATATGCCGAATGGAAAACCCTCTTGGGGTAGAAAAATCACTCCTGAACCTGCTGCCTTTTTCAGGCTTTCATTTCAATAATTAATTTTTGACAATGCCTCATAGGCTGATTTTTGAGCATCGACTCAAGGAGCACCAACACAATTGTTTAGAGACGCCAATCTTAAGGAGCACCAACCCCTTTGTGTTTCTCAAAAGAACATACAATGATACAGAGGATCTCTTTGTTTCTCTTTATTTATGTCAAGGGCCTCTTGACAGATAATGTGTAGAATGCTCAAAATTCAAGAATGACTCTTCAATGTTCCACCCATTATCAAGCCTTAAGACAGCTTGAGGAAGATCTTATTATAGTCACAATACAACTTCTCATCAAATTGTATTATAGTGATATATATTTTATTTTTCTCAATCATTTTTTTTCAATCTTTCATAATACAATATACAAAAATAGACAACACACTGTGTTTTTCCAATTTTACAACATCATATACATTTCCCCCTTTCCTCACTTGAAAAATCAGAATTTCCCTTGTTTCTTTTTAGATTTATTGGAGATGATTAAGCCCTGATCTCTTTGTTTTCCTCTTCTTACATTTTCATTATTACATCTCATGAAGGGTTACAACAGTTGCTCATTTTTCACTTTCAAATAATTACACCTAGATGAATATCAAGTTACCATGCTATAGTGGAGCAACAATGATAGATATTACCATAATTATGAGGGTAAGATCTTATGACTGGAGCACTCAAGAATTGTGCAAATATTACAGGAAGACTAAAACCTGTTCTATCAAGTAGCCTACACAAGCAGTGCTAAAAACAAAAAAACATAAGATCTATAATAAACCAACTCTTCAAATGCCATGCAGAAGAAAAAACTTATCACTTATTAGCCTTATCAGAAAAGGTAATAATTCTATAAAGATAAAATAGATGAATACCTGTGAGGAACAAAAAAGAATTTTTCATAAGCAATTTACTAGAACCGTAGAGTAGCTGAGCAACCCGAGCCACATTGCTATTTTGAGTATTCACCCAATGTCAAGAACTTGATAAGAGAAATGACCATGGTGATGGTCTTTCAAGCTTCTCCATTCGTTGTCCAAGAGTTGAAGAAAATGATAGTCGAATTCACAGTGAAACGACCAAGAGAGAGATTCCATGGAGATGGAAAATTAGGGTTCCAAGCCCTCGAACAATGAAGCGTAAATATTTTCCCTACCTTCCAAATGAAATCCTTTGCATAATATGATAGCATTTCGAGTCTGAGAGGACAAAAATTAATAAATCAAAACCACATAATACACTTTAAAATATGCAGAAAGATCAACGATTTGCATGCTAACAGAAATAAATTGACATCCATTTCCTTACTGCACAACCGTGGCCACCCTTTGGACTACCCATGGTACAATAAAGATAAATCTAACTATTACCGCATAATTTAGCACCCAACCATAGTCTTGCTTTGGACTACTTGTGGTAAAGCAATAGCTCCAAGTTAATTGCTAACCATTTCCACCGTGCTACCTCGGTTAGGCTTCTGACAATCTGTGGTATATTGGTAGCACCTTTCAAATTGCTAACATCTTCCACCACATTACTATGGTTAACTTCCTGATAGCTTGTGGTCTAGTGGTAGTTATCTTTCTTGCAGCTGATTGTTTACTCGCACTACCATGGTTTCACTGTTGACTGCCCATGATGTAGCGGTAGGATTTTTGCTTGTCGCTGGCGGTTTACACTGCACTACCACGGTTACCTATCTGACAGCCCGCAGTGCAGCAGTAGCTATCTACTTGTCGCTAATAGCTTTCACCGCACTACCATGGTTGGTCTTCTAACAGTCTACCATACCAAGGATAAATATGCTGACCAAAATACAAACAAAATCATTTGCCAATTGCCAAGTAAATTGCCGATTATTTCATTCCTTGTATTATTGATTGCTTTTGACCAAAAATAGATTACCATAACAATGAAATCCAATGCTATAATGTCTAATGGTATCCAAAAAAATGAGGATTGATTTCATGTAAAATTCACAAAGCCATAATCCCATGCCAATTACCATGAATGAAGAGTGAAGTAATGATCAAAGAGTATCTCAAAACCATAAACAAAATGCCAAAATACTTGTAATTAAGTGCATCACTGAAACATGACTATTAGAACAAAAGCATATCACCTTATCAATGGAACAAAGAATCTATAACCAAAATACCTCAACCGAGATTTGCACATGGAGCCAAAATATCAGAGCCACCAAGATAATATAATCAATGAAGTAAATGTGCCAAACATAAAAGCATATCAACTGATAAAGTAACCATTGGGATGCTAGAGTATCACAAATTGACATCAAGGAAAAAAATAGCACAAGAGGGATTCAACAAACTCCCCCTTTGTCCTTGATGGAAAAACTGAGCCACCAAGCCAAATAATGAGTTGTAACTAAATGCACATAATTCTCCCCCTTTTTGACACAAGGATAAAGGGAAGCTAAACTAGAGAGACCAAAGTCTACTTTGAATATTCAACAACCTACAGACGTAACCTTTATGCAGCAAGAATGAGCTACAGGAAGAGCTAACCAGCTCCCCCTAACACCAAGATAAACTGATTAAGATAATAGACATTAAGAGACAACTCCCAATCTAGACTGAAGTCTTTCAAAAGTATCTTTAGCCAATGGTTTTGTAAAAATTTCTGCAACTTGTGCTTGTGTAGGAACATATTGCATAGATACCTCATTAACCAGCACCTTCTCATGAAGAAAATGAAACTTAATAGCAATGTGTTTGGTGTGAGAGTGCATTATAGGATTTTTTGAGATATTGACTACACTGGTATTATCACATAGAATTGTAATAGGTTTTGGAATTTCAATACCCAAATCTGATAATGTTTGTGAAATCCAAATTACTTGAGTGCAACATGAAGTGGCAACAATGTATTCTACTTCAGCAGTAGAGAGTGAGACAAAGTATTTTTTTTGTTGTGCCATGCTACCAACCTGTCACCAAGAAAGAAAGCAGCACCACTGGGGCTTTTCCTATCATCCAGAAAACCAACCCAATCAACATCAGTATATGCAACTAATGAAGAATGATTGCTCCTGGGATACTAAAGCCCATAATCAAGTGTGCCTTTAACATATTTTAGAATCCTTCTAACAACATTAATGTGATATTCTTTAGGAGAAGACTAAAATCGAGCAACCATATAAATAGCTTAGATTATGTCAGGTCTTGAGGTTGTTAGATATAGAAGGATTCCTATCATTGACCTATAGTCAATTGGGTTGACAACAGGTGAGTCATCAACCTTGCTAAGTTTATAGCCTGTAGCCATGGGAGTGCTAACAGGGTGACTTTCATCCATTTTAAACATTTTTAACATTTCTTTTGCATATCTTCCTTGAGATAAAAAGATGCCAGATTCAATTTGTGAAATCTGAAGACCTAAGAAGAATGACAATTCTCCCAACATAGACATTTCAAATTCAGATTCCATGATTTGTGAGAATTTTTTACTCAAGGCAATATTGTTGCACCCAAAAATGGTGTCATCAACATAAATTTCAACATCAAGAATGTCATATCCTTCAATTTTAACATACAAATTGTTGTCTACTCCCCCTCTAATGAAACCTTTTGACAGTAAGTGACTGTCCAATCTGGAGTACCAAGCTCTAGGAGCTTTTTTTAGGCCATATAGAGCCTTTTTCAACCTATAGACATGATTTGGTTTGTTTTTATAGATAAACCCTTCAAGCTATTCTATGTAAACTTCTTCTTCTAAGTACCCATTCAAAAAGGAATTTTTTACATCCATTTGATATATAGTGAATTTTTTGAAAACAAAATATGCCAAGAAAATTTGAATTGATTCAAGCCTAGCAACTGGTGCAAAGGTTTCACCGAAGTCAATACCTTCTTGTTGAGCATATCCTTTGCAGAAATATCTAGCCTTGTTGCGAACAACATGACCATTTTAATCATGTTTATTTCTAAAGACTCACTTGCCTTCTGTCACATTTTTGTCATTTGGTCTTGGGAAAAGCTCCCAAGTCTGATTTTTCTCAATTTGATTGATTTCATCCTGCATTGCATTAAGCCAACATTCATCGGTTAGAGCTTCATAAAAAAAATTGGGCTCAAACTGAGTGATTAAACAAAATGCAGTAAGCTCATCTATGTGATATTTTTCATCATAGTTAACTGTTCTTTTCCTTGTTTGAACTCCTACTGATCTATCTCCTATAATCAGATCTTTAGGATGGTTTCTAGCAAGAGATTTTGAGGAAGTTTTGGTTTTACATTTTTCTGAGCCGATTTCAACATCTTCAGAGTTTGCTTCATCAAGTTTAGGACTTGTTTGTTTTGTTTTAGGCTTTGCAATTTTAAAGCCTTCAAAAACTATATCAAGGTCAAATTCATCCTCTTCATCATCCTCCATAGGTTCAGCATCTAAAAGCATATTTTCATCAAATTTGACATTAACTGATTCAACAATTTTGTTCAACCTTTTGTTAAAGAATTTAAAGGCTTTGTTGTGAGTAGAGTATCCTAAGAAAATACCTTCATCTGTTTTAGATTGAAAACTGCCCAATTTTTCATCATCTCTCTTGATAAAACACTTGCAGCCAAATATCTTGAAATATTTAATTGAGCAGATTTACCATACCATAGTTCATATGGAGTGAAACTTGATTTCACTCTGATCTGGACTCTATTCAAAATGTAGATAGTTTTATGAACAACTTATTTCTAGTACATGTTTGACTGATTTAATTCATTCAATATAGTTCTTGCCATCTCTTTTACAGTCCTATTCTTTCTCTCAACAACCACGTTCTGTTAAGATGTTCTGGAAGCAGCATACTATCTCTTTATGCCATGTTTGTCACAATAGTCTATAAATTCTTGTGAGGTGAATTCACCACCTTTGTCAGATCTTAAACATTTCAATTTTAAATATAACTCTCTTTCTACCATTTTTCTAAATATTTTAAAACGATCAAAAGCTTCATATTTGTGCTTGAGAAAGGTAACCCATATCATACGAGAGTAATAATCAACAAACAACACGAAATATTTCTCACCATTGATGGATCTAGTCCTTGTAGGACCGTATAATTCAGTATGAACAAGTTGCAGAGGTCTAGTGGAGGAGTGTTCCTTGGATTTAAAGCTTACCTTAGTTTTCTTTCCTTTGAGACACTCATTACAAACAACATTATTAGGCTTTCTAAGAATGGGCAGACCTCTTACATTCTAAGTTTTGCTAATTCTAACCATATTGTCAAAATTAATATGGCCTAGTCTCTTGTACCACAACCAATTTTCTTCAACA
The DNA here is from genome assembly GCA_007115665.2 of Sequoiadendron giganteum. NCBI lineage: Eukaryota > Viridiplantae > Streptophyta > Pinopsida > Cupressales > Cupressaceae > Sequoiadendron > Sequoiadendron giganteum. The sequence continues at coordinate 659,828,048 of CM021101.1, read as the reverse complement.
TGACTCATCAAGCACATACCTTGAATTTTTTCATCTCCAGAGGTGTCAAGTAAGTTGTAGACATTTCCCTTGGTCCTTCTTTCGGCAACAACTTTTCCAGACTGGTTTTTAATTTCACACCCCTATGAAGTGAACAGAACTTGATAGCCACTGTCACAGATTTGACTGACACTCAAGAGGTTATGTTTTAATCCTTCTAAATTTAGTACACATTGTAAATAGGAGTGGCTTCATTTAAGAAAAGAGAACCTCTACCTTTGATTTGAATTATAGAGTTATCACCAAACTTTACATATCTGCCAACATAGTCTTCAAGATTAGTGATTTTTTCTTTATCACCAGTCATGTGGTTTGAGCAACCACTATCCAGGACCCATAAGTCCTTTTTCTTGGAGTGGAAAGTAGTTTGAACAAGCATAGTTTGTTCTATGTTGTTGACAACTTTAGGTCTCTAGACCTTTATAGTTTTCAGTTGTTTATTCTGTTGATCAACATTACATTGCTTAGTAGAATGACCCAAGGACTTAGATGTGCATAATTTTTCATAAAACCAAATCTAGGAGTTCTAGAATTCATAAATTTGCAAGAGTTTACCTTGTGACCAAATTTCTTGCAGAAATAACAATACCCATAAAAGAAAGGGTAGGAATTATAAGGAATTTTGTTGCTCCTAAAAGGATAACCATGATTCTTATTAGAATCAAGATGTTTGAGTTCAACACTTTTGTTCCCAGCAACAACATTATTTTTTGCATTGTCATTTGAACATTCACCTTTCACAAAACCAATACCTGTTTTGTCGTTGTTCAGTTTTTGTTTACTGAGCATGTCATTCAGTTTAAGAGTGCTTTCATATTTCTCAATGGTCTTCTTGAAATCAACAATCTCATGTTCAAGTTTCTCAATTTCTGAATCTTTAAATCTTATGCCAATACGAAGATAATCTTCAACTCTCTTGAATTCTTCAAGCTGAGTTTTCAATGAGACTATCTCAAGATTTATGAGTTGCTCTTGTTCAATATCATGAGCAGAATTTTGCTCTTGAGCACACATTTGGTTTTTAAGTTTCCTTAGCTCTTTTAGAGCACATTTCAGTTCACCTTCAAGGTCTACTTCACCTTCTTCAACATCATTGTTGTTGGTTTCTTCTTGCTGGGTGATTTCAGCCATGAATAGATTTTCATCCTCTTCATCTAAAGAATTTTTAGATTCAAAGTCTATTTAATTTTTGCTAAACAGACTTGTCTTCTTTTTGATATTGAATTTTTTTTTGGGTCTATAAGCCTTTTTCTTGGAAAATTTGTCAATTTTTTCATTATCATTGTTTGTGTCACCATAAGGGCACTCGGCAGAAAAGTGGCCTATTTTTCCACAGTTAAAGCATTTGAAGGGAAGGTTTCCCTTATACTTTCCCGAACTCTTTTTGAGTTTCCTCACAAAGTGGGATTCTTTAGAATTAGAAAATTCTGATTTAGAGAGCTCATCTCTTTCTTTCCTTTCAGCATTAAATGTTGATTCTTTTGTAGTGGTGTTGTTTTTACAAATCCTCATTTCATAGGCAATCAAAGTGCCTTGTAGACTGTAAAGGGTAAGTTGGGTAAAGTGTTTCTTCTCTTCTAGAGTAGCTACCTTGCTTCAATTTTTTTTGGTAAGATTGCAATGACCTTGGCTACAACATCAAACTCCTTGACTTCTTCTCCCAGACCCTTCATGGAATTTACTATTTCATCAACTCACAAAAATTAGTCAGCTACTTTTTCATTATCCCTCATTTTTAATTCTTCAAACTGATGTTTTAAAGTGAGGACTTTAGACTATTTTACCTTGTCATTTCCTTGATAGATAGTTTCAAGTTTACTCCAAATTTCCCTAGTAGAAATATAGTGCATGACTTTGATGAGGACATCTTTAGTTAGAACACATAGAAGAGCATGATTTTCTCTTGCATTGGTTTCAAATCTTTTATTTTCATCAGAAGTAGTTGGCAAAGTAGTTGGTATAGTGTACCCAGATAATACTATGCTCTAGACATCTAGGTCAATAGAATTTAAATAAGTCTACATTCCGATTTTCCAAAATACATAATCAGTTCCATCAAATAAGGGAGCTCTAGTCATGGAAGTACCTTCATGAGCTTGAGACATTATGAATAGACTCCAAGTCTAGAATCAATCCTAGGTTGGAAAGACCTATTAGAGGACCCTGGGCTGTGATACCAATTGTTGGAGTGAAAATACACTGAGAGGGGGGGGTGAATCAGTGTTTATATCTTCTTTAATAAATTTAACTGAAACTGAAAAGAACCATACATATGTTCTCATTTATCAATGATAGAATCATTCATGTATTCAAATCCAATCATATAAACTAAAATGAGTAATGTAACATTGAATTTGAAAGCAGTAAAGCATTGAAGCAAATGAATCACAGTGACACAAATAAACACAAGATATACTAAGTGGAAAACCATCCTAGGGTAGGAAAACCACTCCTGAACCTACTACCTTTTTCAAGCTTTCATTTCAATAATCATTTTTTGACAATGCCTCATAGGCTGATTTCTGAGCACCGACTCAAGGAGCACCAACTCCTCTATTTAAAGACCCCAATCTCAAGGAGAACCAACCCATTTGTGTTTTTCAAAAAAACATACAATGATACAGAGGATCTCTTTGTTTCTATTTATTTTTGTCAAGTGCCTCTTGAAAGACAATCTCTAGAATGCTCAAAAGTCAAGAATGAATCTTCAGTGTTCCACCCATTATCAAGCTTTGAGACAGCTTGAGGAAGATTTTATTAAAGTCACAATACAACTTCTCATCAAAATATTACCGCATCATTTACCATCCCACCATGTTCTCGCTTTAGACTACTCACGGTACAACAGTAGCTCCAAGTTAACCACTAAATTTTTCCACCGTGCTACCTCGATTAAGCTTCTAAGAGTCCACGATATAGGGGTAGCACCTTTCAAACCACTAACATCTTCCATTGCATTACCATGGTTAACTTCTTCATAGCTCACAGTGTAACGGTAGTCGTCTTTCTTTTTGCTGACTATTTACTCGCACTACCACGGTTTCACTGTTGATTGCTAGCGGTGTAGCACTAGCACTTTTGCTTGTCACTAGCATTTTATACCGCACTATCGCGGTTACTTGTCTAACAACCCGTGGTACAATGGTAGCTGTCTACTTTCTGCTAACAACTTTCACCATATTACCGTGGTTGCTCTTCTAATAGTCTATGATACCGTGGTAAGACATCTGTGACCATACCAAGGATAAATATGTCGACCAAAAAACAAAAAAATCATTTGCCAATTCCCAAGTAAACTGCCGATTATTTCATTCCTTGTATTATTGATTACCTTTGACCAAAAATAGATTTCCATCACAATGATATCCAATGCTATAATGTCCAATGGTATCCAAAAAAAATGAGGACTGATTTCATGTAAAATTCACAAAGCCATAATCCCATGCCAATTACCATGAATGAAGTGTGAAGGAATGATCAAAGAGTATCTCAAAACCATAAACAAAATGATGATCAAACCCCTAACTAGAATGCCAAAATAGTTGTAATTAAGTGCATCACCAAAACATGATTATTAAACCAAAAGCATATCACCTAATCAATAGAACAAAGAATCTATAACCAAAATACCTCAACCGAGATCTCCACATGGAGCCAAAATATTAGAGCCACCAAAATAATATAATCAATGAAGTAAATGTACCAGACATAAAAGAAGATCAACTGAGAAAGTAACCACCAGGATTCCAGAGTATCACAAATTGACATCAAGGACAAAAATAACACAAGAGGGATTCAAAAAATGTATCTTAGACCATTTTGGGATGCTTTGGTGTTAAAAAAGACTTTGAATAGCATGAACCCACCCATTCAACTATGTTGGAACTATCGGTTGAGTCGTACAATGAACCGAACAAAAGTTACACAACTTTTCAACTTTACACTACATGCAATTGATGCTTTTTCCATCAACTGAAAAACTCTTCACCATGGGAAAATGACTTGGAGCTATCAAAAATTGAGAGAGGTTATTGTAGAGGGGCCCTACATGATTTTGTAGAATAAAATTTTTCTTCCACTTTACACTTTGGTCTCTTAAGAGACTTCATTGGTATAATGTAGCTCAAACTGTTTCGACATGTTTGGGTATGAAACATGAATTTCCTAGGATAAAACCACCCATCCAGACGTGTTGGAATAGTCAATTTGGTCACAAAATAAATAGAATGAAAGTTACACCACCTTTCAACTTTACACTACATGTATTTGACCCATTTTCCATCAACTAAAAACTCGACACCATTGAAAAATGCCTCAGAGATATAAAAAACTAAGAGAGGTTATTGTAGAGGGCCCCTACATGATGCCATAGCCTTAGAAAATATGTTTCTAAGTGATAGTTTTTGAGTAGTTGGTCATCAAAATTTTCTTCCCTTTTCCACTTTGGTCTCTTAAGAGACTTCCCCAATACAATGTAGCTCAGACTATTTTGACATGTTCAGGTGTGAAACAAGACCTTTCCTAGCATAAACCCACCTATCCATATGTGTTTGAATAGTTATTTTGGTCGCATGATGAAACAAACAAAATTTACACCACCTTGCAACTTTACATTGGATGCATATGACCCATTTTCCATCAACTGAAAACACCTCAAAGATATCAAAAAGTGAGAGAGGTTATTGTAAAGGGGCCCTAGATGAACCCGTAGCCTTGGATGGAATATTTTTAAGTGACACAAAAAATGAGTAATTTCTTGTCATTGAATTTTTTTCCCTTTTTCACTTTTGTTTCTTAAGAGATTTCAATGGTATAATGTAGCTTAGGTTGTTTTGAAATGTTTGGGTGTTAAATAAGACCTTTCCTAGCATAAACCCACCCATCCATACATGTTGGAACTATTGGTTTGGTTGCATGAATAATAGAGAAGAATCCATACATGTACCTTCCTCAAATTCTTGAAAGCATAAAGAATCTCTTCATTCAAAACATTATCTATCTCATTCATTTTGGTTTGCTTCATTTTCAAGTGTTTTTAGACAAAACTAAGCTCCTTTTCATTGATGATAAAATTTTATTCTTATCGTTTGATTCCTTTTCTAAGTGGTTAATTTTAGTCTTCAATATTTTTTATTCAATTTCAATACTTCCAACTATTGCTTTTGCATCTACAACATGACCATCCACACAATTTTCCTCATCTCTATTGCTCTTACCTATTACCACCCCCTAGTATTCCTTTTCATGATCTTCTAACTTATTTTTCATATATTTTACTCTAAGATTTAGATTAGATGCTTTGTCATTAACGCTTCTTCCTTATCATTTATTTTCAGTTGTATTTTCTTCAAGGAATTCTTAAGATCAATAATCTTTGACTTCATTTGTTTAAATCCACCTATAGAATCATCTTTCACTTTATTTTCTTGCACAAATTCTTACCAAATCAGAAACCTCTTGAATTTTTCCACTTCTGCATTACCATTTTCTTATTCCACATATTGCACATGCACCTTCCTTGAAACTTCTTGAGAGCAGGAAGAATCTATTGATTAAATAGATTATCTCATTCACTTTGGTTTTCTTCTTTTCAAGTGTTTTAAGAGAAAATTCATTTTTTATTCCATGCATTCTAGTACTTGCTATCTCCAGTTATGCATTTCCATATGACCATTGCACATACTACACACCCACCTTCCCCATCTTCTCAAGAGAAGGAATAATCTCTTCAGTCAATACATTATCTATCTCATTCACTTTGATCTAATTATTTTCAAGTGTTTTTCTAGCTAATTCCTTTTTCATTTCATAGATTCTAGCACCCGCTACCTCTAGTTTTAGAATGTGGATGATGTATATACATTTCAAGCTAAAACATAAAAAAATCCTAAAGAACACTAATCTAACCCACAACTATATAATGATAAAATGGATAGAAAATGATAGGGATGTTGGGTGAATCAATCACTAATTCATGCTCTAGGTCTTGCTTGGAAGACCTCTAGGGTGTCTTACTCCACCACTTGCAACCTATAGGACCTTTTCTTTCTTAGGATCCCTTGGTTCTCCTTGCCAACCCAACTACCAACATAGTTCTTCCTACCAAGTCAACCTTGGTGCAATCTTGCAACTCTAACCTTAGCCCTTAATCCACCCTAAAGGCTACTAATCCTCCAAAATATTGAATTTATCTTTATAGGGTGTGGAGGTGCTTCTAAAGTTCTCCATCCATCCTAATAAGGGTGTTGAGGGTTCACCTAACTCCATCTGCAAGTTGCTCTCACAAAATCCCATAATTAGGCCTAAAGGCTACTAGCCCTATTAGCCCTATTAAGTCTCCTTCTTCGAGAAATCGGGTTTGTTCTCCTAGTCTTTCCAAAGGACACCCCAAACTTTCCTTGGATTTCCTGGTTCATATGCCCACCTCTCAATGATTTTTGGGGTCTTGGCCCTCAACTATTCGTACAAAGCCCTAATCTGAAAATTTGCAAAATTAGACTTTTCAAACCCTTCCCTGACTTCACTGCAAACTATTAAGTACTTCCCTCACCATATGGATTGATGGAGTTTCCTTATCCTTACTATGTCTTGGAAAGACTCATACCTTCCCTCCCCAAACTGTAATTTGTCAGGAAATTGACACCCCTGCAAATCAAGTGCTCTGCACTATAGTCTTCCCTAGCTGGACACTTCCTAGATCGCCTAGAAGAAGACTTGCACAGTGACTCTGGTGCTCTCCAAGACTCCTAACCCTACTATATGTACATCCATGGAGTCTAGTCACAATTCCCAAAGGGTCGTACAATTTGTACGGTGGGAAAGTGAACTAACACTCCATACTTACAAACTGCCTGGTTCAGACCAGCAACAATATGAAAACCAAAATCAACTGCAAACAATGCTTGAAACAGAATAAAGAAACTATCTAATGCCACACAATACTTGAAGAAAAATTACAGTACATCCTACACACATTACAGTGCCATGATTAATCCATTAACACACCACTTCAAGGCAAAAACCAGAAAATTCACACTAAATCACAATTGCTTTCCCTGAATTCAAAACTTCAATAAAATCTTGAATGCTTCCAACCCCACTCCAATGTCGATGCATCCCATAAATAGGGTCACTAAATCAGTTATGCTCTCCCTTAACCTCTCCTTGGCTGCTTGTAGCTCCCATTGAGCAACATTGTCAAAAATTTGCAAAACCTTCTCAAAGTCCTAAACCTCAATTTGAGTTCAAACCTTTGACACCTATTCTATGGTCAACATGACCTTCATCAAAGCAAGACACAAAAAAAATTCCACTAAGGAACACACACAAATGAATCAAGATAGATTTCTTAGTTGTCCTAGACAAAGTTGTCCTATTCAACCTCCTAAACAATCTAAAGCAAACTATGGGTGCTCTTGCACCAGAAAAGGGGATAATGATGAAAAGGGAGATACAAGACCAATATTGCCTCGAGCTAAACTAGATCATTTATTGATGATAATGGGGTTTCCTTAGACTATACATTTATAATTGACTAGGCAATGTTTGGTGTTTCTCACTCAAGCTTGGATAATCACTTAAAAAAGTCTTGAATATTATAAATTAGGATTTAATGTTCTTACTTAGGCTTGGATAGGAAGATAAGGGTAGGCTAATGGCCAAAAGTACCAAGGTTGAAGGATGATGGTTGTCATGACTAGCTTATGATAATGGATGAAAATGCTAAGATGAGGCAAAGATGATATATTTTTGATGGATATGATGGAAATGGTTGAGGAAGGGTCTCCCAAGTCTAATCTAGGGCTGTAAAGGTCAAGTTTTCAAATTGATGTCTCTAGATGGTAAAATGGTGAAACCATAAATATGTATACAATCTACCCAATATTCACTATATATGTGTAAAAATGTAGTAGCAAAAAAAGACAAACATATGTAAAATTGGAACCAAAACATATGTAAACCTGAAATATAGAAACGAAAGGTATAACTATCAAATACAATACATTAATATCAATAACATGTCTTTACAAAATCAAATTGCATGCTTTCAAATTAATTCAACAAACCATTCAGGTATGCTCTACTCATTGTTTTGTCAAGTATTGCCTCATGGTTAGACTCATGCACCTTCGACAAGTTCTTGTTCAAAGGTCTACCATGATATTGTATCAAATGAAAATTGGATGAAATGAGAAGTTTTGAGTAATGAATAACCTTTTGATGTGTCTCGAGTATGTGTAGGATCATTATGGGCCAAAAAGTGGTGATATGTAAGTGATATGATGACCCATGTGGCAGACGAATTTTTTTTACCTAAAATTGATGAAACAAAAAGGGGTTTTAAAGGAGATTCTCAGATTTCCACCAATATAAATTATTCTTTACTTTGAATTTAATACATAATTATTATTCATTTTCTATTTGAATTACGACTAAAGTCCTGATTGGTAGGTTGATTGAAAAACATCTATATCTTTCAAACGGTATCACATTTTTTGAATTTGAAACATGCATCACATTCTATGCTTTGCATAATATAGGATTCAAAAAAGAAAAATTGAATTTCATGAAGTTTTGACCATGTTAACGTGGTCAAACACAAGAGTTTTTATATTTTTTTAATGTTATAATAAAAAAATATTAATTAATTATTTACTTGGAAAATAAAATAAAAATAAATATGCATCACATCGGGACATGAGTCCTCTACTTATATCTAAAATCTTATAAAAAATATTTATCATTTTATTGTGGTTAGGGTGGTTAGACAGACACCTACTTCTTATTTTTCCCCGGAATTGAAATACCACTGCATTGAAATTTCAATATTTCACCAAATAGATTTTTTTTGTTTTTAAATAAAACCTAGTAGTTTAGATACTACATTCAATTTTCTATAGATTTTATTCTTATATATTTATGAAATAATATAGATAACTTATTCAAATTTTTACGTCAAGTCACCTAACTTTGATTTTTTGAATTTTCATTGCCACTTAAGGGCCCATTTTTTCCATGATGATCCTACACATACCCTAACATAAAATTCATAAAACAACCAAACATTAACACTCTTATGTGGGCACCTCCTAAGCCATGTTCCAGCAACAACCACCGAGCCTTTAGGGTATTTGATTTTTTTCTCTATCTATAACTAGGGACTCCAATTTCTTTTTGACCTCAACACAATGAAACAAGTAATAATTTGTTCCCTCTTCATTTGCTTCATCTATAATAACTATATAAACATTCCATACATTGATATGTGCAGTAAATTAGATAAAATTATTCAATATTACAAAAACACTACAAAGTAAGATAACATTAGGAATTTATAAAACTATGCATATAGATATATTAAATGGTTGAGCTAGATTTGATATGTGGTCAAATTCAATTGATGATTCCATCTATTTCAGTTCCAATGTTGTCAGGGGCTAATACGTGTCAAGAAGGCTATGATAAATTAACCACTATTCATCAACCCACTCCTTTGACTCGTACTCATTCCATACTTGAATTTTACATGAAGAACAAAAGCATGCCATCTTTCACATATGGATACTCTATGAACCTGCATTTGAGCTTTTGAAAGAGTGTAGCTCACTTGATCTTGTTAGTTTACAATAATCCTCATATGGTGCAATGTTAGTATCATCTATAAACCAAAAAAATCTATGAACTAAAGACTAACCTTCATTACCTAGACCCATCAAATCATTACACCACTTGACAATTGATTTTTCATCTATCAACTTTGCATTGTCAAAGTTATACTTTAACTCTTCTCGTACTATGGCTCTTTTGATACATGCTCTTGAACCATTATGCTCCCCTTTTTAATGCCCGACCTCATAAAAGTTCCACATATGTTGAACACCTATAGTATTATGCATCATAGTAAACTAAAATAAAATCCACAAGTTCTTGAATTATGATGCATAGTTATCCGACCATATGATATTTTGATTGAATGATATGCCTCTTCTAGCCAAATAATTGTAGAACAGTTGGAAGAAACCTTGTACAAACTCCATAGAATACATGTGATCATCACTAATATAAAAATGATACTCCCTTATGATATTTTTATCATCCCTTGTAGTATCATTCGTATGAATTAATGTGATGTTCACAAATATATAAACATGTGTAGAGTTGTAATTTATTGTGATTGCACCTCATGTTGTGGTTGTAGACTGTAGTTCTCTACATATTTAATGACTGAAACAATGCTACTAAGTGGAAATTTTTCCTTACATAAATTGAATTGCAAGTCAAACTATCGATCTCTATGGGTAAGCCTTGCATACTAATACACTATACTATCATGAAATGTAGACATAAAATGATACATTAGAATATTTTTGAGTAACCAAATCACACGTTTTTGCTTCTTTACCATCTTTTATATTGTAGGCCACTATATTACACTTTCTAAACTGTACTAGTTCTTTTCTAGCCACATGTGTTATTTCCATATGTTCACATGTTGTCATACATTACAAGCCACCACAATGATGACATATTCCATCCATTCATATTTTATTGTAGAATATTTGACCTTCCTCTCTTTAACATAAAACTATTGATATGAATTCTCTTCAAGATGTTGGTGGGGCATGTATGCCACAATCCTACAAAACATTCTTAGTATGAAAATCTAAACATATAGATCTATAAACATCAAAATAGTTAGAAAAATCAATATGTAATATACAACAACAATTAGTGCATGTGTGATTTATTTTGACATAACAAAATTTTAACATTTCCAAATATCTTTGATAAATTTTAATTTGAAGATGCATCTCTAATAATTTACCAAAAAATGCTTTGGATGTGGCTCACAGTTTCAATTATCAATTCTCCTTCTTACCAAATCCCTTTGATTCAAAGATACCCATTTTTTATTGTTCCAAAAGTATTCAATTAGTGATCTCAATGCTTCAAAAATTGGTTTATCAAGCTTCATGTTAGTCTTCCTAAGAATTCTCATAATTCATTAGCATTGGTGTCCTCAATTCTTTGGCTCCTTCCAACAACTCCTGAGAGATTTTTTCTATTAATTCCCCATGCTTGACTCATCTTTTGAATGATACGATCTTTCCTCATTTGATTACTTACTATTTTTGATGTAATGACATGTCATATGACATTACTATCTTTTGTGTGTGAGGTGTTACCCACAGTCTCATATACACTCATTAGATTCTTCACAATAGTTTTTTCACTTGAAGCCTTTGATGTTCTAAACCCAAGAATCTTCAAGATAGACCTATACTTGGTACTTCTCATCATTTCAACAAATTGTTGACATCTTGCACTCTCATTTAACTTTTCAAAGAACACAGTTCTCCAAATTTTATGAGCATATCTTCTATAAGTTCATTTTGGAATCTTACCTTCCATTGGCTGCAAAATATTCTCATTAATATCAATCAAATACTTTAGATTTTTTATGGAAAATTTTAGGTGTTGTTCTCAAAGGTAAATTCATCTCAAGATTCAATGGAATTTTTTCAATATTTAAATGAGATGGGATAGATGTTGTACCTTCAATAGAAGATGGAATAGATGATGTATCTTGAAGTTGAGATGGGAAAGATGGTGTAACTCCTTCTTCACATGTGAGTGATGATGTACTTTCAACTTGAGATGTGATAGATTGTGTCCCTCCACCTTAACTTGTAGTAGAGGACGTGTCTCCAACAATAGTATTCAATTTTCTCATAGAATGAAGGTTTTGTATTTGTTCCCTTTGTGCCACTAATTCCATATCTCCTATTGATGCTTGAGGTTCCTCTTCTTATATTGGGTGATGCTTGAGGTTCCTCTTCTTATATCGGGCCCAATCTCCTTTTCTCATGAAGTTCCCCCATATGTTATGATTTCTTTGCATTCATAGCTTCTTTCTCTTCCTGTGTTGGATTAATCCTTGACTATTTCCTCGGCATGAAATAGAATTTTAAGTATAGCATAGGGCATGATGATAAAAATAATATATTAGTTCCACCAAAGGGCAACATAAATAACATAAGTTCACTTGGAAACACCATAAGAATAATAAAATCATCCATGGTATTGAATGATTTAAACATAAAATCCTTATAATCAATTTCAAATAGTTAATTTCATCAATCCAAATGCATAAGAACACTAGTTAATGTCATCAATACTTTCATCTATAACCACCATAATTGCTAGATATTCACAATATGAGATTCCTACAACATATAGTAGCTATTTATTCACTGTTTCAAGAAAAAACTCAAATTTTATGTCTGAAAATGTGCATATTAGTCAATTTAAACTCCTCCAACATGTAGAAAATTAATTATTTCCAATCCTATAATATAAAAGGTTCTTAAGCTAGCTGAATATTTCATATCAAACCTTAACCAACATTTCCATTTGGATTATTTGTCATCTATATCAATGAATTTTTCTAGTTTGAGGTGAAGTTGAGGAATCTAGATCCATTATGCCTTGTTTGATTATATTAAGTTCCTTTAATTTTAGTATAAGAATAGTGCTAGATAAAGTTTAAGATAAAATCATTCCATGATGAAGTGTTATATGATATTGCAGCAATGGATGCGTGTCATTAAGAAGTCCATGGTACTTTGAAAAACAAGTAGTTTATGATAGGAGGGTTAATACCAATATCATATGGAATGGTGATTATAATTACAAGTTGATACTATTGCTAGGAATTGAGGTATAATTTTACAATAGTGCAAAGTTGTGTGTTAAGGAGGAGTGGTTTGTATTGATCACAAATGCATGCAAAATTACTAGAATGGATAGTAGAAACACAAATATAAAATAAGTAGCATCTAGAGAGTTGGTAGCATGAAAGGGGTCATCAAAAGGAAGTATTCCAAAGGATAAGATAAATTAATAAGAGGATGCAAAGCCATATTGGGTAGGGGTATGTGTAGGATCATGATGGGCCAAAAATTGGTGATATGTAAGCCATATGATGGCCCATGTGGCTGACGATATTTTTTTTACCCAAAATTGATTAAACAAAAAGGGTTTTTAGAGGAGATTCTCATCTTTCCACCAATATAAATTATGCTTTAATTTTGATTTAATAAATAATTATTATTCATTTTCTATTAGAATTATGAATAAAGCCCAGATTGATAGGCTGATTGAAAAACATATATAACTTTCAAACGGTATCACAATTTTTGAATCTGAAACATGTGTCACATTCTATGCTTTGCATACTATATGATTAAAAAAAAAAATGAATTTCATGAAATTTTGACCAAGTTAAGGTGGTTAGATAGACGAGCTTTTATGTTTTTTAAAAGTTGTAATAAACAATTCATAATTAATTGTTTACTTGGAAAAAAATTAATAAACAATATGCATAACATCAGGACATGATTCGTCTACTTGTATCTAAAAGATTATAAAAAATATTAACATTTTATTGTGGTTAGGGTGGTCAGATAGACACCTACTTCTTATTTTTACCTTGAAATTTAAATACTACTGCATTGAAATTTTAAATTTTCACCAAATAGATTTTTTCTTTTTAAATAAAGGTCTAGTAGTTTAGAAACTACATTCAATCTACTACAAATTCTAGTTTTACATTTTTTTGAAATAATATAGATAACTTATTCAAATTTTTACGTCAAGTTATCTAACTCTGGTTTTCTATCTTTTTATTGCCACTTAAGGGTCTATTTTTTCCATGATGATCTTGCACATACCCGTAGTCAATTTATTTGGAATGCCAAAGCGAATGATATGTTGAAGAAAAGAAAGAGGTTGATAGATACGTGAGAATTGCTTGTTCCTACTATAATGAGTTTAGTGGAGGACATTATAGAGGAAGAGATTAAGTTTAGAGAAGGGAGGATGTTGTATAAATGAAAACCATGATTTTTTTGGTTTCCCAAGAGCTACATGATACTATAAGAGCAGCCAAACCACTACAAAGAGTGAAGAATTGTCTAGGTTAAATGTGCCAAGAGGGTCTATGGTTACAATGATATTTTTTAACTTGGAACCCCCTTGAATTCTCATAGATGTCAAAAAGTAGAAATAAACAATGATGAAAATTCAATATGCATTTTAACATAAAAAAAATCAAAGAATTATACTAAGCACGTACTATAATAATTTATAATAACATACATATATTTAGACTTGACATATCTTAAAATAAAAGATTTGATTAGATAAACTACCCAATTCAAAGTAGTATTTTTTCTTTTTGCATCAAACTCCCCAATAATTGGATTTTTGTACAAACTTGCTTCCTTTTCAACATTTAATTCTATATCTCTCCAAGAATTTCTAAAAAATATAGAATTAAATAATGTATAATGTTAAATTATAAAAATTCAATCACATAATGAACATTGCAACACTACAAACATTAAAATTTGAGTTCATCTAATCAAATTTGATGTAAAAACTCTATTATTTCCCTCCTAAGTTGCAAACTAGAAAAATGTGGTCGAAAGTTGATGCGAAGATGGTGGAGGAATGTGTAAATTCTTGCATGTTTTTTCTCCAACAATCTTAAAAGGAATTCTTTTATTGGATCACACATAGAAAAAAGAGAATTATAGAGCATGTGGATTGTTGGTTGTTTTCTAAGAACCAATTAGATCTCATCAAATACCCATGAGCTTGCCACACTCAATTCTCGGATACTTGAGAGATAGTTGGCCAACATATGAGATGAAGACTTGATGCTCCTCCTACACTTTTGGCTCTACAAAACCCGGGAGGGTGATCCCACAACGTATATCTTGTATCCTTCTCTATCAAATTGTATCATATGTTTTATAAAAAAAGAAAATGTGTTCCCATTATAGGCTAATCAGATTAAATCCTTCAAGAAATGGGTAGCTCCTTGGAAAGATCAAATACTAAAATATGAGAATATGATAGTACAAACACAACATAGGTATGTCAATTACAATGTATTTATAAAATATGTTCTCATATCAAAGACTAGAACCACTAGGAACATGTTTAATACTTCCAAACTACTGTCTTATCTCAAGGTATGGAGTCAAAACAAAGCACACTAAACTATAAGGTGAATTTAATCCAAAACATACATGATCTTAGTGAAAATGCATTACACTTCACATATTAGTACTTAAGACCCATGACTACATATAAAATCCACTTAACATTTACATAAATCCATGTTCTAATTAAGGTATTTTAACTGCTTTGTTAAACAAAATCAATAATCAAGACATATTTCACTATGAGAGACAATGAAAATGAGTGAAATGATCCTTGATTGTATTTTCATTCATAATCCACATAAAATTCAATAATGGAGAGACGATGGAATCACTAGATCAAAATATTTGTTTTAGATATTCCTCGAAACCATACAATTAGCAAAGTTAACTCTATCAACTCATAACCTAAGACTTTGAATCTAAAAAAAGTATCTTTGTGCTTCTTATTTGCATCACTCAGCTCCAAAATTCAATAAAAGACCTTTACATATGGACGTGAATTCCCTCTTATAGAAACAAGGGAGCAAAACAAGCTTTAGGCCAACATGTACACATGTCCCATTTTCTATAGGACCGCCAAAACACATATTCCCTCTTTTAGTTACATTTACATTTTTTAATTGGAGGGGAACACGTGAGACAAAATATTCATCCATGAAAACAAATATAACCACCTTCCAAAAGGAATCTTGGAGTATGGTGATAACCCTCGTATTGTTGTAACCTCTTTTGTTTGTTAAATCATTCAGAGGAGGGAGAGTGAGTCATCATCTTGATCAACATTAGCATCAATTATTTGTCACATCTTGAGCTAAGAAGAAAACATATATTTATACAGTGTAACTTCTAAGGCCAAACCTATACTATACTTGACCAAGTATATCTAATCTCCTATTATATTCAAAGCTCCAAATCACCAATGAAGATATTCTTCCACAACTCATATTTTGTATCTGAAGACCAAATGAACCCAATTATTTGATCCATCTTCTCTCTGTATAAGGCATATTTTATCATCACAGAAGTAGCCACCTTGTCAAAATCTTGGAAGAAGCCAATGATGAAGGATAGCTTCTCAAGAGTATTTTTTAACATGGCAATATCAGTTCTTTAACAAATTCATGATTCTTGGGAAGCAATGGTTGCTTCAATATTATCCCTCCATGCTTGCAAGGGTTTGATCCCATCATTTGTATCTTGGATATCAGGCAACAACGAAGTATCTTAATCACAAAAATTGGCCTTAAGCTCCTTTATTTTTGCATCCACAGGGGTTGGATAGCCTTGAAAACTCTACTCCTTAATCTCACAAACAAATCTATAAGTTGGGATGAAATTTGGATATTTTTCCTCTTTTTGGCTAGCTCCAACTTCCATAAGCTTTAGATTATCAGCCCTGGGAATCCATTTATCCAACAATGGAGTATAAAATTCCCTATCCCTTTCAAACAATCTCATTGCTTTTATTATTGAAGCATAATTTGAATGAATACTATTTAAAGTATTCTAGATTTTCTTATTCATATGCTTCAAAAACATGTGAACAATTTTAGAGTTAGTTTCATACATGGCATTTTGGACTTGTTGAAGCAATTCCTTGTATTCCTTAATTTGGAGCATTAATTCCTTCTTGGTAAGTTTTGTTGATGGGGCTGCTCCTAGTATGCCTAGTTGTTCAATTTCCAATGGCTCTTGGCCCGTGTTATAAGGCACAATTGATGATGTCTGCTCAGGTGGGGGAGGGGAAGGAGTCATAGGAGATGTGGGTGTTGCATGACCTATATTAATCGAACCCTTGGACTTAATAGTCTCTACATGTTGTTTTAACAATGTTACTTCTACCTCAAGCTTAGTAAATCTTTTTTGAATCAAGTTATACTCACTAATAAACTCATTATACTTACTCCTATATGTATCTCTTTATTTGGTGAGGTTTTCCACTATTTCCTTTATGAACTTAGTAATATTTATAGTCATATTGGTTGCCTCTAGTGTAGGAGTATCAACATCTCTCTTTATAATTAGTTATCCCTTGAAATTGGTCAGTTCTGCTACAATGGGCTTCTTAGAACCAAGAGATAGTGACCATATGGCTAGAGCATCACATTCCTCACTAAAAGTTGACCCTTGCAGTGCCAATCTAGCCTCTTCCTCAGTTTAAAATAAATGTATCTCATCTCTTCTTATCATATCCAGGACTACAACATTGGCTCCCACTCAGACAGTAACAAAACACCACTCCTTTGTATAAGTGCTCTAGCCTTATCTGCCTTGATGTCTTGAAATTTCTTCTTCATTTCACTCCTTACATTGGCTTGTACAACCTCCTCTAAAAGATTAGGGTGCAAAATTATTTCCTTGGACACACTCTCAATGTACTCTTGAACACTCGCCCTCAACACAAAACTTTTAAATGTCTCAGTCTCAATAAATGAATCATCTTACATGAATTCCCTACAAGCATCCTATCTCAAATCATCAACATTACTCAGGTCGCTCAAATTTTCTTTGTTCAACCTAAGGTCACCTATTTCAGAGCTTGATTCCATTTCTCTTGGGGGAGAAAACATCCCTTGTTGCATATCCTCAGGGGTCACCAAAATATCATCCTTATCAGAGTTAGACTAATCGACAACCTTGCATACTTCAACTTTTTGCTTCTTGGTTGGGGGTTTCTCTGATAGAGGAGATTCCCTTGGAGGTGAACCAACATCAAAAATGATAGGGGAAGACTACCTAGAATGTGATGGAATTCAGATCTAAGGATAAGTCACCCTTGATCCCTCTGATGTAGTAGGGGTCAGTAATTTTTGTTGCTTCTTTACCCTCTCCTTATTTCTATAAAAGATTCTCAATTTTGGCTCTGGCTGATAAGAAGGTCTTCCCTCAAGTACAATTGTGGTATCCTACTCTACTCCCACTAATTTTCCATTATTTGTTACTGCACATTTTTCCCTCAAGGTACCTACTACATCCTCAAAATTCTAAATAACATACACACTTCTATTGAATTCACCCTCAATGTTGGGCATAGGATTACACTCAGGATCTCTCCTTCTAGCTTGTTCCTTCATCTTCTTAAAAGCCAAATACTTTTCCTTCCTCTCCTCTTGTTTAGAGAAATCAATAATGTTCCTAATGATATCCTCAGGATAATAGAAATTTTTCACAAACTTCCCATCCAGGTTTAATTCCTTCAAACCAGCAATAATGCCTTCTTGATCATGATTCCTTGAGTGTACTATTTTCAGCTAATAAGGTGCCAGGAACTTACTCAAATCCTTCCCACCCCCCTTTACCATCACAAATTCAACAAATGTAGACCATTTAGGGAAGAATGAACCTTTCTTTTGAGACTCTAGTAGATGAGTCATATGTGATGCTCCCAGTTGCCTCATGATTTCAATAAATCCCAACCTCAATGGAAAATCCCTTGGAAAAATATATGGGTTCACACTAGTGTCTTATATTCTAAAAATAGTAGTATGAGGGTAGGAAATTATATTACCCCAATTATGAATAAAATTCAAATTAGGCCTCCTTTCCACAGTCCTTAGAAAATCATGGATTTCCTTAGGAATCCTAGGTGGGTTATGGACCAAAAATTTCCTTAGCTTTGAGGCAAAAACATTATTGAATACCACATAGTCAAACTTAGGATCATCCATATCTAGAATTTGGGTCCAACATTAGACAAGAAAATCAATATCATCCTCCCTCTTTTTCAATTCTATATCTTTTCCAAAAACCTTCTCACCCTTGAATAGGAACATATTTAATCAATAAAGAATACCACCAAAAACCCACTAGTTCTTTTCCCTCCTTAAGTAAACTCAAACCTTTGTGCATCCTATAAGAAAAATATGTGGAATAATCATAAACCACATTAAAGGATGAATGTTGGAGGTGTGAATCCATATACATGAGGTTTTTAGGCATGGTGGATGGTTCATCCATTCAAAGGATTTGGCAGAGATAATAAACCATCTTCTTGAAATAACTAGCAAAGTATCTCATGGGGAAAGGTTCCTTTTCATCTTCACCAATCCTGATTTGCTTCCTATTTTTTCCTTTCCCAGTAGAAGAAGTATGAATAGGTAGCATTGTTGTTTTGAAAAGTACTCATGTATTCCTATACTCCTCCCTAAAAATATTGAGGTCAATTGCTATCATACCCACAATCCATTTGTGTAGATTAAAAATATATGCAATCTCCTCTCTGGTTATTTTGACCAACTCCTTACCCTCATATGACCTTATTACTCTTGAAAAAGGGTTGTACCTTGAGGAAATATCCTTTAGTAGATTGACGTCCATGTATACATTTGGTACTACCAATTTCACCAAGTCTAACCTCCAAGGGTTGCAAACAAGGACACCAAGATTCCTATTCCCAAACCAATTTTGAAATAAATGCCACCCAAAAAATGGAAAATTTACATCCCTAGCACCACACATCTTATCTTTCAGCCCTTCCTAAACCCTATATCCATAAAATAGGAAAAATACTTCAACCTTTCTGCTTTTGGAGGGTTTCAATTGGTCGATTACATCCTAGGAAAGATTCCTACCAGGGTTCCTAAACCAGACACTTGAGTTTTGGGTGCCATGAAGAACAATAGATATCAAAACAATCTAAGGTTGTACCAAAGACTCATATAAAACCTAGTAATTTATTAATATACTAGGGTACCACCTATGGGATGTGATTTCACATAATTTAATAGGGCCTACCACTTCTCAATGCACCCAAACCCCCCAAAAATAAATTAAATAAAAAAAAAATTCCAATAGTAAAAGTTTGCCCTAATTCAAGCTTTATCTCCCTTTTAAGAAAAAATGACTTAGAGAAAGTGTTTGTTCTACTTATGGTTTTTTGCTAGTAGGAAACCCCATTTTCAATCATGACGAATGCTAAAAAATGTGTTTTGATCTCCAAGGTACCTATAAATTGTTGGCAATCTTCAGGTATGTAGAAAAAATAGGCTTAAATGCACTTATGTCGATGTTAGATCGATCAGGGTGTATTTACTGCAATTACTATTTTCTCACATGAAATGCAATGACTCTTACATTTGCAATTCTGATTTTAAATCATGTTCATAGATCTGATCTTGACCTGGCACATCAGATGACCCCAATCGAGCCAAAAACCATTTGAAAACACATCACCATCACTCACCACCCTATCAACTGATGAAGAGTTTTCCATTCAGATGCCAAGTCACTCATTGGAGGGCCCCACAGTTCTTTCCCCACTAGAAAAAATAAACGTGTCACAATTGCGCACACCACACAATAGGCTTTAAAATACCATTTTAAGGCTTGCGTGGTGTGCATCAATGGCTCATATTGTATTGTATCACTTTATTTCTCATTATTGATCCTCTAGCTCAAGCATATTAGGTGATATGGTGTAAACTAGGTCCCACATCACGGAAAGGGACACATGTCACAAGTTGTGCAGCTCTTCGAAGATGAGTCATTTCAATCTTGCGCGATGTGCACTCACAGACAAGATTTAATCATTGAATCTAATGGACCTAGTTTCCTTACATACAATTTAAAGTTAGTCATAAAAAAGGAATATGGCTAGGTTAACTAGGTTGAACTTTAGTGAACACATCTAGGACCTATGACGTAATTCATTAAGCTACAAAATATTTTTGGCCCAACCATAGGAAGATTTCTCCTTTTTAAAAGTAATAACAAACAAGTAATGCCAAGTGGTTCTATGCAAAGGGGATGGTAATGGCATTGGCAAGATGACTTAATTTGTTACTAATGCAACCGAAAACCTAAAAAATAAGGTCAATGGAAGAACATAACACAAGGGTTTTAAGGCTTGAGAACATCAAAATGAGGGTATTAGACCCTAAAACCCTAGGCCAAACCAGTTGAGAAATTGAGTAAAAGTCTAGCTCAAGCATGGAAATAGATCAAAATCAACACAAATTTTGAAAGTTCCACTAGTGGCTCCAGCTCGGAGATGTATACCCTTGGTGGGTATGGCAATAATTCAAATCTTGGGTTGAAGTAGATCGGCATAGAGAAACAAAAACCAAGAAATTTTCTAGACAAGACAAGTAGACTTATCAAAAAAGAAACACACCAAACCTATATACAAAATACAAAGGAATTTATAATGCACATGGAAAGATAACCTAATTCAAGAAAAATAGGACTTCAAAAGTTGTCCATGTACTGGCAGCTCAAGAATTTCACCTATCAGGGATTGGAAGAAATAAAAATCCTCTCCATGAGTATCATCAATTAGATAAGGACCCAACCATAATGGATCAAATTTCCCATGTTTACCCTTATCCTTCATCTGTGCATTCGACATCAAGACCATGTTCCCCAATTCTAATTTTCTTTTGATGGCCCTTTTGTCAAAAATGTTCTTAACTTGCAACTTCAACCTTTCATTCCTCTTATGAGGCTCTTGCTTGATTTCATCAAGCTCAATCAGTTCTTCCATCCTATGTTGCATTTCATCACAAATATCACTTATCATATTCTTGGATGAATTTATACATTTTTATCAGGTTGTTGTGGGGAATTTTTTCCTTAATCCCATATACTAGATTAAAAGGAGATTTCCCAATTACCTTCTTCACAATAGTCATGTTTTCCCATAATGCAAGCTGTAATTTCGAGTCCCAAGACTTCTTATTTTTCTCAATCACCTACTTGATAATATTCATCAATATTTTATTACTTGATTCAGCCAGTCCATTCTCTTGGGGGTGACATGGGGTTGGATAAGAAATAGTTATGCCATGCTAATTAAAAAAATCAACAAACTCTTCAGATTTGAAGCACATAGCGTTATCAGAGATAATTCTTTCAAAAAACATCAAACCTACTCAAGATATCATTCATCAAAAAATTAGTGGCAACTTTACTTGTTGTGTTCCAAGTAGGAATAGCTTCGACCCACTTTATTAAATAATCAGTTGCACATCATCCACTGGACTTCTCAAACATTTCTCTAATAAAATCAATTCCCCATTGTTGAAAGGGGGCTTGTGCTGACACTGACCTAGGTGGAAAATTTCCTTAGAATTTCAACTTTCCAGTGAATATTTGACAAGCATCACATTTATTTAAAAAACTATGTGCATCCTTGAATATAATGGGCCACCAAAATCCTACTCTCAATATTTTATAGGTGCTAGTCTTGGCCATGCAATGACCTTCACATGCCCCTTTATGCATCTTAGTCAAGACATCTTTTTCTTGGTACCCATCCACACATCTGAGCAACACACCCTCAGGGATCCTCCACCAAAGTTCACCATCAATGATGACACACTTAATTTCTTGTAACTTTAGAGTCCTTCGTTCATTGCTAGGGAAACCCTCAGGGAACTGCATGGTCTATAAATACTCAACAATTTTTTTGTACCACCTACAAGTTTGCATATCACATAAAGGTGAAAATTTTTCATACTTAGTTTGGTTTATTTTATTATATTCTAGGTTTGTTTCAACCATAAATTTGGCTAGACCTTGGCCTATCACCAGCTTTGTAATTTGAATGTAAATGTTAAACTCTTGAATTCTATTTATCCACCTGCACCAATGTCCTATGATCTTTTGTTTAGTGAATATATATTTGACTGTTGTTGTAGGAACATGTCCTATAACATTAGCACCAATCAAATATAGTCTAATTTTTTTTGCAGCCCTAACCAAGGTGTATGCCTACTTCTTTGTAGCATCATATTTTAATTCGGGTGACTGTAGTGATTCTCTAAATAACGAAATAGGTTATTCAAAACCTCCATAATTCTTTTGAAGTAAGACGCCTACTATAGTGTGGAATAAAGAAAATGTGAATAATTGGAAGGGCTTTGAGTAGTCATGGGATTTAAGGATAGGTGCTTCCTTGATAACATCCTTAATAGCTTGGAAGGCTCTTGCAAGCTCTTTTGTGCATGCTACTTTCTCTCCTTCCTTCAACATTTTGGAAATGGGCCTTACAATCTTAGCAAAATTGGTAACTCATACAAATTTAATTTGTCTAAAGAATGAATGAATTCCCTTCACATTCTTAGGTTGTTAAATCTTATCAATTTCTGCCACCCATTCAGGGTCAATCCTAGCCCCATTCTTTGAGACAATGTGGCCTAGGAACTTCCCTTCCTTTACCCAAAACTAGTATTTCTTGGGGTTCAAAGAAATTCCATAT
The DNA here is from genome assembly GCA_007115665.2 of Sequoiadendron giganteum. Taxonomy (NCBI): domain Eukaryota; kingdom Viridiplantae; phylum Streptophyta; class Pinopsida; order Cupressales; family Cupressaceae; genus Sequoiadendron; species Sequoiadendron giganteum. Next base: position 659,804,798 of record CM021101.1, on the reverse strand, counting down.
TCTAAAGCTCTAATAAAAATATTTTAAGGTGAGAACAGTGATCATCTTCCTTTTTACTATGAGCAGTGAGGTCATCCTAGTATATGGCAAGGAAGAGATCAATGAATTCAGCAAAGGCTACATCAATAGCTCTTTGGAATGTGGCACCAACATTCATTAGGCCAAAAGGAATCCTTACATACACATATGTTCCCCAAGGCATAGTAAATGCAGTTTGTATTGTTCAGATTATCATACCATAACCTAATTGTACCTTGAAAACACATCCATCATTCAAATTAGCTCACACCCTATGACCTTTTGCAACATGGCCTCCATGTTGGGTAGAGGATAATTGTATTTTAAAGAATCTAAATTAAGATTCCAAAAATCTGCACATAACCTGATGTCACCATTTTTCTTTCTAACAAGAACCAAATTTGAGACCCATGATGAATGCCTGATAGGATTGATGATCTCAGCATCCCTCAACTTGGTAAGCTCCTCCTGCATCTTTGGTTGCAAAGTAGGATTTATTGGAATTTTTTTTTTCTAAATGGTTTCATATTAGGTTTCAAAGGTATCTCATGTAGGAACAAGTCATCCCTGTATTCCTTGAGGTTCTCATAAGACCATGCAAAAGCATGTTTGTACTTCCTTAATAAGACAATTAACAATTTCTCACATTGGACATCATCCTTTTACCTATATAAACCTTTTCAGGGGAATTCTTTGACCCTAGGTTGATCTCCTCCAAGTCCTCCTTATGAGAAGATTTTTTCTAAACACTTGATTTATTTGCACCATCAAAGACCCTTTCTAGTGCAACTAGTCCTCTAGGAATCTTTTTTGTTTTCAATTGAATTATCTCATTCCCAAACAATGTCTATTTCCCATCAACCTCAACCACAAGAGATAAACTCAATCTCTTGATTTTCATATCTATCAACGCAATGCACAAATTTTAAAATTTCATTATCATCATCAAACACTTGTCAATTAACAATGTTGTCAGGCACTACAGGTTGGGTTTGCACTTCTATCTATGAGACACAATCAAAGGTGACATCATCCAATATGATTGTGATGTTAGCCAATAAGTTTGCCTTGAAATTTTGTCCTCTTTCTACCCAAGCTATGCCAAAGGCATCAAAGGCCTCAATAGTATCCCAAATTGAATTTTTGTATTGCCTAAGCCTTTTGTCTTTAGCAAAATCTAGATCTAACTTGGGAAAATACTATTATCAGCTAGATATGCACCCTATGTTAAATTCATAGAAATTTATCTATTTTTTAACACATAGAAGCCTTCTTCATATGCGGGTGATCTGAACAAAGAAGGAATCTCCAGAGTGAGTTGGTTCTACAAATGATAAATCTATCCTAAATGATTCTCTAAGGGAAAGATTTAGAAAGATAACTAAAATGAAAACCTATGACTTAAAAATGATCTTCAGAACTTAATGGCAACTAAATGATGACTCTATTTTCTACCCATAAACAACTCTCAGAAAACAACAATATCTCACAACCTCTCATGAACTCTCATCACATAAATGATTTGCGTGAAGATTCACATTTAAATAAAACATGCAAGCTATATTTTATGAAATTTCTGCATCAAGAATTACAATTCTAAGACATGACAAGGACTCTATAAACATAAATCACAATATGACATCAAACAAAATATGCAATTGACACAAAATTGAGAAATTGCAATGTTGTTTTTATTAACTGAAGGAGTATCAAAGTCTGACTACAAATTATGCTTACAAAACTCTTTGTTTCAGTGTGAGAGGAAGAATCAATAATCTAAAATAAGCAAAACTCTAAGTTTTTCTTCAAGATATATCACCAAAACCCTAATCTGAGCTCAAAAAGAAAGCTCAAGGAAAACCACCTAAAACTGCTCCAAAATGTGGCATAAAAGTGGAAAACTCACACTTTTTGCATGTGCATTTCATAAGGCCTCTAAAAATAGGTAGAATATACTTTAAAAGAAATAAAAACACTTCATATCTCCTCCATGCATCTCAAATCCAACCAAAGGAAAATTCAAACTCATTTATCTTACAAACTGCTAAAAATAGCAAGAAGAATAAAACAATTTACAAATCATTGCTTTATCTTCTGCTTTACACACATGCAGTTATTACAACTTGATTTATTTTGCAATAAATATTGAAAATCTTTGCAAAAATAAAACCTTATATCTCCAATACAATATTTTATTTTCTCATAAAAAATCATAAAAATAATAAGTAATCTCCACCATTACATTTAATTGATTTTCTTTTAAAATCAATTGAAAAAATAGACGCCTAAGATATGATAATTTATCCAAGGCAAGAAGTATTGTTCAAAATTCTTATTTTAATTGATATTCCTCCAAAATCAATTAAAACTAAGGCATTTAGTCATTCCTCACTTTTGACTAAGGCATTATTTTGACATCACCTAAAACCTAAATTCTCAAGACCATGAAATACTCCATCAACATAAGCCTAAGACTTAGCCATATGGAAATACATGAAGACTTAAAAAAATTTAACTTAGGGTATGTAAGAACTCGGCCACACAAGGTATTAACTCAAGTCTTAATTAAAAATGCAAACATCAATAAACCACTAAGTTCAAATTAGGGGAACATGGAACAAAAGTGAAGAGAAAACCCTAAATTCATTTCATTTCTCATTTACAACTTTTGAAAGAACTCTGTTTGGGAGGAGCATCACCATGTGAGCTAAGGTTTTGAACTTGGAGTGCTTGGAAGCTTCAGATTTTTGTCTTTAGATGGTCGATTGTTCTCTCTTGTGCCTATGGTAAACTACTTTCAAAGTATTTTTTGGCTCCCATTACTTATTTGTAGGAAAGAAATGGCCTCTAAGGCCGCGGCTTATGCAAGCTTAATATCTGATTTTTGTATTCCATTATTTTGTGTTTTGTCAAACCTCTCCTTGGCTGCAATGAGTATGTTCGACCCTTGTATCTAGAAGCTCCATTAGAGCTTGGTTGCGGCCTCTCTATCCCTCCACAGTCTTAGAATGGTAAGCTCTCCTTTTAATTTTTTATTTTATCGTCAAACCAAAGCTCTATGAAAGCTTATGATTTTAAAAAAAATGATTATTATTTTATCAAAATAATGCAGACTGATATATTGGTTGCACCATGAATGCTTCATCCTAGATTTCTATTATGAAATTCTCACTCCATTTACTCTTATTTTTTTTTTATTTGAGATTTGGATAACAAACTTAACATGGGTTTCCCATTTTACTTTGTGAATATGATGAGAAAACCTCTCCAATCTGTGGCCAATGCATGCTTAGACTGGTTTTTGTTTATTGAAAATCTACATTTTAAATGTCAAAGTATTTAAACGAATGTTTTTGGAGAAGATTCTTGCTTCATTTTCTGTAAAATCTTTCATGAATGGGCTTGAGCAATGATGCATTACATGTATTTTCATTTCTTGTAAAATTCTTACATGGATATGCTATAAATAGTGAGAAATATACATTTTATTCAAAACCCTCATATGGGTATTTAGAATTTTGAAAGAAATCTACTATTTTTGTATATTATGAAAAAACCCCCATGTGGGTATTATGTAACTTGAATAAATCTGCATTTGAATTAAAACTCCAATGTGGGTGTTCATGAAAATGAAAGAAAAAATATTTTTGTTAACCTATAGCAGCATTATTCTTGCAAACTATGACTTTTTAAAAATGAACAACACCTTTTGACTGCATTGAGCATTTTGAGTTGATAAGTATTCTATTTTCTAAAAAGAAAAAAATCTCAAAGTTACCCAGTTATTACACTTTGTTAACTCTAAGAACTATAGATGATCTCAGACATTTCTTCATTCCTTTACAGATTCATAACCTCCTTGCTTTTTTCCCATTGAACTAAACAAGAGAAATCCTCTGTCACTTGTGCTTCACATTACTTGCTCGTTACAATGCAACTTCAAGTCAACATAAAGAAACTTAATTAGACAAGCTAAAAATCCTCACTATTTACCTTTGTATACACTCAAAACCATACAGAAACTTCATTTTCTCTAAAAAGCACCTAATTTTGCTTGTCTCGAATAAAGCATTCATCTAGCACATGATACACCTAACATTATTTTCATGTTGGAGTAAATTTGGGACTGCACCTTTTCCTTTTGTTTATACCTATTCTAGCAACATTAATGTTTTGTAGGTTCCTTTAATGTTTAAGACCATTCATCCTGTTACTTGAATGTTTCAGAAATATGCATTCGTAGCTCAAAACCTCATAAGATAAAGCAATATTTACTTCACATGCCTCTAATCATATTCATATTTAGCTTCTCTGACCTATTTTCATATTGCATTTACCTAATCTCTTATTTTTTTTCCATAATGTTATCTTATATATGCAAGTAGGTCTTAAACACACCCAGAATTGTTTTGACACTCTTTCATTCAAACGACTGAACAATACCAACTTACTTGTGCTTCAACATTCCTTATACATTTTATGATCAAATGAAGCTATTGTAGACAACTTTCAATTCTTTAATTCTGTAGCTTGATTTCATGGAATGTATATGTATGCATGTTCACTATCATCATTATGACATAAAACACTTTCTGATTTAGGAAAACACCATGAAACAATATGAATAAATGTGAGAAAAAAAAGGAAACAAAATTTAATTAATATGATAGCAATATTTAACTTTCCATAATGAAAATGATGTATTTCATATGTAATCTTCATTTCATTATTGATACTTGATTGTTTCGATGGCTGAAACTGTTTACTCCTTCATGAATGGCTCAGATGAGCATGATAATTGTATTGTTCTACTTGGCCCAGTTGTAATTTTAAGGTTCAACATGTCGAGATCTACCCTTGTGGGAGCCCATTTTAATCCACATGATTTTATCTTCATAAGATGATCAAATACATGAATTTTCCTATACCTGCATAGGAAACAAACAATGTTAGCAAAAAAAGTATATTATTATGATGTTTACACTTTCAACTTTGATTCCTACACTTTTCCTAATTGTTTCAATGTATTGTCGGCAGAATTTTATATTATTGTTTGTGGTTCATGTAAGGATTTTCATAATCGAAGCTCTAACAGGACTTTCCCAAACTTTTTTAGGTCAATCAAAGATCAAGGATGAAGGATGGTGCACCATGTCATCATCAACCTACAACAATAGGCAATGATGATTATGCTGATTCTTATGTGTTTACTTTTCCTACATCTTCAATAGTGTAGAGTGCTTATTCTAGTGCATTGCAATAGTTATCTCCATGGCTTGTGTGGATTCTTTAGATTTTCTTTCCGCTTTTCATTTTGAAAGTAAAATGCATCTCAATGCAAATTTGTACCATCATTTGTATTCTTGAAATCAAATGAAATCTGTAATGTGAATAGCATCATGAAATAAATGAAAGCAATGCGATTCTTCATCATTTATATATTTAGTTATGTACTTCATTTGTTCTACAAATCATTGAGCAATGAATCCTAACCTTTTTTCATTGAAAGCACTTACATAATTGAAACTCTATAAATTAGATGCAATCATCAATTTTAAATGATGTAGCAACAAACTGAATTTCCTCTTTAAGATCAAACAAAATTAAATCAGCTCCACCAATTGACTTGTAGTGAAAATTGGTAACATTTTGGTGATTTTCGCTAAATGCTTGCCTGCTAAGAATTAGATCAGTTGCTTGTAAAACTCCATTAGGCGTGGAGTCAAATCAGCCTCTTCATGAAACTCAAAAATTTGAACAACAATACTCCAAACAGTAGAAAAACAAAATGAAACAATGCTGAAAGAAAACTAATAGGCCATGATGACCAACTAAAACATGCGCAACAACGCTTAAGGAAAGTAGAAAAATTGAAAAGAAATGTGCTTAAACCACTTATTGCAAAAACTACTCTACTTACCTAAAAAATATAACTTATCTTAGAGGAAATTCTTGAAGTGGATCCCATTAATTGGGATAGACAACACCTCTCTAGTCAACTTAGAAAGTTGGAACGTGTTATTCTCTTTGCACTCCATGATCACATAAGGCTCGTTCCAAATTGCATCAAATTTGGAAAGTCATCCAGGTTTATGTTTATATTCATTCCACTTAAAAACCAGATCACCAATGATGAATTCTCATGGTCTTGCCCTTTTATCAAAAGAGCTCTTCATCTGAGCTTGATGTATCTCAAGCTGCCTTAATGCTTCCTTTTTGGTTTCTTCGAGCTCTATCAATTTTGAAAATCTCACTTCAAGAGGTTGTTCATTCAACAATTCCATCTCTTTAACAAAGCTCAAAGTAGGCAATTCAATAGAAACAAGTAACTTACCTTCTTTTCCATAAGAAAGTACATAAGGAGGAAAACCAGTGGCCCCTTTAGAAGTCACTCTATCAGCCCAAAGTTCTAACTTAATATTTTCATGCCATGTTCGTTGATTGTCCTCAACTATCTTCTTGATTATCTAGATTAGATTCTTATTTGTAGATTATGCTTGCCCATTGCCCAATAGGTAATAGTTAGAAGATGTATTCAGATAAATGTTATTTCTAACTAACCAATCAAAAATCCTTAAACTAATAAAGGCTAAACCATTGTCAGAGATTATTGAATTTGGGGTACCAAATCTCAACACTAAGTCTTGATAGAAATTAAGCACAAAAGTCTCGTTCGCTTCTTTCAAATAAATAGCTTCGATCCACTTAGTAAAGTAATCTATTGTAGTAAGGATCCACTTATGACCCATGCTTGAAGGTGGATTGATAGGTCCAATGAAGTCTAAACCCCACTTGGAAAATTTCTACTCCACCTGAATAGGATGCAGGGGTAGCGTTGTAAGACTTTGTTTTCCAGAAAACAAGGCACAATTTTCACATCTTCAAACCCAAGCAATAGTATCCTTAAAAATATCTAGCCAATAATAACTAGCCCACATAATTTTTCAGGGTTGTTTTTCTTGTAGCAAAGTGGCCACCTGAAGGCACATCTTGAAATTCTCCTAATAGCTTGTCAACTTGATCAAGCTCAATGCATCTTAATAAAACACCTTGAAAGTCTCTTCTATAAATAATTCCATCAATAATTACAAAAGGAATGGAACATAATATGTAATTCCTCCTTTTTTCTCTATCTAAGCCTTTGGGGCACTCACTAGTTTGCAAATAATGCATCATTTTCTGCACCTAGGTAGTAGAAAGAACTGGAAAAACAACTACATTGTCGTTGTTTAGCACTGTACCAACACTTTCATCTTATTTTAAGTTGTTATCTGCAGTATTTTTTGTAATATATTCACACAAAACCTTGCCTCTGACAAGCTTGTTTATTTTAATATCAATATCAAACTCCATAACCTTGGTTATCCAACTAGCACGCTTATCATTAATTTCAAGGTTAAGTAAGAAGTCTTTAACAATTGAATGAGTAAATAATAAATGAGTTATGTTATTTGATAACATATGCCTGAATTTCTTTTGGCTTCTCACAACATCAAAAACATGCTTCTCAACAAAAGAATACTTCACCTCATAATCATGCAATACCTGGCTAAAAAATGCTACAAGTTGTTCCAAGCCTTAATCATTTTGCTGACACATCATAGCTGAAATAGTATCTACCCCTCCAAAGGCGTAAAGAATAAAATCTTTGTCATAATTTGGATTAATGAGAGTAGAAGCAGCTGCAAGGGCTTATTTTATTTTCTCAAAGCTCCTCTTACCTTCTTTGATCCAAATGAAAGGCACATTTTTCTTAAGCATAGTAGTGAGGGGTTGTAGCAAAGCTGCAATGTTATGTATGAATCTCCTTACAAAATTTATTCTTCCAAGAAAACTTTGTAAGACATTCTTGTGAGTTGGTAATGGTAATTCAAGAATAGCAGAAACTCTCTCAGAGTCTATAGAAATACCTTGCTTCGAAACAATGTGTCTAAGGAGTTTGCCTTTGTGCACAAAAAAAATACACTTTCTCAGATTGAGAGATACTCCAAACTCTATACACCTTTGAAAAATTAGTTTTAAATGCTCATAACGTTCATTAGCATTTCTAGAAAAATAGTAATATCATCTAAATATACCAAAATAAATTTATTCATAAGGCCATGAAAGGCCATGTCCATCATGCACTAAAATGTTTCTCCAGTATTGGATAAGCCAAAAGACATCTTTTTATAGGCCACGGTGCCCCATTTAGTTGTAAACATTGTTTTGAATTGATCCTCCAGCTTTACCAGAATTTGGTTATAACCTAAATACCCATCCAACAAAGAAAAATTGTCAGAACCATAAACTACTTGCAAAATTCATTCCATGGAAAGGAGTGGATAGTGATCCTTCAATGATGCTTTATTTAAGTCTCAGAAATAAACACACAATCTGATTTCCCCACTTTTCTTACTAAATAGAACTAAGTAAGAAACCCAAGAAGTATGCTTGATAGGAAAAATAATACCACTCTCAACTAAATTATTTAGCTCATCCTTCATAAGGTGTTCTAATTTGGGATTAAGAGGTCTATGTTTTTGCCTTACAAGTTTTGCATCACGTTCTAGTTCAATAGTATGTTGGGCTAGCTCTAGATCAAAACCTTTCATACCTTTCTATTCTCAACAAAATATATCATCAAACTCTTGACATAATAGAATAAAAGCTTGTTGTTCCTCCTTATTACATACCTTTCCCAACTTGAGCAGTTTACCTTTGAAAATATCAATTGCCTCATAGTGTTCCTCCTTGACAGTCATGCTACATTTATCTTTTCGTACCTAGTCATCTAAGTTGAAAATAGATTCCAAGGTCACCAACCCCTTTGGTAGCTTGTTTGTCCTAATTAATTGCACAATCTGATTATCATACTGCTAGTACCAATTTTGTTGGTTTCCATCAGCGAACTCAGCTTCAACAATTAAGAAGCTTACAATATGCTCATCGTTGTCAAAAACTTGCCAACTCACATTATTGTCAGGTACAGAAGGTCTGACTATAATTTTTACATATTGATGTGCCTCTACATTGTGAATCTCATTCAAAATATCAAATTGCACTCCTATGGCAGTGAACCTATCTACATACTTATTTTCATTTCTAGGAACTAAACATATATTAAAAGCATGAAAATATTCAATCAAATCCCATACACGATGCTTATAATTTTTAAGTAAATCATTTTTCACAGCATTCAGATTTCTAACTTGATTCACTATGAATTCTCAATAACCATAAAAACGTAGGCATTTAATACCTCTCTTTCGAGCCCATTCTAGGTCATGCACCAATGCTTCATATTCAGCTATATTATTTGTACAGCTAAGTGCCAACCTAAAAGCTGAAAAATACTTATTCCCTTTCGGTGAAATCAGCATGGCTCCACCACTAGCACCTACACTACTCCTTGAGCCATCAAAATAAAGCTTCCAAAGTTTATTTTCCTTCTCTGTAGGTTGTCCTTCTTGTTTAAATAGATTAGGCATATCAAAATCAAGTTCATGAATCATATAAATCCCTAATCATATCTCATTTGTGTGCTGAAAAGGATCAAGCTCATGGTCCTTGGTTGTCCATTCATTTAGATTCATATTTTCTATAGGGGTGTTATGGTCTAAGGTCATGGTTTGCTCCTCCAGTACATGGGTGACATAGAGGTTAGCATTTATAGGGCTCAAGACATATGGTTGGATATGGTTTTTGGCTAAATTCTCAGGCTTTATGGTTACTTTTGTACCATACCTTATTCTAAAGAACAAATGAGACCAATCAGAAGACAAGAAAACCCCTAGTTTGGCTGTAAAATCCCTTGAAAGGAAAATGACAATGTGGGGTGGTAGATCAATTACATGTATATAATGATGGATTGCAAAACTTTGGGATGCATGAAAAGTAAGAGCTAATTTTTTTATTATACCAGCAATTTTAATAGCAGATCCATCCAACTGAGCTATGCCCTTCTAAGAGTTAGGCTCATAAACAAGACCTAGCTTATCAGCTAAGCTCTTAGGTATAACGAAGCTACTTGCACTAGAATTGACCATACAATTATGCACTATTTTGTCTCTAATAATCAAAGTTAAATAAAATGGGGGAGGTTTTACCTCTTTCGTTTTCTACTCACTCTTAACTTTTGAGTTGTTTGTAAGCACAACTTTGGCATTCCCTTGATTTGCATCATTAGAAATAGAAAGATCAGCTAAAGCATCCTGCAGCAAACTCTTCTGACCCAAAATATGCAATGCATCCATAACTGACATATTAGTAGCTTTCTTAATATGTTCAACAATGTTGAAAGAAACAAGAGTTACCTTTTGCTGATTTTTTGTGACGGCAACATCGCTTCCTTTCTGTAAAGGCTACGACTACATCTTTGACTATTCCTTTCTAGGTATTTCTTGGCCTCTTTACAACAACTACACATTAGGCTACACTGCATCATTAATATTTAATGTAGAGATAGTTGATTGTCCTTTATAGACTGTTGCTATGAATTTCCAGCTTCCTACCCCAAATCCATGGATCTCTTTTTGATCTAGTGTTTGATGAGAATCTTGTTGATCTTGAGCATTCATGCTACAAAAATCAGAACTCTACCAGTTTGGAAAAGGAGCCTCAAAGCTTTCTTTTTGTTCCATATTTTGACTTGGAACAGTTTTTGAACCTGCATAACTGTTTTGGACCATTAAGGCCTAATTTCTCATGTCATTAGCACATGCTAACTAGGTATGGGGTTGATCGCATGGATATCACGAATGTATCATCTCCAGTAAAGAATGGTAGGATTATAAAAGCTTCTACTAGGATATCATGATAGTGTACAATATTCAATGGGCCTCCCCCATTAAAAGCTTCAAAATCATGTTGTCTCGCCATTGGTGGTGCTTGTGATATAGAAACAAGATTTCCTAGAGATAAGACTATAGAATTTAGAGTTGGAGGCATTGATGTTGACCTTCCTGGTGTATCAAATATTATTTTTGTTGTTCTACCTCTCCTTCATGGTGTGGACAACTGCATGTACTCTAATGGTAGAAAACTTGATCTTGTTTGAATTTTTTTCATGTGCAAGCTGCACTAAGTCTGCATGCAAAATTAGAATCAGATTCACTAGGTATATTGGAAAAATGCCTCCAAAAGGCTGAATAACTTGCTCGATACACCAAACAACAACTTTAAAAGATTAAAAAATTCTTTGAAATTGATTTTCAGAGTCCCACTGGGTGTGCCAAAAACTGTTATCAATATGATATGCACCCTATTTTAAATTTGTAGAAATCTAACTATCTGTTGACTTATGGAAACCTTCTCCAGATGTGGGTGATCTAAATGAAGAAGGAATCTCCATAGTGAGCTAGTTCTCCAAATGATAAATCTATCCTAAATGATTCTATGAGGGAAAGAGTTAGAAAGATAACTGAAATGAAAACCTATGAATAAAAAATGATCTTCAGAGCTTAATAGTGACAAAATGATGACTCTATTTTCTACCCACAAACAACTCTCAGAAAATAATAATATCTCACAACCTCTCATGAACACTCAACACATAAATGATTTGCATGAAGATTCATATTTAAATACAACATGCAACCTATATTTTATGAACTTTATACATCAATAATTACAATTCTAGGACATGAAAAGGATTCTATAAATAGAAATCACAATATGACATCAAACTAAAACTGCAATTGACACAAAACTGAGAAATAGGAATGTTGTTTTTATTAACTAAAGGAGTATCAAAGTCTAAGTAAAAATTCTACTTACAAAACTCTTTTTTTCAGCATGAGAGGAAGAATCAATAATCTAAACTAAGAAAAATTGTAAGTTTTTCTTCAAGATATATCACCAAAACCCTAATCTGAGCTCAAAAAAAAAGCTCAAGGAAAAGCACCTAAAACTGCTGCAAAATGTGGCATAAAAGTGGAAAACTCACACTTTTTGCATGTGCATGCCATAAGGCCTCTAAAAATAGGTAAAATCTGGTTTAAAAGAAAATAAAACACTTCATCTCTTCTCCATGTAGCTCAAATCTAACCAAAGGAAAATTCAAACTCATTTGTCTTACAAACTGCCAAAAATAGAAAGAAGAATAAAACAATTTATAAATCATTGCTTTATCTTTTGCTTTACACACATGCAATTTTTACAACTTGATTTATTTTTCAATAAAGATTGAAAATATTTGCGAAAATAAAACCTTATATCTCCAGTACAATATTTTATTTTCTCATAAAAAATCATAAAAATAATAAGTAATCTCCACCATTACATTTAATTGATTTTCTTTTATAATCAATTGAAAAAAATAGATTCCCAAAATATGAGAATTTATCCAAGGCAAGAAGTATTGTTCAACATTCTTATTTTAATTGATTTTCCTCCAAAATCAATTAAAACTAAGGCATTTAGTCATTCCTCACTTTTGACTAGGGAATTATTTTGACATCACCTAAAACCTAAAGTCTTAAGACCATGAAATACTCCATCAACACAAGTCTCAAACTTAGGCATCTGGAAATACATGAAGACTTACAAAAATTTGACCTAGGGTATGTAAGATTTCAGCCACACAAGGTATTAACTCAAGTCTTAATTCAAAATGAAAACATCAATAAACCCCTAAGTTTGAATTAGGTCAACATGGAACAAAAGTGAAGACAAAACCCTAAATTCATTTCATTTCTCATTTGCAACTTTTGAAAGAACTATGATTGGGAGGAGCGTCGCCATATGAGCTAGGGTTTTGAACTTGGAATTCTTGGAAGCTTCAGATTTTAGTCTTCAGATGGTTGATTCTTCTCTCTTGTGACAATGGTAGGCTAATTTCAAAGTATTTTGTGGCTCCCATTACTTATTTTTAGGCAAGGAATGGCCTCTAAGGCCACGGCTTATGCAAGCTTAAATCAGGATTTTGTATTCCACTCTTCTGTGTTTTGTCAAAAATCTCCTTAGCTGCCATGAGTATGTTTGACCCTTGTATCTGGAAGCTTCATTAGAGCTTGTCTGCGACCTCTCTATCCCTCCACAGTCTTAGAATAGTAAGCTCTCCTTTTACTTTGTATTTTCTTGTCAAACCAAAGCTCTATGAAAGCTTATGATTTTAAAAAAAATGATTGTTATTTTATCAAAATAATGTAGACTCATATATTAGTCACACCATGAATGATTCATCCTAGATTTCTATTATGAAATTATCACTCGATTTGCTCTTCTTCTTTTCTTTTTTTTCTGATTTGAGATTTGGATAACAAACTTAACATGGGTTTCTCATTTGACTTTGTGAATATGATGAGAAAACCTCTCTAGGCCATGGCCAATGCATGCTTAGACTAGTTTTTGTTTATTGAAAATCTATATTTTAAATGTCAAAGTATTTAAAAGAATACTTTTGGAGAATATTCTTGCTCCATTTTCTATAAACTCTTTCATGAATGGGCTCGACCCATGATGCATTACATGCATTTTTCATTTCTTGTAAAACTTCACATGGGTATGCTGTAAATAGTGAGAAATCTCCATTTTGTTCAAATTCCCCATATGGGTATTCAATATTTTGAAAGAAATCTACTATTTTTGTATCTTATGAAAAAAACCCCATGTGGGTATTTTGTAACTTGAATAAATCTGGATTTGAATTGAAACCCCCATGTTAGTGTTCATGAAAATGAAAGAAAAAATATTTTTGTTAACCTGTAGCAGCATTATTCTTGCAAACTATGACTTTTTTTAAATGAACACCACCTTTCGACTACATTGAGCATTTTGAGTTGATAAGTATTCTATTTTCCCAAAAGAAAAAACACTTAAAGTTACCCAGTTACTACACTTTGTTAACTCTAAAATGGTAGATGATCTCAGACATTTGTTCATTCCTTTGCAGATTCATAACCTCCTTGCATTTTTTCCATTGAACTAAACGAGCGAAATCCTCTGTCGCTTGTACTTCACATTACTTGCTTGTTAGAATGCAACTTCACCTCAACATAAAGACGCTTAATCAGACAAGCTAAAACTCCTCACTATTTACCTTTGTATACACTAAAACAAACACAAAAATTTCAATTTCTCTCAAAAGCACCTTATTTTTCTTGTCTCAAAGAAAGCATTCAACTAGCATGACACACCTGACATTGTTTTCATGCTAGATTAAATCTAGGGAAACACCTTTTCCTTTTTTTATACCTACTATAGCAATATTAATGTTTTGTAGGTTGCTTTAATGTTTACTACCATTCATCCTGTTACTTGAATTCTTCAGAAACATGCATTCTTAGCTCAAAACCTCATAAGATAAAGCAATATTTACTTCACATGCCTCTAATCATTTTTAGATTTAGCTTCTCTAACCTATTTGCATATTGTATTTACTTGATCCCTTAGTTGTTTTCCATAATTCTATCTTATATATGCAAGTAGGTCTTAAACACACCCAAAAATTCTTTGACACTCTTGCATTCAAATGACTGAACAATGCCAACTTACTTGTGCTTCAACATTCCTTATACATTTTATGATCAAATGAAGCTCTTATAGATAGCTTTCAAGTCTCCAATTTTGCAGCTCGATTTCCTAGATTGTATTTATATGCCTATTCACTATCATCATTATGACATAAAACACTTTCTAATTTATGAAAACACCATGAAACAGTTTGAATAAATGTGAACAAAACACAAGGTAGAAAAATCTAATTAATATGACAACAATATTTAACTTTCCAGAAAGAAAATGATGGATTTCAGTTGAATTGAATCTATTAAGTTTACTTTTTGTCTATAATCTTCATTTCATTATTCAAACTTGATTGTTATGAATGCATGATAAACTTGGTTGTTTTGATGGTTGAAACCATTTTCTCCTTCATGAATGGCTCAAATGAGCATGATAATTGTACTATTCTACTTGGCCCACTTGTAAGTTTAAGGGGAAACATGTCGCGATCTACCCTTGTGGGAGACCATTTTACTCCACATACTTTTATCTTCATAAGATGATCAAATACATGAATTTTCCTATACCTGCACAAGAAACAAACAATGTTAGCAAAAATAAGATATTATTATGATGTTTACACTTTCAGCTCTAATTCCTTCACTTTTCTTGATTGTTCCAATGTATTTTCGGAAACATTTTACATTATTGTCGGTGGTTCATGTAACTATTTTCATAATTGAAGCTCTAACAAGAATTTCCCAAACTTTTGCAAGTCGATTAGAGCTCGAGGACGAAGGATGTTGCACCACTTTAGCATCGACCTACAACAATAGGCAATGATGATTATGTTGATTCTTATGTCTTTAATTTTCCTACATCTTCAATAGTGTGGAGTGCTTCTTGTAATGCATTGCGACAGTTATCTCCACCGCTTGTGTGGATTCTTTAGATTTTCTTTCCGCTTTTCATTCTAAAAAGAAATGCATCTCAATGCAAATTTGTACCATCATTTGTATTCTTGCAATCAAATGAAATTTGTAATGTGAATATCATCATGAAATAAATGAAAGCAGTATTATTCTTAATCATTTGTATATTCAATTTTGTACTTCATTTGTTCTACAAATCATCGAGCAATGAATCCTAAACTCTATTCACTAAAAGCACTTACATAACTGAAAATTTATAAATCGGATGCAATCAACATGTTTAAACAATGTAGCAACTAACTAAATTTCCACTTTAAGATCAAACAAAATTAAATCAGCTCCACCAATTGAGTTTTAGAGAAAATTGGTAACACCTACCAATTTAGAATCCCTCAACACTCTTAAAAACTCGATGCCATGTTTGGAAGCCAATTTTAACCCAAGCAAAAGAGCCTCATACTCAACAACATTATTTCTACAAGCAAACTATAAGAAGAAAGAGTATTTAAAAGTCTTACCTTGTGGGGAAATAAGGATAACTCCAGCACTAGCTCCCTCCTTGGAGCAGGCCCCATCAAAGTACATAATCCAATGAGAATATATTTGTAAGATATCAGTGACCTCATAATCAGTAGGTACAGGTTATATCTTCTCTTCTAGAATTTCCTCCTCAACTCAGAAGGTGTCCAAACTAGTGTCCACAAAATTAATCCTTACTGGTCCCTCTGGTTCTTCCACATACTCAATCATATGGCAGATTCTCAGCTCCCTGGCAATCTTATCTTTTTGATCGATGGAAAAAGTGGCAAATGATAGGTCACATTGCATACTTCCACCCATGGAAGCACTACATTGCCTTGATAGTAGCATCCCATATGTTGGTGGGATATCAACCACTGTGATGCTCATAAATACTTTCTTTTTTGGGAAGGTTTCCAACTTGTAAGGAAATCTATTAATTACCCCTATAATGGGTACTTCCCTTGAATCCATAGTGTAGAATTTCCCATATCTACTATCCACTTTTAAACCCATTTCCTCCATGATCTTGACTGGCATTACATTGTTTGAGGCCCCAAATCTACCATACAATTTCTAAGCATCTTACCAATAATGATTAAGCTTAGGAAGAACGGATTAACTTGACTTGGTCTGGCAGTAATGGTGGTTCCCAAATAAATCTCAGGATTTTCATTGATCACTTCCTTGACCTCAACATCTTTATCTTGACTCCCACTTGATCCAAGTTGTTCCATAATCATTTTGTCCTTCCCATTCATAGCAATGTTTTTTTATTAATGCAATAGTCTTATCTTTGTGCTCATCTACTCTCATCATTTCTAGGAATGTGAATGTGACCCTGACCTGGGATGATACATGGAACATATCCACAAGGGAATAACTTGTTAATTTTGAGAACAAAATTTCTTTAAGAATTGCCTCTCCAACATGCCCTAAAACCCTCTCAACATTTGGCTTGTCATGCCTATCTTTTTCAGTTTCAACATCAATTTTCACTTTAGTTCCCTTCTTGGCCCAGATTCTCATTTTCTTACCCTCCTTGGGTTTTACTTCCTCTTTCTTATTTTTTGATTTTGTTTCTTTGTTTCCTGCCTTTTCCTCCTTAACAAATAGAATACTTGGGATTCCCTGGTCACCACTCACAACTATGTTCCTCAAGTGATAATCACTTCTTGCCTTAGCATCCAATGCAATGGTATATCTTTCAATCTCCCCATTTGAAGGTCTTCGCAAGGAAACATTATCTGACTCCAAAGTATATATAGTGAAAACATTCTCCTCGTCTTCGTATGAGAAGACTTGTTGATGATGCACACCAAATTCTTGTCTTTGCACATCTACATCACTCATATCAACATCATCACCTAAATAATACTCACTATAATCAAGGTTTGATTTAATCATGAACACATGTTTCATCTGATCATGGCCTTGAGGGGAATCTGATTCACCCTAGTCATCTTGATTTTTCTCCAAGGACCTTACAACAATGCATTGCTATGATGAATGAGGCATCTGGAACACTTCACACTAGGGAAGATCGTCAACAAAATTAGTTGAATTTCTTTATAGAGGTTCAAGTGTGCCCTGAGCATTCTTTTGATTGTTGTTGACTAGCTTTCCATTATGCCAATTAGTATGATATGGATAGTCTTCTAGTCTAGGTGGCCTATCATTCCTTTGGAACTAAGATTTTTCATTTTTTGTTTCCTTTTTCAATAAACTAAGGACCTGATCCAACTTATCATCAGGGGTTGATGTATTACTAGGTTTCTCACTTTGAACCCTAATATTATTTGAAGCCTTAGGGTCATCTCTTCATCCCGCTTTGCTAGATGCTCATCTACTATTTTTAATGTTGACTACCATTTTGTATGCCTCTCTCAAGGACTAAGGGTTCTTATCTCTAGGAAGATAACACATCTTAGAGTCATAAGCATTAAAATACACTACCATACAATAATTTTCATTCATCCTTAGGTAAGCAAGAACTCTGAGCATGGATTTCTAGAACCTTACATTAAATTTAGTAGCCATCTCATTATGCCCTTTAGTAATATTGTTGAAATTGTTCAGTCTTAAGGATCAGTCTGATCCCCATACTATTCCTTGAAAATTTTGTAGAAGGCCTTCTTAGAGTCAATACTCACATCAGACAATCCTCTGTACTAGTCCCTAACTTTTTTAGTCAAATATTGCATGAAATATTTCACAGCAACGTCATTGTCCCACAATTCAAAGTTTTCTACAAAACTCTAGAAATCTTCGAGGATCTGAGGGAATTATTACTAGTAAAATTTTGGAGGTGCTTTCTTGCATTATCAGGGATAGGGTAGGGATACCGTGGGATATTATCAAAGAATAACTACCTATACCTATCCATATGAGGTGGCCTTCTAGAATTTTTGTCTCTATGGGCATCATTTTTCTCATCCTCCCCTTTGTTATCGGACTTATTTTTAGTCCTACCACTTCCACTTTCACCATTACCATCATCCTTTTTCTTACTCCCCTCATCATCCTCAACATAAGAGTTGCTATTCTTTCCATTTCCTCCACCCCCACCACCTTGGTCTCGACCGCCACCTCTATTAGGCGCATGTCCCTCAAACTTCTTCTTATGAAGCTCAGTACTAATTTCTCCAGAGCCTAAGGGTTCAGAAGTAGGTATGGAAATTTTGAAAAAAGAAAATTTTCAGGCCATTTCTGCATTAGCAGCCTCAATTTTGGCCTTCTTCAATTCCTCTTGTAATTTCTCATTAAGTAGTTTTAGTTTTAATAGCTCAATATTTAGGGGGCCAATAGATGGAGTGGGCTCAATTTTTGGATTATTGACAAGGGTCTTGGCAGATGAGGTATGAGTATTTGTGTTATTGTTGGGAGTGAAATTTTTGGAGGTGTTTTTCTTAATTTGATTAATAGGATTCTTCCCATGATCTACAAAGGATGTCTTCCTAGAAAAGGCCAGGGGCTCAATGGTTCTAGTCATCCCAATAGTTGTTGCAAATTTAGTAGCAACAAATTTTCCCATCTAGACAGTTGCTCAAGGAATCTTTGAGGTGATCTGGGCTACTGCTTTAGTGACATTCTCTTCAACAAATTTATGTCTAGCAACATCTTCCCTCATTTTCTCAAATTTCTACCTCCTAGCATCTCTTTCAAGCTGCTTGGCTCTAGCCCTATCAACCTTTTCTTTTGAGGTATTTATTCTATTCTTTTCTTCTTACTTAGCAAGCCACTTTTCTTCATCTTCTAGAACTTGCATATCTTTATCGATATCTTCTTGATTTTCTAGGAAGTCCCCATAGTTGCTTGGTGTAGGAGTATGAAAGGATTGATCAACTTGATCCTCCTCAAGGAGATAAGGTGTCTCTGTCCTAGAAGCTTCTCCTTTGGGGTTAAAGTTTCCTCCATAGAAAACTAGCCCAGCTCCAGGAGTTGGTGGTTCTGGCAATTCCTTACTTGTATTCCAAAATTCCCATCAAGCTTCTCGTGATACATCCAATTCATTATCAAAAGAAATTTCAACATGGAAACTTCCCTAATCTTCACTAGACCTTGTAGCCTCACATGAATGTCCACAATATTTTTTACCTTTAATCTCATTATTAAAAGTGAGAGATACTTCAGCTAAGGACTCAATAGAATTCTTCAACCATTAAGGTTACTTGTCCTTTGAAAGCTTGGGTTGCAACTTTTGTTCATATTTTTTCTTCATTTGGCTTCAGGTTCCTCACATTTCTTTGTAGGACTTATTTAATTTCATCACCTTCTTGAGTCTTCTTTTGTTTTTTTTTTCACTTCCTTAATATCTTCAAATATTGGCACACACTAGTGCAAAGATGTAAGAGTCTCCACCCAAATTGATTGGGACAAGTTTATATTCATGCAAATTTCACAAGATCTTTACTAAGTCACACGAACTTAAAAAAATTCAATGTAACCTAAGTCAAAACTTTAACACAAGACTTTTCATATTTAAATAACAACGGGATACATAAACACAGACTTTAGTGAAAATACTTAACAAGGACTTTGAGAAAAAGTTCATAGTAACTTAACTAGACCAACTCTATAACAATATCACCACATATTATAGTGATCTTTGACAAGGAATACTAGTGGACTAGAGTTGCCATTTTGTTGGTTGTTTTTTAAGAACCAATCAGATCTCACCAAATACCTATGAGTTCGCCACACTCAATTCTCATATACTTGAGAGATAGTTGGCCAACAAATGAGATGAAGCCTTAACACTCCTTAACCTACACTTTAGGCTCTAGAAAACCTGAGAGGGTGATCCCACAACATATATCTTGTATCCTTGTTGATCAAATTATATCATACATTGTATAACAAAGCATATGTATTCCCATCAGAGGCTAATCAAATGAAATCCTTCAAGAAATGGGCAACTCATTGGAAATATAAAATAATAAAATCTGAGAATATGATACTAAAAATGCAACATAGGTATGTCAAATAGAATTTATTTATAAAATATGTTCTCATATCAAAGACTAGAACCACTAGGAACACTTTTAACACTTTCAGACTAGTGTCTTATCTCAAGGTATCGAGTCAAAACAAATAACACTAAACTATAAGGTGAATTTAATCCTAGAAATACATGATCTTAATGGAAATGCATTAAACTTCACATATTAGTACTTAAGACCCATGACTACTTATAAAATCTACTCAAAATTTACGTAAATCAATGTTCTAATTAAGGTATCTTATCTAGTTCATTAAACTAGAGCTATAATCAAGACATATTTCACTACGAGAGATAATGAAAATGAATGAAATGATTGTTGATTGTATTTTCATTCATAATCCATGTAAAATGCAATAATGGATAGACAATGGAATCACCAAATCAGAATATTTGTTTCAGATATGCCTGGACACCATACAATTAACAAATTTAACTGTATCAACTCATAACCTAAGACTTAAACTCACAAAATAGTATCTATGTTCTTTTCATTTGCATCACTCAGCTCGTGAATTCAACAAAAGACCTCTACATATGGTCATGAATTCCCTTTTATAGAAACAAGGGAGAAAAACAAGATTTGGGCCAACATGTGCACATGTCCCATTTTTACTGGACCTCCAAAACATATATTCCCTTTTGTAGTTACATTTACATTTTCTAATTGGAGAAAAACACATGAGATAAAATATTCATCTACAAAAACAAATATAATCACCTTCCAAAAGGTATCTTTGCGTATGATGATAACCCTCATACTGTTGTAACCTCTTTTGTCTTTCAAATCATCTGAAGGAGGGAGAGTGAGTCATCATCTCGATCATCATCAACATCAATTATTTGTCACATCCTGAGTTGAGGAGAAAACATATCTGTATATAGTTTAACTTATAGGGCCAAGTCTATACTATACTTCAAAAAGTATATGTATTCTCCTATTATATTCAAACCTCCAAATCATCAATGAAGATATTTTTCCACAACTCATATTTTGTATATGAAGGACAACTGAACACAATAATCTGATTCATCTTCTTTCTTTATGGGGCATATTTTATCATCACAGAAGTAGCCTCCTTGTCAAAATCTTGGAAGAAGCCAACGATGAAGGATAGCTTCTCAAGAGTATTTTTTAACATGCCAATATCAGTTCTTTCACAAATGCATGATGCTTGGGAAGTAATGGTTGCTTCAATCTTATCTCTCCATGCTTACAAGGGTTTTATCCCATCAATTGTATCCTAGATATCAAGTAGCAACAAAATAGCTGCCTCATCAAACTTGGCCTTAAGCTCTTTTATTTTTGCATCCACAGGGGCTGCATAGCCTTGAAAACTCTACTCCTTAATCTCACCAACAAATATATAAGTTGGGATGATATTTGGATATTTGTCCTCTTTTTTCCTATCTCCAACTTCCATAAGCTTCAGATTATCAGCTTGAGGAATCCATTTATTCAACAATCGAGTAGCCAACTCCTTGTCCCTTTCAAACAATCTCATTGCTTGTATCATTGAAGCATAATTTGAATGAATACTATTTAAAGTATTTTGGATTTTCTTATTCAGATGCTTCAAAACCGTGTGAACAATTTCAGAGCTAGTTTCATACATGAAATTTTAAGCTTGTTGAATAAATTCCTTGTATTCCTTAATTTGGAGTAATAATTCTTCCTTGGTAGGTTCAGTTGACGGGGCTGCTCCCGATATGTTTGGTTGTTCAACTGCCAATTGCTCTTGGCCCATATTATAAGGCACAATTGACAATGTCTACTCAAGTGGGGGAGGAGGGGAATGAGTCGTAAGAGATGTGGGTGCTACATGAATTGGATTAACCAGACCCTGTGACTTAATAGTCTCTACATCTTTTTTTAACAATGTTACTTTTTCCTCAAGCTCAACAAATCTTTGTTGACTTAGGTTATACTCACCAATCAACTCATTATGCTTACTCCTATATGTATCTCTTTATTTGGTGAGGCTTTCCACTATTTCCTTTGTGAACATATCAATATTTGCAGTCATATTGGGTGCCTCTAGTGTAGGAGTATCAACAACTCTCTTTATAGTCAGTTATCCCTTAAAATTGGTCAGTTCTGCTACAATGGGATTCTTAGAACTAAGAGATAGTGACCATATGGCTAGAGAATCCCATTCCTCACTGAAAGATGACCCTTATAGTGCCAATCTAGCCTCCTCCTTAGTTTGAAATAAAGGTCTCTAAGATTTTCTTATTGTATCTAGAACCACAACACTAGCTATATCCCACTTGGGCAATAAAAAAACACCACTCCTTTGTACAAGTGCCCTAGCCTCATCCACCTTGATGTCTTGGATTTTTTTCTTCATTTTACTCCTTACATTGACTTGTAAAACCTCCTCTAAAAGATCAGGGTGCAAAATTATTTCCTTAGCCACCCTCTCGATGTACTATTGAACACTTGCCCTACACACAAAAATTTTAAATGCCTCAATCTCAATAAATGAATCATCTTCCATGAATTCCCTCCAAGCATCCTGTCATAAATCATCAACATTACTCAAGGCACTCAAATCTACTTTTCTCAATGTAAGGTCAACTATTTCAGAGCTTTATTTCATTTCTCTTGGAGGAGAAGGAATCCCTTGTTGCACATCCTCGAGGGTCACAAGAATATCATTCTCATTAGAGTCAAAATAATCAACAACCTTACATACTTCAACTTTATGCTTCTTGGTGGGGGGTTGCTTTGATGGAGGAAATTGCCTAGTAGGTGAATCAACATCAATAATGATAGGAGAAGACCACCTAGGAGGTGATGGCATTGAGATATGGGGAGAATCCACCATTGATCCCTCTGATGCGGTAGAGGTCAACAATGTTTGTTGCTTCTTTACCCTCTCCTTTCTAGAATAGATTATCAATTTTGGCTCTGGCTGATAAGAAGGTCTTTCCTAAAGTACAATAGTGGGATTTTGGTCTACTACCAATGATTTTCCTTTATTTTTTACTACACTTTTTTCCCTCAAGGTACCTACTACGTCCTCAAAATTTTGAAGAACATACACACTTCTGTTAAATTTGCACTCAATGTTGGGGATAGGGATATACTCAGGATCTCTCCTTTCAGCTTGTTCCACCATCTTCTTAAAATACAAATACATTTCCTTCCTCTCCTCTTGTCTAGATAAATCAATAATATTCCTGATGATATCCTGAGGAAAATAGAAATTGTGCACAAACTGACCACCCCTATGCAATGCCTTCAAACCAACAATAAAGCCTTCTAGATCATGATTCCTTAGGCATACTATTTTCAGTTGATAAGGTGCCAGGAAGATACTCAAATCCTTACAACCCCCCTTTACCATCACAAAGTCAGAATTTTTTTTCCATTTAGGGAATAATGAACCTTTCTTTTGAGACTCTAGAAGATGTGTCATCTGTGATGCTCCTAGCTACCTCATGATTTCAATAAATCCCAACCTCAATGGAACATCCCTTGGAAACACATATTGATTCATAGGGGTGTCATATATTCTAAAAATATTAGTATGATGGTAGGAAATTATATCACCCCAATTATGACTCAAATTCAAAGCAGAACTCCTTTCCATGGGCCTCAAAAAATCATGGATTTCCTTAGGAATCCTAGGTCAGTTATGGACCAAAAATCTCCTCAACTTTGAGGACAAAACATTGTTAAATACCACATAGTCAAACTTAGGATCATTCCTATCCATAATTTGGGTCCAACATTAGACAGGAAAATCAATGTCATCCTCCCTCTTTTATAATTCCATATCTTTGCCAAAAAGCTTCTCACCCCTGAATAGGAACATATGCATCAATAAAGAATACCACCAAAAACCCTCTAGTTATTTGCCCTCCTTGAGTAGACTCAAACCTTTGTGCATCCTATTAGATAAATATGTGGCATAATCATAAACCACATTAAAGGTTGAAATTTGGACGTGTGCAGCCATATACATGAGGTCTATAAGCATGGTGGATCGTTTATCCATGCTAAGGATTTGGCGGAGAGAATAAACATCTTCT
The DNA here is from genome assembly GCA_007115665.2 of Sequoiadendron giganteum. Taxonomy (NCBI): domain Eukaryota; kingdom Viridiplantae; phylum Streptophyta; class Pinopsida; order Cupressales; family Cupressaceae; genus Sequoiadendron; species Sequoiadendron giganteum. Next base: position 659,780,363 of record CM021101.1, on the reverse strand, counting down.
TGAAATAACTAGCAAAGTATCTCATGGAGAAAGCCTCCTTTTCATCTTCACCAATCCTGATTTGCTTCTTGTTTTTTCCTTTCTTTATAGAAGCAGTATGAATAGGTATCATTGTTGTTTTGAATAGAACTTATGTATTCCTACACTCCTCCCTAAAAACATTGAAGTCAATTGTTATCATACCAATATTCCACTTGTGAAAATTAAAGATATTTGAAGTCTCCTCTCTGGTTATTTTGACCAACTCCTTACCCTCATATGACCTAATTAATCTTGAAACAAATTCATACCTTAAGGAAATATCCTTCATTAGATCGACATCCATGTATACATTGGGTACTACTAGTTTTCCCAAGTCTAACCTCCAAGGGTTGCAAACAAGGACACCCAGATTCCTATTCCTAAACTAATTCTAAAATAAATGTCACCCAAATAATGGAAAATTTGCATTCCTGACACAACACATCTTATCTTTCAACCCTTCCTAAACCCGATATCCATAAAATAGGACAACTCCTTTGATCATTCTACTTGTGGAGGGTTTCAATTGGTCGATTACATCCTGGGAAAGAGTCCTACCGGGGGTTCCTGAACCAAATGCTTGAGTTTTGGGTTCCATGAAGAACAATAGATATCAAAACAATACAAGGTTTTACCAAAGACTCATATAAAACCTAGTACTTTATTAATATATTAGGGTACCACCTATGGGATTTGATTTCGCAGAATTCGACATGGCCTACCACGTATCAATGCACCCAAACCCCAACAAAAGTAATTAAATCAAATAGGTGAATTCCAATAGTAGAATTTTTCCCTAATTCAATATTTATCTCTCTTTTAAGAAAGAAAACATAGAGAAAGTGTTTGTTCTACTTACGATTTTTTGCTGGTAGGAAACCCCAATTTCGGTCATGACAAATACTGAAAAATGTTTTTCGATCTTCAAGGTACCTATGAATTGTTGGCAATCTTTAGGTATGTGGAAAAATAATCCTTAAATGTACTTATGTCAATGTTAGATGGCCTTAGGTGTATTTACTGCAATTACTATTGGGTCGCGTGAAAAGGCAATGACTCTTACATTTGCACTTCTAATTTTAAATCATGCCCGTAGATCTGATCTTGACATATCACATTAGATGACCCCAATCAAGCCAAAAATTATTTGAAAACATGTCACCATCACTCACCATCCTATCAACCGATGAAGAGTTCACCATTCAGATGCCAAGTAACTTGTTTGAGGGCCCCACAATCCTTTCCCCACCAACAAAAAAAATGCACGTGTCACAATCTCTCACACTACACAATAGGATTTAAAATACCATTTTAAGGCTTGTGCAGTGTGCACTCAATTACTCATATTTGATTGTATCACTTTATTTGTCACTGTTAATCTTCAAGCTCAAGCATATCATGCACCATGGTGGAAACCAGGTCCCATGTCATGGAAAGGGACACATGTCACAAGTGTGGAAGCCACACAACTCTTTGAAGATGAGTCATTTCAATCTTGTGCAATGTGCACTCATGACCAGGATTTAATAATTGAATCTGATGGACCTAGTTTTTGCACATGCAATTTAAAGTTAGTCATAAAAAGGACCATGGCTAGGTTAACTAGGTTGACCTTTAGTGAACACATCCAAGACTTATGGCGTAAGTCATTAAGCTGTGAAATATTTTTCTCCCAACCATAGGAACATTCCTCTTTTTCAAAATTAATAACAAACAAGTAATGACTAACAGGTCTATGCGAAGGGGTTGGTAATGGCACGGGTGAGATGACTTAAGTTGTTACTAATGAAACCAGCAACCTAAAAAACTAGGTCAATGCAAGAACATAACACAAGGGTTTAAGGCTTAAGAACATCAAAATGAGGGTATTAGACTCTAAAAACCTGGGCCAAACTAGTTGAACAATGAAGCAAAATATAAGCTCGAGCATAGAAATAGATCAAAATCAACATAGATTTTGAAAGCTCTGCCATGGGCCAAGTCATGGGTTTCAATGCCTTTTTTACCATTTTCAAAAAGAGACAAAATGTGCTCATGCTATAACACAAGCGCATTTGGGCTTTCTCTTAATACCTCTATATTTCAAAGTTTGGAAAAGGTTGAATTTTTCAAGGTTGAGGGTTCAAGTTTTAGGGTTTAGGATTTAGGATTTAGGCTTTAGATTTTAGTCTTTAGGGTTTAGGGTTTAGGATTTAGGATTTAGGGTTTAGGTTCTATGCTTTAGGGTTTAGGTTTTAGGGTTTAGGGTTTAGTCATTAGGCTTTAGGGTTTATGTTTTAGGCTTTAGGTCCAATCCCCTCTCTCCCCCTCTTTTTCCCTCTCTCTCAAGGCTCTCCCTTCCACCACCTCTCCCTCTCTTAGGTCTCTCCCTCCAACCCTAACTAGAGAAATAACTCTCTCTCCCACATACTCCCTCTCTCTCGCAAACCCTCTCTCTATCTATATCTCTCCCTCTATCTCCCTCTCTCTCTCTCTCCCACCTCTCACAAGTATCTCTCTCCCACCTCTCTCTCTCTCTCAGGTCTCTCCCTCCCACCCTAACTAGAGAAATCTCTCTCTCCCTCCCTTCCTCTATCCCTTCCTCCCTACCTAGATAATTCCCTCTCACTCCAATCCCATCTCTCCCAATCCATCTTTCCCTCTCTATCTCTCCCTCTCTCTCAAGTCTCTCTCTCTCTCTTAGGTCCCCCCTCCTTCTAAATACATACATACATATAAGTAGACATAAATACATATAGGGATACATACATACAATCCTACATACATACATATGTATAATCTTACATATATTCATACATACATGCATGCATACAATGATACATTCATACATGCATGTAGGCGTGCATACATACATACAAGCATGCATACATACATGCCATACAACCATACATACATACAAATATATATACATGCATTTAACATACTATTATTTAGCACAAAGAAAGACATAACACAAGTTTGTTAGTATTATAATGTTCTCATGTTATGTCTTGCTTAGGCAACTCAAGCACAAATGTAAAAAATATGTCAAAACTATGAAACAACACTAGCGCATTATAACACACTCATGTCATTGATTGCTTTGGGAATCTCCAAGCCTTAGGATTTTAATTTTTTTGGGTAAAAGCACAAACCTATATCACACTTTATAAAGGAATTGGCCAATAGAAAGAAAAAAAATGAACTTCAACTACATAAAAGTGGTCTTTATGTTTTGAATTTCAAAATGATGTAAACTAATGAAATGTAGAAATATTGATGAAGTTTATTCTTGTAATTTTTAATATTTTTTTATAATTGTTGTGATTAATTTTTTACTAGTTTAAAAGAATATTTTGAAATGTTTAAGATTTTAGGAAAAATTGGCATTCACTTAACGTCAAGAAACTAATAGAAAAAAAAAAATTTCCCCTATTTTTTCTCCAAATAGGTAACTTCAATATCTAGTGCATGGGAAAAAAAATTAAAATTTTGATGTATGTGCAGTGTAGGAAAATTAATACCCTTGCATTCTCAAACTTTTTTGGGCCTACCTTGCTTTATTTATCTTTATTTATGTCTTAATTGGTCCTATTTTGTATCCACAATCCTAATAAACTCTTTTTTTTTTATGGCTAATCCCAACAAACATTAAAAGATAAATAATAATTTAATGATTTTGGTTGTGTGTCCCTAATTTTTGAGTCAGGACTATGATGCCACCTATGGTTTATTTGTCCTCCAAAGGTCTTTGGACCCTCTTTTCAAATTCACCTTAAATGGGCCCCTTTTTGGAGTATGTGCCCCAAGTTTCAAGGCTTGGGACTAAGATGCCACCTAGGACATCTTAGTCCCCCTTAAGTAATTTTTCAGGATTTAATTTTAAATCTTGGTGGGATTTAGCCTCCTTTAATTAATAATTTCATATGTCAGCTTTTTGTGGTGCAATTTTAGGATATTAAGCATGGATAAGTATAAATACAAGGTTAATAGATTCATTTTCATCCTAACAACTTGAATATTCATTCATAATAGAAAAGTGGATTTCACAAGAGCATTCAAGAGAAATTATACAAGAATTTTGAGTAATCGTCAAGATTCAAGTATCATATCAAGGATATTTTTTCATCATGTGTGTTTTTGAGATAAAATTTGTGATGTAGGGGTTTGATTCAAGTAAGCAATTCAAGTCAAGATCTATCAAGAATTCAAACATTTCAAGGTCTAAATTCAAGCTAGCCATCTTACACAATTTTGCATATTTCATAACAAGGTTTTGGTGAGTTGCAGCATAGCACTTTATTCATTCATCATTTCCCTCCTTCATTTCATTTCATATCATGGTTTAATTACCAACAATGGGTTTGACCAAGGCAAACCCCCATTTACTAACAATCAAAAAAAATTTCCTCTCTTGTGTTTTTGTTTGCAAATTTAGGTTGAAGACTTGAAGATAATTTGAAGTGAAAATTTTCAAAGTTGCATTGCAAAATTTTCATCTTCATGGAAACTCACCTACAGGCGAGATCTGAAATTTTCATAAACTAAGATCTGAGAAGAAGGAAGTGCAAAAACTAGACCTTAGGATCACATTCATAGATTTTAGAAATTCATAATGGGGCTGAGACAAAAATAAGGGTGTCTTAGTCCTCCCAATGGTATTTTGTAGAGATTATTTTAGATTATATTTCGACATCCAAAGATTCCACATTTCCCTTGAAAATCAATAGTAGGAAACAGACAATAGTAAGGGCATCTTAGTCCTCCTCGACATATTTTGATAGCATTTTTTGCATTTCCAGAATCCTCATCACATTTCCATACTTCCCAGGTACACATACCCTAACTTGATATTGCTTAATTTCATCATTTTCATTCATGATTTTACTTCCATTAGGAGATTTTGTGAGTTGAATGTTAAGTTATCTTTTCCAAGTTTTTGCTTGGTGGTGAACCCTTCAAAGTTTAAAAGAACCCCTCCTAGGTCCTCCTTGTTGAGAATTGGCTCACCTTTGGCTTGATATTCAATCCAAATTGGGCTCCTAGTACATTCATGAATGAAAAATTTCTTGCAAGAAGAGTGGTGTTCTATGACCCAAGTTATCAAGCCTCCCACTTTTCCCTATTGTTAATTTTCGTCAACCTAACATTTTGGACATTCATTTTTTTTATTTGGAGTTCATTGACATCCTAGATCTAGGTTACATTCATTCTTGCATTGCATCTTGTATTAGTGAAATTGCATCTAGGGTTTCTCACATTTGGATTAGTGAAAGTTCATATAGGTTGCATTTTTTCTTTCTTGCATCATTTTATCTCATTGAAAAACTAAAAAGTGCATTGTTAATCATCCTAATTGCATTTATGAACATTGTTATTTCATTCAACTTTTCATTCAATTGCTTGTCATTAATACTTTTTCTTGCATTCATTTGCACACTTTTCTATTTCTAAACATCAAGACATTGGGTAGGCAACCTGGGAACACTGTAAAAAATCCATATTCTACTATTTTTTTTTTAAATCCTCTACTAGGACTAAAATTCCCTTCCTAACATCTTAGTCCCTCTATGGATTTTTGGCTCATAACCCTCTTTATGTTGTTTGTTGTCTGTTCCAGTTTCTAGAATCTCAAAATTTTAGCACTAGGACCAAGACACCCTTACTAGAATCTTAGTCCTCATTGAATTTGACTTTGTAGTTTTTAGGGTTTGAAAGTGCTTCTTTGTGCTTCTGTTGGCTTCTTTCAATTTTCTATTTTAGATTGCAGAGTTACTATTATTTCATTTTTTTTCAAATAAGTTTATTTGTTCAATCTTGCATCATGGATATGTTCTTTGGAAAGTTTTGGATGTCTCTGAAATATTTGGCAGATGTGTCAATTTTTTCCTTTGGTAATGATCCTAATGACATTGAACACACTCATGCTCAATCAACTCCTAATGAATTTCCTCCTTGTGATGTTGACATCATTGGAGAAGATGATGAAAATATGAATATGTTCCTAAATGATTGTCTTAACAACCTTGAAGCTAATGTATCATTTTATCCATCAATGAAACAACCAACATTCCCTACAATATGACCTGTTAGAAATAAAAATTTCCATCTAAAAAACCTATGTTTTTACCACAAATTTCCATATAAATCCATAAAAACTTAAGGTTTTATTCTCATTTGAGCCTAACATTTTCACTTTCTTCTCCTTAAAATTCATTTTTCCATCCTTAATATTCAAATAGCTTTATTGCCTTTCACAAAAGCCAAAGAAATCACTTATACCTTATACCACTAAAATTTTCTCAAAGCCAACACCTTTCACCGCTATACTGCGGCCCTTTTAGGGTGGCTCACGGTATGTTGGTGGTGGTCATCAATAGTCATCCAAGCAGTCACCACGATATCGCATGTGGTTAAACCACAGACCACAATGACCATGGTAGTAGTTAGCAAATGATGGAGTTAGTAGTCAGCAGAACAGTCAGTTAACAGTGAAGCAACAGTTGGGAGAGGCACCACAGTACCGCGAAAGGTTTGAATGTAGACCGCGGTAATCATGGTAAAGGTTAGCAATCGGTCAGGCAGTGAGGTGGTAGTCGGTAAGCAATTACCGCTATACCGCACATAGTGAAAATGAAGACCACGGTGCTTGCGGTAAATTGTTGGGAGAAGTGGCTAATGGTTACCACGGTACCACCGATAGCGAATACAAAGACCGCAGTAGAGTGGTAAGCAATGCAGGTAGCCATGACAATCAATGTGGGGCCGATCACCGCGTTACCGCGGGAGGAAAGGTCAAAGCCCGAGGTAGAGCGGTAAAAGAAATAAAGAAAGCCACAGAAACATAAATTATTAAAAGCAAATAAAGTATAAAATGAAATGAATAGAGGCGGGAAAATATATAATCAAAAAATCAAATGAAAGAGTATTGTAAAATATTTAATTTGCTGATTAGGCAACTAATTAAATATTTTAATCTCTATGATAGAATATCAAACGAATGTAACAAAAAATTGAATGGCTGTGACTCTTCTAATTTTATTGTATAAAACTATTTTAAAAGAGATAGAGAAAGAGGAGTGAGGGGTTAGGATAGGAGTCATATTTTCTTAGAAATAAAACTGGGAATGGAAATAATGTACAGATATTTCTTGAAACAAAGCAATGGAAACTAATGTTTTTAACTGGTGAAAACATTTTGGTTCAGTTGTTGAGATGTTATAATTTTTATTATTTTTTATCTTTGTTCTCTCCAATTCGAAGACATTTGATCATTTGAGTTAATGTATCAAGCATAAATTTTGATTCATCAAGGTGCATGTTTTCAGTTTGTGTGATTTTTATTTGCTGGTGTCTCAAGTCAGAATTAAATCCCTTCAAGTAATTCATAGTGTTCGAGAGATTTATTTTGGATAATTTAAGAAGAACCAGGATAGAAAAACATCCCAGCATAATTTATGCAAGCCATAAATAAATGAAATTATATGCCAGTCATAAGATTTTATTTTATAAATTTCCTTAAAAATTGAAATTAAACTAGAAAAGGAAAACACGTGTCATTTTCTATTTTTTTACTTCGTTGCCCAATAGATAGAAGGCACTGATCTGTCATGTCCCAGAGGATAGAATTAATTATAAACAAACTATTCAAATACCTTTCATTTGTGCAGTAGGAGTAGGAGTAGGTGTAGTAATTTTATATATCCACTACCCTTTGCCATTGTGTATAGATTGATCGACCAGGAAACATATTTCAATCTACATTGTTCATTTAGGTACACCCACCTTGGTCTAGCAGAACCTAAAGAGAAGAATTTTCAATTGCATCAATTGGCCTTGTACGTTGGCCAAAAGTGTTGTGAGAGCTTGGAAACCTCTCATGGTTCAAACCTGCATTTTTGAGAACCAACACCACCTCTTGAGAAGTTTAGTTCCTTACATCTCGAAACTGAAACAAAATTTGAACCTATGTTCTCTACAATAGGTGAACCTAGTTCCATTAAACAAGCACACACCCAACCATTTTATGATAACAAAGTAACAAACACCTCAATCAATCTAGAAGAAACATAAGGAAAAGGATTTACAATCTTGAGTAAACATGGATTTGATACAACAAATGAACATGAAGTTCATAAACTTCTAGAGAAAATAAAAACTAATAAAAACACAAAAGGGTTATGATATCAAGATCCCCCTCACAACATAAGTGCTCCTACAAAGTAACTAAGGCTTCGTAGTGGTGGTACAATGATCTTATATTATCCTCTTGATATGAATGCCCTCATTCCTAAAGAGAAACCAACGATTCATAACAATGACAAGGATGATAGGATCACCTTAGGACCTCCTTCTCGTCAACTTTCAACTCAAGAAATTGGTGAATCTAGCAAGTGCAAGAGGCCCTAAAAACTACAAAAACTAAATTTCCCTTGTCCACCACCTGAAAGTGAAAGGAAACAACAAATTATTTTGAACAGGGTAAGTGTAGAAAGATGGGTCACAATTTTGTGGCTAATTTACTTTTTCATCCCGAAATAGCAAAAATGTGATTGCATTATAGACAAAATTTATGGCATTATGGCTTGGTAATAATTAAGACTAGGATTATTCATTACCAAGCCATAATCCAAGCATGTTATAACACACTCGTGTTATGGTTTAAATTTCAAAAAACGTGCGCATTTTGAGTTCAAAAAATGTGCATTTTTTTAAATTAAAAAAACATAGACCAAAATGCGAGTGCATTATAATGCACTCGCATTTTGGTCTACATTGAATTTTTTTCTTCTCTTTTTATTATCTCTTCCTTCTTGTTGTCTTTCAGGGAAACAATATACATGAAATAAACATTTAAGTATAAGTTGAAATTTACATATGGAAATTTACTTTCTTATACTTTAAGTTATATTTCATGTATATAGGAAGGATGTTTGAGAGTGGTTTCAAATCTCTAGGAGTTATAATGAGAATTCTAGTTTTTGGAAGATCTTAAAAATTTCAAAGTTAGTCAAATTTCAGTAATCAGCATGTCAAATTTTAGTAATCAGGAGGTGAAATTTTAGTAGTTATTAAGTTGTATCATCTTTCTCTCTCTCTCTCTCCTCTCTACTCTTTATCTCTCCACTCCCTCTCTCTCTCCCTTCCTCCCTCTCTCCCCTATCTCTCTCTCTTACACACCCCTCTATCACCTCCCTACATCTACCTTCCTCCCTCCCCTCTCTACTTCTCTCTATCTCTTCTCTATCTCTTCTCTCTCTCTACAACTCCTTCCCTCTCTACTTATCTTTATCTCCCCTCTCTTGATATTTAACTACTCCCTCCATCACTTTGTATCTCACCTATGTATCCATACCTACCAATTTCCCCCTCTAATCTCTATCTCTCCTCTCCCTCCTCTACCTACATCTCTCTCTCACTCTCTATACCTCTCTATCCCTCTCTTCCCCATATTTCTCTCTAACTCTCTCTTCTCTATCTCATAATTCTCTCTCCCTCTCTCCCTCTCTCCTCTCTCTCTCACCACTCTCTCTATCTCTCACTCTCACACAAAAAAACCTCTATCTACCTCCCTAACACTCCCTCCCTCCCTCCTTCCCTCTCTACTTCTCTCTATCTCTCCTCTCCCTCCATCTCTTGACCTCACCCTCCCTCCAATTATTTTTTCCTCTCCTCCCAATCTCTCTCACTATTGTCCCTACCTCCCTCCCTCCCACCTCTTTCTCTCTCAATTTCTCCTTTTCTCTATCTCACCATTCTATCTCTCTCACTCAAACATAGACCTATATGTCCCTCCCTACCTCTCCCTCCCTCCCTCTCCTCTCTACTCTATATCTCTCCTCTCTATTTCCCTCTCTATACCTAACTCTCCCTCCATCCCTCTCCATATCACCTGTGTCTCCTTCGCTACCTCTTTCCCTCTCTACTCTCTATCTCCCCTCTCCCTTCCTCTACCTACCTCTCTCTATATCTCTACATCCCTCTCTTTCTCTCTCAATATATCCTTCTCTCTATCTCACCAATATCTCTATACATACCTCTCACTCCCTCCTATCTAAATTTCCATTCTCTCTCTCCAACTTCCCCTCCTTCCCTCTCACTCCGTCCTCTCTAAATCACCATTATCTCTCTATCCCACTTTCCCTCCTTCCCTCTCTCTATCTCACATATCCTTTTCTACCTATCCCTCCCTCCAGCCTCCCTCTCTCTCTTTATCTCTCTTTCTTATTATCTCCTTACCTCTCAACTCTCTATCTCACCACTCTCTCTCTATCTCACTCTCCCTACCTACCTCTCTCCATCCTATCCCTCCCTCTCTCCTTCCCTCTCTACCTACATCTCCCTCCACTACCTACCACTCTCTCTACCTCTCTCTCCCTCCCCCCTCTTTCTCTCTTACTCTCTCCTTCCCTCTCTACCTACATCTCCCTCCACTACCTACCACTCTCTATACCTCTCTCTCCCTCCCCCCTCTTTCTCTCTTTCTCTCTCCTTCCCTCTATACTCTCTATCTCTCCCCCCTTCACTCTCTAATATCTTTCTCTCTCTCCCCCTTCCTCTCTCCCCTCACTTTATCTCCTCTCACTCTCCCTCCCTCTAACACACACTCACCTCTATCTCATTTACTCTCCCTCCATACCTCCACTCTATACTTCTCTCTATCTATCTTCTCTCTCTACATCTCCTTCCCTCTCTATTTATTTTTATCTCCCCTCTCCCTCTATCACTCTATGTCTCAACCATGTCTTCTCCCTACCTATTTCCCTCTCTACTCCCTATCTATCCTCTCCTTTCCTCTACCTCTCCCTCTCTACCCCCCTCTTTCTCTCTCGCACACACACACACACTCACCTCTATCTCCTCCCTCCCCTCTCTAATTCTCTCTATCTCTCCTTTGTCTACATCTCCTTCCCTCTCTACCTATATTTGTCTCCCCTCTCCCTCTATCACTTTGTATCTCACCTATGTTTTCCTACCTACCTAGGGTTGAGGGATTAAGGGTTGAGAATTGAGAATTGAGGGTTGAGGGTTTAATGTATAGGGTAGAGCATAGAGGGTAGAGGGTTTAAAGTTTGAGGGTTGAGGGTTTAAGGTTGAGGTTAGAGGGTATAGAGGTTGAGGGATTAGGGTTTAAGTGTTGAGGGTTTAGGGTACAAGGTAGAGGTTTGAGGTTTGAGGGTATAAGGTTTGAGGGTTCAAGGATTAGGGTAGAGATTTTACTTGAGTTTAAAGGTTTAAGGGTTGAGGGTATCGGTTTGAGGGTAGAGGGTATTGGGTTTATGGTAGAGGGTAGAGGGTTTAAAGGTTTAGGGTTTAGGGTTTAAGGTTTAAGGGTTAAGGGTTGAGGGTTGAGTATTTAAGGGTTAAAGGGTTGAGGGTATAGAGTTAAGGGATTAGGGTAGAGAGGGAGGGATTGAGGAAGGGAGATATGGAGGGAGAAGTGAGATAGAGAGAGATGAGGGTTGAGGATCCAATGTATAGGGTAGAGGGTTAAGGGGAGAGGGGAGAGAGATATAGGGAGTGAGTGATTGAGTGAGTGAGTGAGTGATTGAGTGAGTGAGTGAGTGAGTGAGTGAGTGAGAGAGAGAGACTTGAGAGAGAAAGGGGGGTAGGAGGAAGAGACTTGAGAGAGAGAGAGAGGGAGGGAGTGGTAGATAGAGGGAGGGTTAAGAGTAGAGTGTAGAGGGTTTAAGGGTTAAGGGTAGAGGGGAGAGAGATAGAGGGAGTGACTAAGAGAGAGAGAGACCTAAGAGAGGGAGAGGAGGTAGGAGGAAGAGGGATAGATTGGGAGAGAGATAGAGGGAGGGAGGGTAGATAGTTTAATGGTTAAGGGTTAAGGGTTTAGGGTTCAGGGTAGATGATTAAGGGTTTAAGGGTTAAGGGTATAGGGTAGAGGGGAGAGAGATAGAGGAGTGAGTGAGTGAGTGAGTGAGGGATATGATTTAGAGGAGAGGAGTAGGAGGAGAGACAGAGAGAGAGAGGGAGGGAGTGGGAGAGAGATAGAGAGGAAGGTTAAGGGTAGAGGGTTTAAGTGTTTAGGGTTTAAGGTTAAGGGTTTAGGGTTTAGGCTTAAGGGTAGAGGGAGAGATAGAGGGAGAGATTGAGAGAGAGAATTGAGAGAGGGGAGGGGTAGGAGTGAGATGGTTGAGAGAGAGAGAGAGGGAGGGAGGAGTGGGAGAGAGATAGAGGAGGGTTGAGGGTATAGGGTAGAGGGTTTAAGGGTTAATGGTTCAATGGTTAATGTTTTAAGGGTTTAGGTTTTAAGGGTTAATGGTGGAGGGCTAAGAATTAAGGGTAGAGGGGAGATAGATAGAGGGAGGGAGAGAGTGAGAGAGTGATCTAAGAGAGGGAGAGTAGGTAAGAAGGAGACTTGAGAGAGAGAGAGAGAGGGAGGGAGTGTGAGAGAGATAGAGGGAGGGTTAAGGGTAGATGATAGAGGGTTTAAGGGTTTAGTGTTTAAGGGTTAAGGATTTAGGGTTTAGGGTTAAGGGTAGGGGGAAAGAGATAGAGGGAGTTACTAAGAGATAAAGAGACCTAAGAGAGGGAGAGATTTGAGAGAGAGAGAGAGGGGGAGTGGGAGAGAGATAAAGGGTTAAGGTTAGAGCATAGAGGGTTTAAGGGTTTAAGGGTTAAGGGTGGAGGGTAGATGGGAGAGAGATAGGAGTGAGTGAGAGAGATAGAGACATGAGAGAGGGAGAGGGGATAGGAGGGAGAGAATTTAGAGAGAGAGAGAGAGATAGATACAAAGAGATGGAGGGAGTGGGAGAGAGATAGAGGGAGGGTTAAGGGTAGATGATAGAGGGTTTAAGGGTTAAGGATTTAGGGTTTAGGGTTAAGGGTAGGGGGAAAGAGATAGAGGGAGTGACTAAGAGAGAAAGAGACCTAAGAGAGGGAGAGATTTGAGAGAGAAAGAGGCGGAGTGGGAGAGAGATAAAGGGTTAAGGTTAGAGCATAGAGGGTTTAAGGGTTTAAGGGTTAAGGGTGGAGGGTAGATGGGAGAGAGATAGGAGTGAGTGAGAGAGATAGAGACATAAGAGAGGGAGAGGGGATAGGAAGGAGAGAATTGAGAGAGAGAGAGAGAGATAGATACAAAGAGATGGAGGGAGTGGGAGAGAGATAGAGGGTAGAGGGTTTAAGGGTTTAGGGTTTAGGGTTAAGGGTAGAGGGGAGAGATAGAGGGAGTGAGTGAGTGTAACACACCACCACGTAACCCTGGAGGAAGTTGCAATTAACGACTCAAAATCACTTTCTTTTTTTGTTTAATTATAATTAATATGCAAGCTCACTACCCATTGCCAACAACCTCTAAGATTATGAGACTAAGATTACTTTAAAACCCAAAAAAAAAACATGAATTTAATCCATAACATTTATTTACTTAAGAAATTAATAACACATACATTCCATACATGAAAATATTCATCATAAAATTAAGAGATAACACAAGATTTCAAATATCAATAATCTAGGAAAGATTACATCTCTCATTCCTCGAATGAGGTAAATCCAATAAGCACAATTGCATATTACATTTTCCACCTTGATAAAAAATGAGTGGTAATAAATTACAAGATTCAACTAAAATGTATAAATAAAGAAATGTAAATGGATCCCACGAGCTCTCCAACTGGAAATCTTGTCAACACAAACAAGAAGAAAACCCAACGGAGTAAGGTGCACATTCCACCCAACCAAGTAGTACCCAAAGGCCCACTCCCCATGCTAGGAGATAGTAACAAGGATTCCTAGACAAGCCCATCTACCTCTAGACATAGGCTGACACAGACTGACTAATACTAACATAACTATTCATAGGTACAACACAAGTACAACTCTAACATGGTTACATTACTTCCAGATATAAAACAAATCAGGTATGCTAAGAAAACCATACACATAAAATCAAATACCAACTGTTGTCCTAGACAAAGTGTCACCACACAACTTGACATGGGATCTCCTCTGGGAATCTTCATAGGCTCTGGCCCCCATTATGGGATATCCTAGTGACCTCAATCGAATCTTGGCCCCCATACTCACTCAAATGGAATCAAATATCTCTCATAAGGACAAGATAGATAACCTTTCTATTCTAGGCCTTCCCACTCATCCCAAGCATAAATGAGAACTTGTGTCTATGAGTGAGGCTAAATTATCTTGATTAGTGTGAAATACTACCTAATATTCTAAGTACATTAATTTATTTATCACTTGATTAAACCACCTCTGAAGGTTACCTAGTTTACCTCTTTGGGCTCTAGTGCCTAATAGAAGCCACTCTTCTACTTGACAACACACATTCAAACCAATTACAAAGGGAACCCAAGTGCATAAAAAATAGATATTACGACCACTCCAACTCTAGGAGGAAACATATACTGAAACTCACTCCAACATTGGAGGTAACAATTCACATAATCCACTCCTTCCAAAGGAGGCACAAAACATCCTCGTTCATGGAAATCAGGTAATTAATCTGGATACAACTCTATGCACTACCCAAGGAAATTAAAAGGTTGAATAACATAATACGACAACCCCAATTAATTAAAAACCCCATCTGGAAGACTTATTATCCCTTACTAAACAATTTTCCCCAAAACAGAACAAAAGAAATTTACATTTAAAAAAATAAATTAAATGGGAATTAAATCTACTTTTGGATTTCCAAAATCCACTTCCTCTAATAACATTCAGTAATATATTTCTCAATACAACTAATTTAATAATGTCTCTTTAAGACAAATGATGAAATTTAAATGAAAAATTTAATTCTTTAATTGTTTGTAAATAAAATAAACATTTACTTCTTCGATTTAAAACATACTATTTTCAAATAGCTATTTCTCCTTTACAAAATAAATCATTTTAAAATCAATTAATCTCACTGTTAAAACATATTAATTTTAAATCCAATATTTATTCTTTCAAATATATTATTTTAAAATAAATCCATAAATTTGACTATTCCATATTGTTTTACAATTTTCCCAATTACATTTGAAACATACCATTACTTTACTCATCCATCTTAACATATATATATTTAAATTATATATACACAACTATATAAATATATAAAATAATATAAATACATATATACATATAATATAACCTCATATTTTATATATTTAATTATATATTATATATATATCTTAATATTTTAATATTATATAAATATTAAATATATATATTTTAAAAAATTATATATATTAATATTTTGATATTATAAGAATATAATATTAAATATTAAAATATATTTTATATATTTTTTTAGAAAAACCAGATTGCAAGTTTAGGGCACAAGCATTTTGAACTGCGCACCGAACATATGAGAGGGCAGTTGTGTGAAGACACAGCCGACCCCATTTACATGGGGTGTGGTTGTGTTTTCACACAACCAGGCCCTATGTGCTTGGCATGACCGGCATGGGGAGAGACACACTGGGCGCAACTCCCCCACATGCCTCCCATGGGGGCGCGGTGGGGTGAGCCCCTAGCGACGTCCCCAAAACCTTTCACTTATTTTTCTTTCTTTTCAAATAAAAGTTCTTCGAAAACCCTTTTGGATTTTTATCTGCCAATTTGACAAGGTTATTCTATTTATATATATATATATTATTTTAATAGTCAAATACCCAATGAAATAAATGATAATATATGTATATATACTCAATTTTATTCAAAACTACAGACCTAAAAGAGCAACTAATTTGAAAATGATCCTTTACAGTCAATAATACAATTTTTTTTTGAGAAGTTCATTTCCAAATAGAGGTTTCAAAGTTTTGAAGCAATATTTAATATGGGTTTTTCTTGCAAATCAAACAAAGTTTATACATATATATTCAAATAGCAAATAAAAATTATGAATCCTTTCAAAATGAAACTAATTTACTAAATAGAAAACCTAATTCCAAAAGCTTGATAGGTTGTCAATGGTGCACTTATTCTTCCTCTGATTCCAACTTCTTCCCAGCAATCAAACTTAGCTTCTCCAAGAATCAAAACCCAAACACCCACAAAACCAGAAAACTTTTCCGCTTTTCTTTTCTTTTCTTTTCAATTTTTCATCCTCCCTTAAAACTCCATGAAAATACCAAATAATAGAAAAAATGAAATATCTATTCAACCTCCCTCATAAATTTTTCAAAACAAAACAAAAAAAATCTTCCTTTCTTTTGCATTCAAATTTATAAAAAAAAAAGCAACTTAAAACATTTTTTCAATTTTCCAATTTCAATCAAAATATCTATTAATTTCTAAAATGAATAACTTAATTCAAGTCAATACAATTAATTTAATTAATCAATAAAATAAATCTAATCCAAGATTAAATTATTATATTAATTAAATTAAATTAATTAACTAATTAAATAATATCTTCTAACATAAAACTAGATAAATTTTATAAACAACTTAAATACATAAATCCATTTATTTACCTTTTAAACTTATAATTAAATAAACCAAAGTGAAATATAAAAATTTAAACAAATGAACCCGACTTAACACCAAGGACATGCTATGACCAAGGTGATGACTTGATACAGAAAACCTAGCTACTATCTCCCAATCGGATATCATTGAACAATGGACATGCTCAAACTTGTGGAACTAGGTGGAGTCGATGTCCTGTACCTGTAAAGCTGCGAACAAAGAGTATATCGAACATGTATGTATGTATCATATAAAACACACAGTGAAGAGGAAATCATGGAATTGCAGGGCACTCGCAAGCAAGTGGTGAAATTCCATCCCCTTCACCAATATAGTGTTACAAAACTAACAAATCTAGCATCAATAATCTAATCAAAAGCATTAAACAACATTAATTCAAATATCCACAATGTTAATCTAATGCATGCCATAATGATAAAATCAGAATAAAATACCATCACATCAAAATATAACATTTGCATCGCTTTAAAGTTAGCGATCAAATAGTAACCAAGTACCATAGTCAAACTACTAATAGAAAACAACACATAATGAAGTAGAACACTATTTGATCAAAAGAGCAAAAAGGAGGGGTGCTGCAATGAGAGAGAGGGAGGGAGGGATTGGGAGAGAGATAGAGGATGGAGAGTTAAGGGTAGAGGGTATAGGGTAGAGGGCTAAGGGTAGAGGTGAGAAAGATAGAAGGAGTGAGTGAGAGAGTGACCTGAGAGAGGGAGAGGGGGTAGGATGGAGAGACTTGAGAGAGAGAGAGAAAGGGAGGAAGTTTGTAGATAGATAGAGGGTAGAGAGTAGAGGTTTTAAGGGTTTAGGGTTTAAGGTTTTAGGGTTAAGGGTAGAGGGTGGATAGATAGAGGGAGTGAGTGAGTGAGAGAGAGAGACCTGAGAGAGGGAGAGGGGGTAGGAGGGAGAGACTTGAGAGAGATAGGGACATGTAGTGGGAGAGAGATAGAGGGTAGAGGGCTAAGGGTAGAGGGTAGAGTGTTTAAGGGTTAAGTTTTTTGGTTTTAGGGTTAAGGGTAGAGGGGAGAGATATAGAGGGAGTGAGTGAGTGAGAGAGAGGGAGGGAGTGGGAGAGAGATAGAGGGAAGAGGGTTAAGGGTAGAGGGGAGAGAGATAAAAGGAGTGAGGGAGTAGGAGAGAGACCTAAGAGAGGGAGAGGGGATAAGGAGAGACTTCAGAGAGAGATAGGGAGTGAGGGAGTGGGATACAAATAGAGGGTAGAGGTTTAAGGGTAGATGGTAGAGGGTTTAAGGGTGTAGGGTTCAAGGGATAATTTTTTAGGGTTTAGGGTTAAGGGTAGAAGGGAGAGAGATAGAGGGAGTGACTGAGTGAGAGAGACTCGAGAGAGGGTGAGGGGGTAGGAGGTAGAGTCTTGAAAGAGAGAGAGGGAGTATGAGGGAGAGTCTCTATATTTCCACTCCCTCTCTCTCTCTCAAGTATCTCCCTCATACCCCCTTTCCCTTTCTCAAGTATCTCTCTCACTCACTCCTATATCTCTCCCCTCTACTCTTAACCCTTAAACCCTCTACCCTCTACAATTAACCCTCTACCCTCTATCTCTCTCCCACTCCCTCTCTCTCTCTGAAATCTCTCTCTCATACCCCCTCTCCCTCTCTTAGGTATCTCTCTCTCAGTCACTCCCTTTATCTCTCTCCCTTCTATCCTATTATGCATTTGTTTCATTTAATATTTTTCATTTAAATGTATTTTTATGGCTTTCTTGAATCTTATATCCTTTGTGATTTTTTTATTATTTTTTAAAATTTAGCTAATCTTCTCTTGTCTTTCTAATGTCTTATCTTTCTTGGTATTTTTCATTCCTCCCTTCCTCTTTTCCTTTTTGGTCTGTAGGATTGTAATTTTTTGAATTTCGATCCTTTCATCCTTCCCTCCCCTCAACCTTTTATCTACCCAAGTCCGCTTCTTCATTTTTCACTCTTCTCTCTCTGCATTACATCTTGATGATCGATCATGGATTATGATCCAAAATTTTGATGTAAAAATTGACAAATATTTTAATCCATAAATCTTATTACAATACTTAAACCCTTTACCCTCTACCCTTAACCCTCCCTCCCTCTATCTCTCTCCCACTCCCTCCCTCTCTCTCAAGTCTATCCCTCCTACTATCTCTCCCTCTCACTCTCTCACTCACTCCCACTATCTCTCTCTCATCTACCCTTAAACCTTAATGCTCTACCCTTAACCCTTAAACCATAAACCCTTAACCCTTAAACCATAAACCCTTAAACCCTTAACCCTCTACCCTTAACCCTAAACCCTAAACCCTTAATCCTTAAACCCTAAACCCTCTACCCTATACCCTTAACCCTCCCTACCTTTATCTCTCTCTCACTCCCTCCCTCCTTCTATCTCTCTCAACCCTATCCATAATAACACCTCTCCCTCTCTCAGGTCTCTCTCTCTCATAGTCACTCCCTCTATCCCTCTCCTTTCTACCCTTAAGCCTAAACCCTAAACCCTTAACCCTCAACCCTTAAACCATCTACCCTCCACCCTTAACCCTACCTCCCTTTATCTCTCTCCCACTCCTTACATCTCTCTCTCTCAAGTCTCTCCCTCCTACCCCCTCTCCCTCTCTCAGGTCTCTCTCTCACTCAATCCCTCTATCTCTCTCCCCTCTACCCTAAACCCTCTACCCTTAACCCTTAAACCCTAAATCATTAAACCTTAACCCTCTACCCTTAACTCTTAACCCTTAAAATCTCTACCCTCTACCCTCTACCCTTAACCCTCCATCCCTCCCTCCATCTCTAGTTATCAAACCTATTCCTCCTACCCCCTCTCCCTCTCTCAAGTCTCTCTCTCAGTCACTCCCATCTACCCTTAATCGTAAACTCTAAACACTTAACCCTTGAACCCCTAAACCCTCTACCCTATATCCCTCTATCTCTCCTCCTTCTCTCTCTCTCCATCTCCCTCCTGCCCTCTCTCTCTCAGTCTCTCTCACTCCTCACTCTTCTATCTCTTCCCTCCTCTGCCTCTGCCCTTACCTTGACCCTCTACCCTCTACCCTCTATCTCTCCCTCCCTCTCTCTCTCTCTTCAGTCTCTCCCTCCTCCCCCCTCTCCTTCTTTCAAGTCTCTCTCTCTTTTCCACTCCTTCTATCCCTCTCCCCTCTCCCCTTAACCCTTTACCATCTACCCTTAACCCTTAAACCCTTAAACCCTCTAACCTAGCTTGCCAATTCGGTGAAATTGGAAATGTAGTGGCCTGTTTTAAAAAATTGGTCAATGAAATGGGGTCTCCCAATGATGTAAATAATCAGGAGATCCGATTTCTTGAACCCATTTTTTCAAAAAGGCCAAGTTAGATTGCTAATTTCACCGAATTGGTAAGCTAGTGGGCCCTCTACCATCTATCTCTCTCCCACTCACTCCCTCTATCTCTCTCCCCTCTACCCTTAACCCTAAACCCTCAACCCTTAAACTATAAACCCTTAAACCATCTACTCTTAACCCTCTACCCTCTATTTTTATCAAGTCTCTCCCTCCTACCCCTCTCCCTCTCTCAAGTCTCTCTCTCACTCACTCAATCATATTTGTGTCCCCTCTACCCTTAACCATCTATTGTCTACTCTTAACCGTTAAAACCTTAAACCCTCTACCCTTTATGTCTCTCCCACTCCCTCCCTCTCTATCTTTCTATCAATTCTATCCCTCCTACCCCTTGTCCCTCTCTCAAGTCTCTTTCTCTCACTCACTCACACCTTCTATCTCTCTCCCCTTAACCCTCTACACTCTACCCTTAACCCTTACACCCTTAAACCCTATATCCTAGCTTTCCAATTCTAGGAGACCCCATTTCTTGAACCCATTTTTTCAAACAGGGAAAATTAGGTTGCCAATTTGGTGAAAATGGCAATGTAGTGGCTTGTTTGAAAAAATGGGTCCGAGAAATGGCGACTCCTGGTGATCACGAGGAGTCCCCATTTCTCAGACCCATTTTTTAAAATAGGCCAAGTGATGGAGAGGTAGTGGGAGGGAGATAGAGAGATAGATAGAGGGAGCAAGAGAGAGTGGTAGGGATTGATTGAGAAAGAGGTACATAGAAAGAGGGAGAGGGTATATAGAGACAATTAGAGAGGGTCAGGGAGAGGGAGGGAGAGAAAGGTGAGATGTATAGATAGAGAAAAAGGGATAGGTGTTGAGGGTATAGGGTTGAGGGATTAGGGTGGAGGACCTATAGGGATGATGATTTAGGGTATTGGGTTGAGGGTATAGGGTTGAGGGATTAAGGTTGAGGGTAGAGAGTAGAAGTATTAAGGGTTTAGGGTTAAAGGGTTTAGGTTTGAGGGTATATGGCTAAAGGATTAGGTTTAGGGTCCAATGTATAGGGTAGATGGTATAGTGGTTGAGGTTTAATGGTTTAAGGGTTGAGGGTTGAGGGATTAAGGGTTGAGCGTTGATAATTGAGGTTTGAGGGTTTAATGTATAGGGTAGAGGGTAGAGGGTTTAAGGGTTGAGGGTTGAGGGTTGAGGGTTTAAGGTTGAGGGTAGAGGATTGAGGGTCAAGGGTATATGGGTTGAGAGGGATTAGGAATTAAGTCTTGAGAGTTGAGGGTAGAGAATATAGGGATGAGGGATTAAGGGTTGAGGGATTAAGGGTTAAGGGTTGAGGGTTAAGGTTTGAGGGTAGAGGTTATAGGGTTTAGGGTATAGGTTTGAGGGTATATGGTTGAGGGATTAGGGTTGAGGGTCCAATGTATAAGGTTGAGGGTATAGGGGTTGAGGGTTAATGGTTTAAATTTTGAGGGTTGAGGGATTAAGGGATGAGGGTTCATAATTGAGGGTTGATGGTTTAATGTATAGGGTAGAGGGTTTAAGGGTTTATGGTTTAAGGGTTGAGGGTTGAGTGTTTAAGGTTGATGGTAGAGGGTTGATGCTATAGTGTTTAGGGATTAGGGTTGAGGGTCCATTGTATAGGGTTGAGGGTTTAATGTATAGGTTAGAGTTTAGAGGGTTTAAGGGTTGAGGGTTGAGGGTTGAGGGTTTAAGGTAGAGAGTAGAGGATTCAGGGTATAGGGTTGAGGGTCCAATGTCTACGTTATAGGGTATAGTGGTTAAGGGATTAGGGTTGAGGGTTGAGGTTTGAGGGCAGAGGGTAGAGGGTTAAGGGTTTAATGATTGAGTTTTGAGGGATTAGGGTAGAGAGTTTACATCACTAGGAGGCCCCAAGCTAATGGACCCACTTTTTAAAATAGGCCAAGTTAGGTTGCCAATTTCAACAAATTGGAAAGCCTCTGCACCCACTAGCTTACCAATTTAGTGAAATTGAAACCATTACTTGGCCTATTTGAAAACATGGATCCAAGAAATGGAGTCTCCTGATGATCAAACATGCCAAATTAGGTTGCCAATTTCATCGAATTGGCAAGCTAGTGGGTGAACTGGCTTGCCAATTAGGTAAAATTAGCAATGTAGTGGCCTGTTTGAAAAAAACGGGTCTAAGAAATGGGGTCTCTCGATGATTTACATCATCGGGAGACCCCATTTTTCGAACCCATTTTTTTCAAACAGGCCAAGTTAGCTTTCCAATTTCACTAAATTGGCAAGCTAGTGGGCACACTAGCTTTCCAATTCAGTGAAATTGGTAATGTAGTGGCATGTTTGAAAAAATGGGTCCAAAAAATAGGGGCATCTCTCTCTCTCTCTCTCTCCCTGACACCCCACCCCCCTCTCTCAATTTTTTCCCTCCCACCCTAACTAAAGAATATTCTATCTCTCATGTCTCTCCCTCACCGCCCGCCCCTCTCTCTCTCTCTCTCCTAAACCCTAATCCCTATACCCTATAAACTTAACCTTAAACCTTCAACCAAATACCCTCAACCCTATACCTAATGTCCTAAACCATAATCCATATACCATATAAACTTATACCTTAAACCATAAACCCTACACTCTCAACCCTCATCCTATACCCTATACGCTAAACCCTAAACATTATCTTTGAACCCTTAACCCTATAATTAAATGCTAAGTCTTACATTAAGCCTCGTACCATAAACCTTGAACCCTAGACCCTAAACCGAATACCCTCAACCCTATACCCAACATCCTAAATCCTAATCCCTATACCCTAAACACTTAACCCTACACCCCCAACCTTGAACACTATACATCAACCCTCCACCCTATAACTTCAACCCTAAACCCTACACCTTCAACCCTCATCTCTATACCCTATATCCTCAACCTTATAAAATAAACCTTGAACATCATACCTCAACCCTATACCTTAAACCATAAACCCTACACCCTACACCCTCAAGCCTCATCTCTATACCTTACACCCTCAACCTTATACCCTAAAATATTAACATTATCCCTCAGCCCTATACTTAAATGGTGAAACCTACACTCTAAAGCCTTAACCCTATACCTTATACCATTAACCTTACACCCTAAACCCTAATACCTATACCCTATAAACTTAACCTCATACCCTCAACCTTGAACATTATACCTCAACCCTCAACCCTCAAACTTATACATAAATCCTAAACCCTAAACCATCAACCCTAAACCTAATATCCTCAACCCAATACCCTCAATGATATACCCAATATCCTAAACCATAATCCATATACCTATACACTTAACATTATACCCTCAACCCTAAACACTATCCCTCAACCCTCAACCCTATACCTTAAATCCTGAACCCTAAACCCTCATCCCTCATCGCTGTACCTTATACCCTTAACTTAATACATAATATCCTAAACCATAATCCATATTCCCTATACAATTAACCCTATAACCTCAACCATATACCTTAAACACTAAACCTTACACCCTCAAACCTCATAGGGGGAGAGAAAGAGGGGGAGTGAGGGATTGGGGAGAGAGAGATATTGGGAGGGAAAGAGGAGAAAAAGATAAGTAGAGAGGGAAGGAGAGATAGAGATACATGAGACATAAAGAGTAGATAAGGAATGAAATATGGAGGGAGAGGTATGGAGGGAGAGAGAGGGAGGTGAGAGAAAGGTGAGAGAAAGGTGAGATAGAGAGCAAGAAAGAGAGTGTGGTAGGGAGTGACAGAGTGATATATGGGTAGAGAGTGATAGGTGAGATAGAGAGAAGTAGAGAGAGATAGAGATAGAGGGAAGGAGGGAAGGAGGGAGGGTGCATGAGAGAGGGGGGAAGGGAGAGGTAAAGAGGGATATGTGATTTAAAGATAAGTAGAGAGAGAATGGTGACATATAGAGAAGGAGAGAGTTATAAAGAGGGAAAGAGATAATGGTGAAATAGAGAAGAGAGAGTAAGAGAGAAAGATGGTGAGGGGGGAGTGAGAGAGATAAAGAGAGAGAGGTAGAGGGAGGTAGATGGAGGGAGAGGATAGATAGAGATTAGATAGGAAAAAATTTAGGGAGGGAGACATCTAGTGAGAGAGAGGGGGGATAAAGATAATTAGAGAGGGAAGGAGAGGTATAGAGATAGTAGATAGGGAATGAGGGAGGGAGGGAGAGAAGCAAGATAGAGAGGTGTAGAGATACTGTTAGGGAGTGATGGATGCAGAGGTAGGTAGAGAGGGATTAGGGAGATAGAGAGTAGATTGGGAAGGAGAGGGAGAGGTATGGATGGAGAGAGTGGGAGGTGAGATAGAGAGTAATAGAGAGAGAGAGTGGTAGGTTGTGATATTTGGAGAGCTAGGTAGAGAAGGAGAGGGGATATATAGATAAGTAGAGATGGAGGGAGAGAGGGAGGGAGATGTAGTAAGGGAGAGAGAGGTGAAAAAGATAAATAGAGAGTGGTGGAAGGAGAGGTAGGTAGAGAGAGGGAGAAAGGAGATAAATATAAGTACAGATGGAAGGAGAGGTAGAGAGAGAGGAGAGATAGAGAGAAGTAGAGAGGGAGGGAGATGTAGGGAGGGAGAGAAAGGTGAGATAGAGAGGTGTAGAGAGAGATTGGTAAGGTTTTATGGATCTAGAGGTAGGTAGAGAGATGGATTTGGAGATAGAGAGTAGATATGGAAGAAGAGATGGAGAGAGAAGTATGGAGGGAGAGAGGGAGGGAGGTGAGAGAGAGGTTAGATAGAGATAAATAGAAAGATTGGTAGGGAGTGATGGAGGGAGAGGTAGGTAGGTAGAGAGAGAGAGAGAGAAAGAGAGATATATGGAGGGAGGGAGATAGAGATAAGTAGAGAGGGAATGAGGGAGGGAGGGCGAGAGAGGTGAGTTAGAGAGAATTAGAGGGGAAAGGAGAGAGAAAGAGAGATAGAGAGATGAAGTTCTTGAAATCAAGGGAGAGACTGAGAAAAAGGGATGGAGATAGTGAAAGAGAGGTCTAGAGTGTAAGGGATAAAAATGAGTGAGATGGAGAGAGAAATAGTAGAATTTTTTGACTACTGAAATTTGACCTCCTGATTATTGAAATTTGACTAAGTCTAAAATTTGTGAGATCTTCAAAAAACAAAAGAGAGAGAGGGGAGAGAGGGAGGAAGGGAGAGAGAGAGGGAGTGGAGAGATATAGAGTAGAGAGGAGAGAGTGAGAGAAAGATGGTACAACTTGTCAACTACTAAAATTTGACCTCCTAATTATTGAAATTTGACATGTTGATTACTAAAATTTGACTAAGTTTGAAATTTTTAAGATCTTTCAAAAACTAGAATTTGCATTATAACTCCTAGAGATCTAAACCCACTCTCAAACATCCTTCCTATATGAATTAAATACAATTAAAGTATAAGAAAGTAAATGTCCATATGTAAATTTCAACTTAAATTTATATTTCATGTATATAGTTTCCCTCAAAGATAACGAGAAGAAAGAAAAAAAAAAGAGAAGAAAAATAAATTTGGTGTAGATAAAAATGTGAGTGTGTTATAACGTGCTCGCGTTTTGTCAATGCATTCAGAAAATGCAAAAAATGCATTCAAAAAACATATCAAAAATTTGGGAATCCCCAAGCCTTGGGTTTGGTATTTGCCTTGGAATACCAACCCAAAGTCTTGGAGGGCATTCCCAATGATTAGAGACGTTTTTTTGTAAATTCTACAATATTTCACATAATCGGGTTTGTGCTCAATGTTAGGATTGCACATGGTTCAATATAAAAAAAATTAAACATATGGGAAATGTTAAGTTCTCTCTTAGCTATCCAACGATGTAATTTTTTCACTTTCTGACAAGGTTAAGCCTTTCATCCATAATTTTGTTTGTTTGTATGTCTCTTTTTTGGTAAAAAACAATGTTTGGTGGTTTTTTCGTTATAAATCAACTATTCAACGAAATTTCAAATAAATTACATTTTTAGAAACTATATTCCATTCTACAATTTCTATTTTTTAAATCAATTAGTTTCCAAAATTTGTAGGGGTAGCACGGGAAATATTCTATTTTTTAGGAAGTGTTCACTTCAAAAATTAGTTAAAAATCAATATTCATTAAAAAATTATCAAAACATTCATGCATCAACTACATACTATTAGCTAACTTCTAACCATTGCGATTTTAAAAATACTAAAAAAAGGTTCACCGTATGAGGGTCATACAAGAGTTTCTATGTGATGTTTTTCTGAAGAAAAAAAAACACCAATTTGTGTACATCCCTCTTTTAGTAGTTTAGAAAGTAGACTTGGAGTACTTTGATCCTTGTTTTTGTTCCATCTCAAAATTTTGAATGTAACTATCCTCAATTTCACATCCAGGGTTAGTATTTCTTGATTTCAAAAAAAAAGTGGCCACTTAAGCCCCCTTTTTGGGACCCATATTTCTGCACTTACCCAACAAAGAAATAATAACATTACCACCAATAAAATAAAGACTAGTTTTATATCCCAAAAATGCAAAATTTCCACATTATCAATACCACAGAACTCTTGAACATAGTACTGATGAGTTTTGGGCATTCAAATTAGTATTGAAAAACTTTCACTTCAATGGAAATGATTGTCATATAGTGATTTCATACCCTAAGCCACTTATCATGTAATTGTTGTAGAACATTCTATTCTCACTATTGCATGATATTTCCCATTACCTACCTCAGCTCATTCTTGTCTTACCCTCAGTGGGGGTAAAAAGTAGATAGCCTTGTCTTAGTAATGTATTTTTCATTGTCTCCTAGGTTGACTCGCATGTGCCTTACTAGTCTTTTTCATTATTTCCCTTTTCTTTTGTGTGATTGCATGCGGTTAATGTGATCCCCCATGATGTTCTATTTGGTGTTCTCTCTCTCTTTGTGCATTCATATATTTGTACCTTAATTCTTCTATATGTCATAGTATTTTACATTTTCATTGGTCTTTCCCTTGTAATTTCATTGTTGTCTTGTTTTTTCCTTTTGAGGATGACACAAGGTGTGAAGACACCCTTTGTCTCTTCCAAGTTGACCCAAAATATTTTTATTTGTTTTCACTCTCTTTGTGTCATTCTTCTAGTTCTATGTGTATCTGGGGAATGATGATAGTTCCTAGATCTCTAATATCATTGCAATAAAGACAAATTTTGACCCTGAATCCATAGATCCCTTGTGTGTTTCTAGGGGGAAACCATCTTTTTCAAAAAAAATATTATGTTTTTCTATTTTAAAGTAATTGCTCACAGCATGGTGTTTAGCAATTTCTTTAAAGTGGGGGAATACATTGGAATTATTTTGGCATTATTTTGGCATGATTTCTTTTGCATCTTCATGTTCCTTGATGTGGTTTTCATACTTCATCTGATGTGTTCTTCTCTTTATCATGACATTGGGAGTAATTTCCTTGAAGAGCTTGATCTATATTAGCATATTACATTCCTCTTAGTGGTGATGCAATGCACTACATTCCCTAAGTTTTGAATATTTTATTCTTTGATTGGTCCTCTCTTGGATACATTAGGAACAATGTCCCCTAAGATTAATACCTTGCACGAACTAAGAAAAATCCCTTCAAGCGTCTCTCTCTCTTATTCCATTGCATCTTTGAACCTTATTAAAGTCATGGAGGTATGGATTTGATATGGTTTCCTTGGGGCTCACCTAGTGAGCAACTAGCTTCACTAGCCTTTGTGAGCATGAATTTTTCTTTGTCCTTATTAAAGTCATGGAGGTATGGCTTTGACATGGACCTCTTGGGGCTCACCTAGTGAACAACTCGCTTCACTAGCCCTTGTGAGCATGCATTTTTATTTATGCTTATCGTAGTCATGGGGATATGACTTTGGTATGGATTTCCTATGGCTAACCTAGTGAAAAACTAGCTTCACTAGCCCTCGTGAGCATGCATTTTTGTTCGCAAAGTGGAAAGTGTGTTCCACTTGTAAAAATTTTTGGACAAACAACCTAGACCTGGTCCACAAAACACTGGACAACCAATTGAAGCTTAATCCATTTCATTTTTATTTTTCCTTTTTCTTCTTTCTATCTTTGATGGTGTATGTTTGTGATCTGGTTATGGCTTCGTATATCATCCACAAGTGTGTTCCTTTGTGCCTATTTTGGTCTACCATAGGATCTTGATCTTGGGGGCTTGCCCACCCTCTTGGTTATTATTGTCCTATCTTATTTTCATTCGTACATTTGAACCCCTCTTGATTGTGTGGTTGGCTACTTTAGTGCGAGTTTGAATCAAGTTCATCATCTCACTAAAGTGTGGGCTAAATGCAGTGTAGGAAAATGCATACCCTTGCATTTTCACACTTTTTTGGGCCTACCTTGCTTTATTTATCTTTATTTATGTCTTAATTGGTCTAATTTTTATCTACAAGCCTAATAAACTATATTCTTTTATGGTGAATCCCTACAAACATCAAAGAATAAATGATAATTTAATGATTCTAGTTGTGTTTCCTTGATTTTTGGGTTGGGACTAAGACACCACCTAGGGTGTCTTTGTCCCCCAAAGGTCTTGGTACCCTCTTTTAAAATGCACCTTAAATTGCCCCCTTTTTGGAGTTTGTGCCCCAAGTTTTAAGACTTGGGACTAAGACGCCACCTAGGGAATCTTAGTCCCCCTTAAATAATTTTTAGGATTTAATTTCAAATCTTGGGAAGATTTAGCATCCTTTAATTAACAATTTCATATGTCAACTTGTTGTGTAATTTCAGGATATTATGCATGGATAAGTATAACTACGAGGTTAATTCATTAATTTTCATCCTAGAAACTTGAGTATTCATTCATAATAACAAATTCAAGTTCAGAAGAGAATTCAAGAGAAATTATTTAAGATTTTTGGAGCCATCATCAAGATTCAAGCATCATATCAAGTATAGTCTTGCATCATGTGTGTTTTTGAGCTAACATTTGTGATATAGGGTTTTGATTCAAGTAAGAAATTCAAGTCAAGATCTATCAAGCATTCAAGAATTTCAAGATCCACATTCAAGCTAGCCATCTCACACAAGTTTTCATATTTCATAACAAGGGTTTGGTGAGTTGAAACATATCACTTTTTTCATTCATCATTTTCCTCCTTCATTTCATTTCATTTCAAGGTTTAATTACCAACAAGGGGTTTGACCAAGGTAAACCCCCATTTACTAACAATCAACAAGTTTTTCCTCTCTTTTGTGTTTGTGTTTTGAAGATTTAGGTTGAAGGCTTCAAGATCATTTGAAGTGCAAAGTTGTAAAGTTGCAAAGTTGTCATCTTCATGGAAAATCACCTACAGACCAGATCTGGAAGTTTTAGGACCTAAGATATGAGAAGAAGGAAGTGCACAAACTGGACCTCAGGATCACATTCAAAGATTTTAGAAATTTAGAATGGGACTAAGACAATAGTAAGTGCATCATAGTCCTCCCAAGGGTATTTTGTAGAGATTCTTTCAAATTTTGTTTCGACAGCCAAAGATTCAGCATTTCCCCCAAATATCAGCAATTGGACTAAGACAACAGTAAGGGAATATTAGTCCTCCCTAGGATATTTTGACAACATTTTGCATTTCTATAATCCTCATCACATTTCCAAACTTCCCAAGTACACATAACCTAAATTTTTGTTTCTTAATTTCATCATTTGCATTCATGATTTGACTTTTATTACTATGTTTTCTGAGTTGAATGTCAAGTTATCTTTTCCAAGATTGTTCTTGGTGGTGAACCCTTCAAATTTTAAAAGAACCCCTCCTAGGTCCTCCTTGTTGAGAATTAACTCACCTTTCGGCTGATAGTCAATCCAATTTGGGCTGCTAGGACATTCTTGAATGAACAATTATTTGGGCTCAAAAGAGTGGTGTTCTATGACCTAAGTTATAAAACCTCCCACTTTTCCTTATTGTTCAGTATGTTTTTCTTGTAATAACATTTTAAAGTCAGACTTGTCATAATTTGGTAGTTTTCATTTGATGTCAACTATTGTCTATTTTTTTAATAATTTTAAAAAATATATATACCATTTTGAAGAGGACTCTCTCCTCTAGTGCACCATATATTTTAAAAAAAATATATATGTTTTGCTATTTTTTTAAATTTCTAATAAGCCTCTTTTTTACCTTTAATAACCTACTTGCATTATTTAAAAAATAAATATATTAAAATAATCAAAATATAAAAACAATGCATATTTGGATTCACCACTTCGAGTTCTACAAAAGGGTACTTTTTATATATTTTTTTAAAATCATTCCGACTAAAGAAATAGTTAGTTGAAGTTGAAAATTTAAAAAAATCTCAAAAGAGCTAAGTGGGGTGCCAACTAGGATGCCACATAGATAGTTTCAGTAGAAATGGTTTTGATCAAAACCATGCACATAGAATAAGCCACATATCAATGTGGAAAAGGGAAAAAATCAAATTTTATGATTTCATGCAAAAGGGTTTTTCTTGAAACTCTATGTGCCATGTATAGGCCACGTGGTTTCAGGCGAAACTAGTGAATGACTGAAACCGTTTAGGTCAAAACAGTTTCGCTCATAACTATTTAATTGGTTCAAAGTGTAGTGTAGCTTTGTGTTTTTACCCATTTTTATTTCTAACACTAATGCTTGGAATTCCTTCCCAACATCCAAAGAAGTGTTTTTGCATATTCTAAGAAATGTCACTTAATTTTGTTCGTGTAAACTGTTAGGTTTGCATGTGTTTCAAGGTCAAGTAAATTGCACATGTACGTAATCGCAGGCTCTCTCTTAGCTATTTAATGATGTAATTTTTTTCACATTTTTGAAATGTTAAGCTGTTCAACTTTAATGTCTTTTGTTTGTGTCTATTTTTGTTAGAAAACCAATGTTTGGTATTTTTTACTTTACTTTTTAATCATTCATTGAAATTTGAAATAAATTTAAATTTTATAAACTAGACTCTATTCTACACATTAAAAAAAATTATTTTTGATTATTTTTCAAAAGTTATAGGGTTAGCATGGCCAAAATTTTGTTTTGTAATTGTGTCCACTTCAAAAATTAGTAAAACATCATTTATTCATTAAAAAAATATCAAAAAAATCATGCATAAACTACATGTTGTTAGCTAATTTCTCACTGAAGCAATTTTTAAAATACCAAAGAAAAGTTAATTGTTGGTGTTTTTTGCAGTAGAACCTTGAAGATCCTCTAAAGGATAACCAATCCTTATGTGTAATAACTTCAAGATTAGTGGCCTTATCCTTATGCATAAGAACTTCAAGATTAGTGGCTAATGGATAGGAGATAGATTTTACACTTTTCTCCCCTACACTTTAGGCTCTACAAAAACTAGGAGGGTGGTCCTATATGACACTGTATGTTGGTATTTATTTCCTATGGTGCAACATAGTGAAAGAAGATAAAATTCATACAATACAACAAGGATGTGTATGGATGCCTCAAATAATGGTACACCCCTTGTTCTCATTCCATTACAAGCATGAAGTTGAGATACAAAATAAACATAATACTAAATCATTAAAAAGTTGTTTGAATTTGAAGATTGTTTTTGAGAATGGGGAAAGATAACTGTGCAAGACTATTGCCTACTTTGGGCTACAGAGTCACATATCATGCAGATCATATCATAATACTATAACATAATCTTGATGACCAAAAACAATATATCACATTATGATAGAAAGCTCTACTTAAACCTATCATGAAATTCTACTTAGCAATCCATCTAAAAATGTAAAACCCTCATTATATACTTGCAAGCATTTACACCACTCCTTGAATGGAAAGAAAAAAAATAGATAACTCAAATAGAAAATTTGTTTGAAGAACCTCCATAACTTTGTTATTTCAATTCAAAAGATACTACATCCATGACATCGAGACAATTACATAAAAGTATATGATCAAATCTCTACACTGAAGTTACAGAAGCATTACAATATGTGGACTTACAACCTATGTATCTTCACCCTTAGCATTCAATATTTATAATACATAACCTCTTTCATGGAAAAAACATAAAGCTAAGAGACTTCCCATAAATGAGAACTCTTACAAATGAAATAGAAATTACATTTTAAAGAAGATAGAAGCTCTCCGATAAAATTTCTATTTGACACCTGTCACTGGTTGAACCCTTAGATAAGAAAAATATTTGCATTTAAATAATGTCTTCTTATTCATTATTTTCCCACTTCTTTTATATTCATTCTTGCAACTAAAATTTCTTTTTTTCTTTTGTATTTGCATTCTCGTGCAACCTTTTACGTTTTAAAAATTGCCCCAAACCAAAAAACATGATTACACATTGATTTTTGCCCTTCCACTTGATGAAAATCTCCTAATCATAGTGATGAAAGAAATTAAAATCACATGGAAAAAATTAGCAATGAGAATCCAACACCATTCCCTATAAAACCATTTCCAAACAATGCTTCCATGCACCTCTCCCCTCTTCCCTACACACATTTTTTGACGGTAGCAATACTTTCATGAGATAGCGAGAAAGCACAGAGAAATCCAAGAAAACTTTTATAAAATGTTGGAAAGGTTAAAAAGTAGTTTTCAATTCATTAATCTCTTCCCACAAGCTCCCATCAAGCTTCCCCGCTCCCTTGCTAGCTTTTGTTGCCATGAGCATTTGCTATTGCAGGCTAGCATGCAACAATGAGAAAGCAACAAAAACATTTAAAAAATATATAATACAAATTTGCAAGGTTTAATATAGTCTCCTTTAATATTTAATCACCTCCCAAAAGCTTCCCACACCTCTCCCCACTTCCCCACAAACATTCCTTATGGTAGCACTACCCTGTAGCGGGCTGGCAGGGAAGATAAATATTTAG
The DNA here is from genome assembly GCA_007115665.2 of Sequoiadendron giganteum. Classification (NCBI taxonomy): domain Eukaryota; kingdom Viridiplantae; phylum Streptophyta; class Pinopsida; order Cupressales; family Cupressaceae; genus Sequoiadendron; species Sequoiadendron giganteum. The sequence goes on along the minus strand of CM021101.1, from coordinate 659,747,746 downwards.
CAAATTTTAAACTTTATAAAGTTTAATGCAAATATTAAACTTTCCCTAAAATATTTCTATGCACATGCACCTGCATTGCAATAAAATTTAAAATATTTTAAATTTTGTAAACATTAGCTTTTAAAACATTAAGAAATATGCTAGTTTTTAATTTTGCCTACCACCTAAACGAGGAAAATTCACTGTGTGCAAATGGGGACCCCTTAAGTCATTATTTTTTGCAAGTGGCCACAATCAACTATTTAAAACTTTGGTTTTAAATTGGATTTTTCCCAGACATTAGAATTTAGGTACTTCCTTTGTAAACTGGCCCTTTGGACATGTTTATAGCAACCAAAATACATTAAAATAATGTATCATATGGACTTTGTTTTTGATAAAAAAATGGAATTGGAGATGTTTTAAACCAAAAAAAGAAATGGGTTGCCTTCAAAATTTTGAAATTTGTAACTTTCCCAAACACCAATTTTAGCTCGATCATAGTGAGAAAAGAATTAAAGAGCTCATCAAAACTAATCCTGAAAGTGTGAAATTGAACATGTGCACTACCATATGTACCAAGAAAAATTATACCATACAGATTTTCAAGATGACCTTTGAGTTGCAAAATTTTAATCAGTGAAGATGTGCTCTGGGTTACATTATGTCGACCTAACCTCTGTTGAGACATTGAAAGGACATAAGCACTTAAAATTTACAAAATTTGAAGGTGCCATCATGAACCTTTTGAGGGAGCCACAATAGATGCTATTCTATGTTTTAAGAACCTATTTGTATGGCTCCCTTTTTTGAACCCCTTAATATTTATCATTTAAAAAAAATAGTAGTTTAGAAAGTACACTCGAAGCACTTCTTACATTTTTTTTGTTGCCTTAAAATTCTTAGTGTAATTATCCTCAATTTGTCATCAAATGTCAGAAATTCTTGATTTTAGAAATAAAGTGGCCACTTAAGACCCCATTTTGGCCCCCATCTTCTGCACTTACCCCATATGTAAATCATACAATATATTATATTTAATTTCATTGCAATATTGAGCATTACATATTGATCTCTCTTGTGCTTTCATGAAATTCCTAGATCTTTGGTGACTATAATCTTCAGCCAAATATTGCATGGTGTAGAGTTATTATATACCAACTCTTACAATTTGTACCATTTTGAATAAACTGTATGCATTAAATAAATGCATCCAATTCATATGTTACCCTTGACATTCAGTTTCCTAGAAATTTGGGCTAGGACCCATACACTCTTGGGCGTATGGGTCCCCCCCTTCTTAGCCAGGACCCATTTTTGGGCATGTTGTTGGTGCCATTATAACATTCAAAATTCAAATTTTAAGTGTCAGCTTTCAGGATCTAAGTTTTGATAAGTTGTATAAATTCCTATAAATACCTAATCTTTTCACCAATTAAAACTAGAATAACAAGAGAAGGAAATTAGAAGGAGAACTTATAATCAAGCATTGTTGTCAAGAGAAGGATTATCAATTATTTATTACAATAATTCAAGATCCAAGAATCATGCCGAAGTGTATGTGAGTTCATGTTATCAAGCTATCATTATTTTCTGAAGGCTAACGCTTGTTGTAGGTCTCCAAAGAATTCAAGCATTCAAGAAAAGCAAGATCCAAATCCTTGAATTTTTGTGCATGAGTTTGATGATTTCATCATTTCTTCCTTTCAAGGGTGGTGAGTTGCAACATTCCATGATTTCATCATTCCTTCCTTTCAATTATCAATTCTATCATTGACATTGTCACTATGGAAGTGGAAAAACTTACATGGGGTTTGACTAAGGCAAGCCCCTAAATGTCCCAACATTTTCATTCTTTTTGAATGTGTGGGTTATAGGTTTGAAGAGGATTGAAAAAATATTCAAGAAAAGTTTTCCATTGTTGCATTCAAAGCCCTAAAAGTTTTCAAGCCATGAAAACTCTCCTACAAAATTATTTAACATTTTGACAACTCTGCAACCAAAAAATAGAAGGTCAGATACAGGATTAGAGGACTGCAAACTTGGTTTTAGGACCCCTATCAAAGACCCATGCACCTCTAGGCATATCATCCCTCCTTTATATGTTAGATCCAGCTATTTATGACAGATGCACAATCTCCAGTACTTCTCAAATCTTCTTGTAATTTACTATTTTAGTCTGTGTGCTTCCAGAATATTGCATTTATCATATTAGGTCATATAGCTTAATTAGGTTAATCATTCCAAATCACTTCCAATCCATTCCAATATTTAATCAAATGTAGATCTAGGTCTGATTAGCTCACCTTCATGATTGCAAGTCAATCTAATCACCTTTTTGGTCTACATCTTAGTGTAACTTGGAAAAAGGCCACTTCCATCCTAGGTTATTTTCATTTAGATTCCACGATCACCTTTTTATATGTTTCATTTTGGTAAACCTGATATTTGACATCATAACCTTTCTAAAATTTTAAAATATTTCAAACCCTAGATCTAGGTTTTGGGTTGATGCAAGAAGTTGGGTCCACAAAAAGCTCAAAAAGTGGAAGTGTTTTGGTTGTTTTTCAAAAAAATTCACACTTGGACTAAAAATTTGAGGCACTTACATAATGAATCTTAAAAAAAGTCAGTAATATAAAATTTAGCATTTTAAATCTAGTTTCCAAATATGTAATTTATTCAAATATTTAGATGATAGAAATTAAATTTTGATAAGGACATGTATTAAAAAAAATAAAAATTACCATACCATGCATATGTATGAACACCACGTTTTGACCCAAATAAAATTATTGTGCTAATTTGTTTTGGGGAAAGATAGCTAACAACATGAAGATTGATGAGGATATTTTTGTAATTCTTATTTAATATTTTTTTTATTGGAATTTTTTTTTCCTTAATTGTTGTTTTTAAAAATCGTGCATGGACAACATAATTGGCCCTAAACTAATTTTAATTTTATTTTTTTCATTTTGTAGAGAATTTTCTGAAGATTGATGCCATACATTTTTTTTTACAAGAAAATTAACCAAAAAATTTATTAAAAAACAAAAAAAGTTTGATATTTCAAGTTTATTGACTAGTTTTCTTTGAAATTAATTAAAAAATAACAAGTATAATCCAATATTAACAAAAATTATATAATTGGAAACTAGACATCATTTTCTCTAATGGGTTTTAGTTTCATAAATTGATTCATAAAAAAGTCCATTAGTCATATTGTCAAAGTTGGACATTTCTCTTGAACCTGCCTTAGGTTTTTAGTTGTAGGTAAAAGGCTAAGGGTCAGGTTTCTAAGCCTCTCCCAAGCCTAAAACCAAGGTTGCATGTGGGTTGGGGATTCAATTTTTTTTAAAACATGTATGTATTATGAAAGGCATTTGTGTTATTTAAATAGAATGCATACGTGTTACCTATTTACCTGTTGGTTAAAGGTAACTTGTACGTCTTATATAATGTGTACGTGTTATATAATGCATACGCATTATATAATTCATATGTGTTCCTAAAATAGAACGTGTATGTGTTTTATAACATGTACACGTTTCTTATTTAAATATTTTTTCCCAATTTGGAAAAAAACTGTCAAAGCACATTTTTTATGCAAAATTCATTTTCCGTGCACGTTTTTTCTGCATTTTTTATTTCAATGTTGTCTTGTATAATCTCTTAACAAGGAATATTCTATTCAAATTTTTTGAAGAGACAAGTGTAGGTTGAATTTTCTGAAGTGGAATCAAGTACAACAACATTTTACAAGAAGATTTGGAAAAAGAGAATTTTTTGATGTTGGTGTAATTAATTATTTAATTACACTTGCATAAGTTTACTTAGGCATTATTTTAATTCCTAGGTTGCATTTAGTTATCCTTATCTAGTTCAACTATCTTTTTGCTCAAGTTAGGTTTAGGGTTGTGCATGCTTTGCCTTTTTAAAGGCTTTTATATTCATTGTATTTTTGAGAACTTTGTTAATGCAATCTCTCTTGAAGCTTGCAGAGGACCCTTGATTTTTGTCTCCATCTCTTCCTTTCTATGATAGGTTATTTCCATGCAGGTGATCTTCGAGTTCTGTGAAATTGATTTTCTCAACTTCTACATGGTATCAGAGCACCAGACCTACTGCTTCCTGTTCGTTTTTTGAAGGATTTTGGAGCTTCAAGGGTTTGGGGTTTCTCTCTTTTGATCTAGGGCATACCTATTAGATCAAATCCTTTTTATTCCAAACGAACCTCACCATTGAGTTTGTAGCGGTCCAAAACCCCAAAAATGACTGTTCATTCGTCCATTTTGGACATAGTTGATCCAGAAGGAAAAAAAAATTGTTTGTATGACCATTGTCTGCACGATGTTCGAGGTAAAAATTAAAAAAAATATATATTTTTTATATATTTTTTTTCCCTACAAATTAGAAAAGCATCAAAAAAATTCATTTTAAAAAAAAAAATGAAAAAGCCCATTTTTTTGGGCATCACAGGTTTGTAAGAAAAAGAGATGGTACCCAAGGGTACCGCCGCTTGCCATTATGGTAGGTGGTGGCCCCTTAGGCCCCGGCCCCTACACAATTCGGTACTGCATAGGTACCACCCTGCCACCTTGGCAAATGGCAGCCCCCATGCGGGCTCCTGCCTCTCTTTTTTCTTAATTTTGTTTAAAAAAAATTAACATTGTAATTTTTTTTATTGTTTTTAAAAAAATAAAACAATTTTGTAATAAGCCCACCTGTACATGTGCGGTGACAACCTTTTAGCCATCAAATCTAGGTCCAAATTTTTTCTGCGACGACCGTATGACCGTCAAATTTAATCCAACATTGTGTTTTTTCTCCTTTGGAGTTGTTTTCTTCCAGAAGCCTTAACTTGGGCATATGATATCATTTTTTGGCAAACGAGATATCGTCGGAAAGTTGCTTTTGTCAAATTTCCAGTGGTGTGGGTCACATTGCTTCATTTTTCTATTGGTGAATTCTATAGCCAGTTGAAGTCAAAGAACCTGTTTTTCAGTACCGAGCTCGTAATTTTTGACCCATTTCTCCATTTTTCATGATCTCAGCAGCGTTGGAACCGTATTTCAAAGCTCTTCAATTCCATCCATCAAATTTTTCTAGATTTAACTCCAAGTATATTTTATTCATTTTTTTTTGTTTTCACACTTTGGTGAATTACCTGGACATATTTGCTCTTGGGAACTTCTCGTTTGCATGGGATGCTTCATTTTTGGCTATTCTTCATGTATTTCTAGTTTTTTGTCCTTTGTGGGCATTTTGAGCATCATTTGTAAGCAATATTCTATGTAAATGCACTGAGATAAAGTGCCACACTATTGTACATGTATTTTGGGGATTTTGTACATAAGGTTGTACCATATTTTGTACTCACACTGTATTATAAAGTGCCATGGGGGGTTGTGTAGTGCCTTTGTTTTTGCCATCACACCTTTGTCCGGTGAGTGTCCCTCCATGACGATAGTGGATCCATATGATTCTAGCCTCATGCATCTGTGTTTTGAAATTTGCATACCACTTTTTTAGTTGCAAGTGCTTTCTTGTGTGCTTTCAGATGTTGTTTCTTCTCCTTCATGCACTACAGGGTGTTACACAAAATTTTAGTAAATTTTTCAGGCTCTCCCAGTTCAGCATTATGGGGGGTATTATATTGTTCATGCTAATGCTTCCTTGGTTTCACCTTGGAATGAATCTTCCATCCTCAGTTGATCATTTTTCTTCAGACTATTGGTACTTATGCCATTTGTATCTTCGTTCCAGGTGTTTTCCTTTGTTTGCCAACTAATTCGAGCAGTTTCATTAGGGGCACTCATGTAGATTGTTGTCTTCTTGATCCTGATCAACCTACCTTTAGAGGAGGTTCTTCGGCACCATAGCAGTAATCTTTTGATAGTTGTTTGCAGCTTCTTCCTCCTTCTATGATGTTCTTCATGTCTTGTGTTTCTCTCTTTTGGAGAGGAGTTTTCTCCCACAGGGTTTTTCTCCTTTTCTCCGTTTGTGAGAGATTCTTCATTTGTGCATGGGTACCTAACATGGCCTTGTTGTCGGGACCCATCTGTTGCATCTTTGCATCATTTGCATAATAATATTCTCCCTAAGTTGCACTTATGGGGGGTGTTGGTGTAATTAATTATTTAATTACACTTGCATAATTTTACGTAGGCATTATTTTAATTTCTAGGTTGCATTTAGTTATCCTTATCTAGTTTAGCTATCTTTTTGCTCAAGTTAGGTTTAGGGTTGTGCATGCTTTACCTTTTTAAAGGATTTTGTATTCATTATATTTTTGAGAACTTTGTTAATGCAATCTCTCTTGAAGCTTGCAGAGCACCCTTTCTTTTTTTCTCCATCTCTTCCTTTCTATGATAGGTTACTTGCATGCAGGTGATCTTCGGGTTTTGTGAAGTTGGTTTTCTCAACTTCTACACTGGATGTATTCATTGTGTTTTTGTACTTCAAAGTTTATAGAAGAAAGGATCTTCATACCATGTATTTTTATTTGAATATTTGAAATAGGTATCAATTGGAAAATAGGGTTTGGTAATTATGGTATCAAAGCAAAGGAAAAGAAAAAAATTTAGAAATTCAATGACACCTGAAGAAATTTAGGCAAACAGGCAAAGGGATAGAAGAGAAAGGATTCACCAAATGAAGAATTTGGAAGCATCTAGTTCCATGAATATTGAATAGGAAACCTTGAACGATGAGATGAATGTAGATGATGCAAATGTGGTGATGGGGAATATGGAAGAAAATGCAATTATGGAGACAAACCCAACTATGCCTTCAACTTCAACTTTTAATGATATGGAAATAACACCTATTCAAACAAATTTAGGTATGTCTTCAAATCCACATCCCAATGATATGGAAAATGCAGATGATAGTAGAGAAAATAATTATTTTTTTGAGAGAGAGTACCATTTTTATGTAAGTGATAATAGATTACATTTAAATGAGTTTGTTCAATATTGTTTTGATATATTTTATAAAAATTTAAAAGAGAGGAATCCAAATGAGAGAAAATCTCATATGGTTAGATAATTGCACGGGTCAATTCAAGAGTGCTAGAATTTTTTATTGGTTATGTATAGTTCATAAGGAAAATAATATCTAGCACATGTGGAGTTTTTTGAAGCTAGACATGGTAAAGGAGAACATGATGGAGTAGGTGCATGTGTGAAAATAGCTCTTGCTAGAGAGCAACTAAAATTTGAGGATGCAACAAAATTCAGAGATTCATGTGAAATTATAGATTGGTGCAATACCAAATTATCTACAAGAACAAGTGAGAGCTTAATAATTGGATGCTTTTTTTGGTTAGCTGAAGAAAATGATATTCTTACTCGACAAGATTGTGAAACAATTAATGGATCTGCAAAATAGCATTCGTTTAAGAGTTTGAATGAAAACACATGGACAATATGGACAAGGGAGCTTGCATTTTTTGTCAATTTTGTATTGCAGGTGATTGCAAGACATGTGAAAATATATAATGGGTCAAAGAATGCCAATAAAGAGCCTTAACACCTACATCGACACATGTTTAACATGGAATGACAATTGAAGATAATCAAGTGTTTGCATTAGATTATTATGATCATGTTTCAAACCTTGTACAAGAAGTTACATTAAATTGAATTGAATTTTATATTTATGCATGTTTATATGTGAGTTAAATATATGTCACTCTTTATTCAATTTTTTTCAGGACATGTGTATGATTTTGTTGCACTTGAGGGGAATGAAGAGGATACAAAGTATTGGCTGGCTATATGTGTTGAGAGAAAACATAAGTTGGTACATCTGATAATGGATGATGACAACTTTGAGTATCAAACCAGTTCTGTGATTGTAGTTGGCACCTAGCTCTGAAAATATCTGATAAGAAAGAATGTCTTGCCTACATTTGAAGACTATGAAAGACACAAGAAGATTATACATTATTCACATTTGATTTTGTAAACCAATATAAAAAATAGCTAGATATCAAGTGAGGCTTGTTAATAAAGTGTTATGGACACTTTCAATGGATCATGATACAATCATAGATGCATTACAAAAAAGAGAGGATGCAAATGGTACAACAGAGTAAATAAATATAGGTAAGTATATAGTTGTATATATATGTGTCACTAAAAAGTGTATCCTTTGACACCTTTTACTCATTTGGACCCTTTCTTATGGATTTTGGACCTAAATAACCCCTTTAAATCATCATTTATAGGCCCTTATAACCCCTTATTATGCATCCCAAGGCTTAATTTGATCAAAAATATGATAAAATCAGCATATAAACATGTTTTCTTTGCTCTCAAACAATCCAATAGGAAAAAGGGCCCCTGTGAGACTAGGTCCCACATCTAGGTGAATTAGTCTTGTCTAGGTGGGCTAGGTCACCCAAGGTTGTGACCTAGTCCCATTGGAGCTATTTTCAGGGTTTTGAGTGGGAAAAGTTAGGGTTTTGGTTTATTTCTCCTTCATGTCATCTTTGAGGATCAAATAATGGATGTTTTTAGGTGCATTGCCTATTTAAATAAGACTAAAAATCCTGATTATTCATTAGAAACACTCATTATTCACAACTCTCTCATTCAATCTCCATACTTCATTCACCTCTCTTCTCATACAAGTTAGGGTTTTTGCATACTAAGTCATCAAGACATCTCTCCAAGGAATTCAAGGGATGATTGTTGCAACAACACAAGATCATTCATCATAGAAAGGTATTAGCTCCATCATTTCATGTTTCATTAATTTATTTATTTGTTTGATTTGATTATCTAAAAAGGTGTTTGACCAAGGTAAACCCCTATACTCTACCAATCAACATTTTTTCTTCCTTCTTTGTGTGTGTTTGCAGATTTAGGTATTTTGCAGGTTTGGAAATCATTCAAGGATGGTTTGAAGACTTGTTATGGCATCTCCTTGTTAGCTAGAGAAAAACATCCACAAAAATACACCTACAAGCCGGAAATCAAGGTTTCTAGTCTGAACACTTGAAGGAGAAGAAGTGTAGGTTGAGGTCTACAGATTCCCCCTTTGAATCTTCCAAAAAGGAAAAAGGGACACTCCCACAAGTTGTGGTGACCTAGTCCCAGTCTAATTATTCTCCAAATATTTATGTGGATCTGAATATTCATTTGGTTGAAACAGGCCTTAGACCAGTTTCTCGAAATCACCTCGAAAAAGGACTAGGTCGCCCAACTTGGCACAAATGTCCCACCAGATATAAAAATAACTATTTCAGAATTTTAGAGCTCCTTCAAGTCTACAACACACTTCCAGGTACACATTTCCATTTTTACAACTTTTTGTATTGTTTTATAAGCTTTCTTAGTTCATTTAGCATAAATCTGCATATCTTAATGTATTTTCACATACCTTGCATTTTCTAGGTTTGACATTAGCATTTAGTTTCATTTATCTATTCCCAAAACTTAGACTATTTTATTTAGACATAATAACACACAACACAACCCCCCATCCTTTGAATGAAATCACCCAAAAAACACCAAACCGTTAGTGTGAAAGAGAGCCTATTTCCTAAGAGCTCCTAGGTGAAAAACCCTAGGATCCTATTTGGGGAATCCTCTTTCCCTAATGTGCATGTTTTTGGTGGTTTAGTATATATAATTGATATTTTATATATAGATAAAATTTATCACATATACATGTCTATATATATATATATATTTGTCTTTAGTCATTTCCTAATTATAGTTTTATATCATTTTTCATCTTAGGTCTCCCAAAACTAGATGCATTAGAGAAAAGAGAGGACACACATATATATTACAATAGAATTTGAATCTAGAGACATATAAATATTGGAGTCACTAAAAAATAAACCCTTCTACTTTTTCTGGATTGTGAATTAGGATTAATGTTGCCTTGATTTTGTGTTGTAATGTGGTTGACAAATTCACATTAGGTCTTGGGCCCTTGTGAACTAATGGAACCTTTCCAAAGTGTTGTGAAGTGTTGTAACACACTTTCACACTTTTCTAAGGTCTTATCAACCTAATAAACCTCATTTAATCAAAATAAATCTTAATCTTGCCTTATTTGGAGTGTTGTAAAGCATTTTAACACACTTTCACTCTTCTCTAGGATTTTCATTAATAATTGGGCTTTCTTATGCTTTAATTGGCCCTATTTTGCATCCAAAAGCCTCATTTATTGCATCTTTTTTAGGATAATCCTTACACCAATCATTAACCAATTATAATTCAAGTGTTTCTGGCTTATGTGGCCTAGATTTAAGGATTTGGGACTCATTCACCACCTTAGGTGAATGGGTCTTGCCTGGATCTTTTGGCACTGAACCAGTTTTCACACATATTTAAGCACTTTTAGTTTTTTGTCCCATACATTATGTCTAATGGGACTCATTCACTACCTTGGGTGAATGAGTCCCATGTGGCCCAAAATCAAATCTAATTCAAATTTTTGGTGATATTTTATTCTCCTAGATCTAATGTCAACTTGTAGTGTTCTAATTTTGAGAATTCTTGCATAATTGAGTATAAATACAAGGTTATTTTTCCTTCTCCCACGAACACTGGTTTTTTTTTTTCAGAAAACATTTTTAAAAAGTGACACACACCATATAACACATAATTTTTTTTCATGAAGGATAAAATTCTAATTCTTTCTAATTTAGATTTGTAACTCCGATATCTAGTGCTTCCACTTGGTTAGATAGTTTTTTATTGAATATTTTTTCTTTAATCAAGTTTTGAAGTCAAACCAATTACCATTCAGACATAGTGTGACCGTATAATCCGTAATTTTTTTTCTATATATCTAAATTCAATTTATTTATTTTGTTGGATCAAGGACTTCAATATCTGGTGCACTCATATTTTTCTTTTTCTTTTTATAATCTGCTATTTTTCCACATCTGCAGAACAGAGAGCTTGATTTTGGTGAAACTTATATGTTTAATAAAACTAAAAAAATAAATACATAATAAAACCAAAACATATTAAAATTATATTCATTAGATATCTCGTTCTAAGCATTACCATGATCATTTCAAATAAATTTTAAATGAATTCATTTGATCCCCCAAAAGGTAAATCAAAGTGATTTTTTATCAGCATTTTGATAGGTGTAAAGGAGACTTCATTGTAGGTATGGTTTAAAACTAGCAGGGTTCTATCCAAGGGGGTTTGATCTAAGGTGGTTTTATTAAACCCTCTTCAATTGGAATACTTAAAATGGAACATTTTAAGGCTTAAATCATTATATTTTCTAAAAATATGTGATTTCAGCAAAAATTAGAATCTCCTAGAAATTGTAAACTAGCTTTGTGGGATCACACCAAGAGAATTCAAGAGAATTTAAGGGAAGATTATCAAAAACTTTAGAGAAAAATTGAAGCATCAATCATCATGTCAATGATTTCATATGTAATATTTTTTATTGTGCTAACAATTGTGATGTAGGATTTATGATTCAAGCAAGTGTTTCATTCAAGATCAACATCATTCAAGCAAGATTCAAGGACCAAATACATTGCAACCATCTCAAACATATTTGCATCACTTCATTGAAGAGTTTGGTGAGTTGCGAAATCATCATTTGTTCATTCATCATTCTCCATTCCTATAATTTCCTTTAATTTCAAGGTTTAATTACCAACAAGGGGTTTGACCAAGGCAAACCCATATCTACTAACCCAATATCATTTCCCCCTCTCCTTTGTGTGTGATTTGCAGATCTAGGTTGCATATTTATTAAGGAGAAAGATTGGAGAAAATTTGAAAATCATCCAAAGTTTCCATCAATCCTTGGAGAATCTTGGAGAAGACCTACAAGTTGCAAACCATAGATTCAAATATGAAAACCAATCAGGAAGGAAAAAGTAGAAAAATAAGAGTAGGATCAACGTTTGAAGTTTTAGAATATCCCAACTGGACTGATTGGCCACTTCTAGCGAATGAGTCCCAGTTCCAGTTATTTTTTAGGATTTTACAGATTTAGATACCCTTTTGTTTGAAACATATTCCTACACAGTTTTCCAAAACTTGAACTGATTCACCCAGCTTGGCGAATGATTCCCTATCAGCAATCAAAGTATATTTTCCAGTGTTTCAAATCTCCATCTAGCCTTCTCTAGATTTTTAGGTGCACACATTCTATTTGCAGTTTAATGTATTGTTTCATTCACTTTTCTAGGTCATTTAGTCTTAGTTTGCATTTAATAAGATTTTTTCACTTCATCTAGCATTTCATTATCTTTTCCAAGTTTAAACTTGGTGGTGAACCCCTCATTAGATCATATTTAGATCCTAGGATGGCCCTATTGCAAGATCTCTTTCTCTTTTGAATTGAGATATCTAGGGTTATCCTTGAGTGGAAGCCTTGAAAGTGGGTGTGATAGCACTTAATCAAACACCATTTCTATCCACACACACAAATTTTTTCTTTGGTTCCAACTATATATAGTTCTAGATACATTTAATTAATAGTATAAATATAAAACTAAATAACTCATTATCATTTTATAATAAGTTTATAATTTATTCCATGTCCCCTTAATCCATTCTCTTAGGACCCCTTAATCCATCATCTTATCTACCTTAATACATCCTCTTGCATCCCCTTAACTCACTCTCTCAATTCTTGTTAAGCCATCATTTTAGGACCCCTTAAGTCATATCCTCTTATCTACCCTTAATCCATCATCTTGCATCCCCTTAAATGACTCTCTTAACTCCCTTAAGTCATCCTATTAGTACCCCTTAAGACATATCCTCACATATCTACCCTTATTCCATCCTCTTGCATCCCCTTAAGTGTCTATTAATTCTCGTTAAGACATCCTCTTAAGACCCCTTAAGCCATCCCCTTATCTACCCTTAATACATCATATTGCATCCCCTTAAGTAAATCTCTTAATTCCCCTTAATCCATCCTTTTAGGACCCCTTAGGCCATATCCTTGTATATCTACCCTTAATCCATCCTCTTTCATCCCCTTAGGACCCCTTAAGCCATATCCTAGGCTTTAGGTCATAGGGTTAAGGGTTTGGGATTTCTAAGGTTCATGATATGCTTATAATAATAAATATATATGGGTTAAGAGTTTAGGATTCATCTCCTAGGATTTAGGTCCTATAGTTAATGGTTTAGGATTTCTAGGGTTCATGAGATGCTTAGAATAATAGATCTATATGGGTTAATATTTTAGGGTTCATATCCTAGGCTTTAGGTCCTATGGTTTAGGGTTTATAGAGTTCATGATATGCTTATAATAAAAAATATATATGGTTTTATAGTTTAGGGTTCATCTCCTAGGCTTTAAGTCCTATTTTTTAGTGTTTAGGGTTTATAGGGTTCATGAGATGCTTAGAATAAAAAATCTATATGGGTTAATGGTTCAGGGTTCATCTCCTAGGCTTTAAGTCCTATGGTTAAGGGTTCAGGGTTTCTAGGGTTCATGAGATTCTTAGAATAGTAAATCTATATGGGTAAAGGGTTTAGGATTCATCTCCTAGGCTTTAGGTCCTATGGTTAAGGGTTTGAGATTTCTAGGGTTCATGAGATGATTAGAATAAAAATATATATGGCTTAAGGGTTTAGATTTCATCTCCTAGGCTTTAAGTCCTATGGTTAAGGTTTTAGGATTTCTAGGGTTCATGGGATGCTTAGAATAAAAAATCTATATGGGTTAAGGTTTTAGGGTTCATCTCCTAGGATTTAGGTCCTATGGTAAAGGGTTCAAGATTTCTAGGGTTTGTGAGATTCTTAAAATAAAAATTATATATTGGTTAAGTGTTTAGGGTTCATCTCCTAGGCTTTAGGTCCTATGGTTTAGGGTTTAGGGTTTCTAGGGTTCATGAGATGCTTAGATCAACAAATCTATATGGGTTAAGGGGTTAGATCATATGGTTAAGGGATTAGAATTTCTAGGGTTCATGAGATGCTTAGAATACCATATCTATATGGGTTAATGGTTTAGGGTTCATCTCATAGGTTTTAGGTCCTATGGTTTAGGGCTTAGGGTTTATAGTGTTCATGGGATGATTAGAACCTCAAAATAACAAATATAATATGGGTTAAGGTTTTAGGTCCTAGGGTTAAGGTTTTAGGATTTCTAAGCTTCACGAGATGCTTAGAATAAAAAATCTATATGGGTTAATTGTTTAGGGTTCATCTCATAGGCTTTAGGTCCTATGGTTTAGGGTTTAGGTTTTATAGGGTTCATGAGATTCTTTGAATAAAAAATCAATGTGGGTTAAGGGTTTAGGGTTCATATCCTTGGCTTTAATTCCTATAGATAATGGTTTTGAATTTTAAATATTTGTGAGATGCTTAGAATAAAAAATATATATGGGTTAAGGGCTTAGGATTCATCTCCTAGGCTTTAGGTCCTAGGTTTAAGGGTTTGGGATATTCATATCTTATGGTTCATCTCCTAGGATTTAGCTCTTAGGGTTAAGGGTTTAGGATATTCATATCCTAGGGTTCATGAAATGCTTAGAATAAAAAATCTATATATGTTAATGATTTAGGGTTCATATCCTAAGATTTAGGTTCTATGGTTAAGGGTTTAGGATCTTCATATCCTAGGGTTCATTAGATTATTAAAATAATAAATCTATATGGGTTAAGGGTTTAGGTTTCATCTCCTAGGATTTAGATCCTAGGATTAAGGGTTTAGAATTCATATCTTAGGGAGCTTCATGAGATGCTTAGAATAACAAATCTATATATGTGTTAAGGTTTTAGGGTTCATCTCCTTAAATTTAGGTCCTAGGGTTAAGGGTTTAGAATCTTCATATCCTAGGGTTCATTAGATGCTTAAAATAACATATATATATGGGTTAAGGGTTTAGGGTTCATCTCCTAAGCTTTAGGTCCTAAGGTTAACAACTTAGAATTTATATCTTAGGGTTCATGAGATGCTTAGAATAAAAAATTTATACGAATTAAGGTTTTAGGGTTAATCTCTTAACTCCCCTAAAGCCATCCTCTTAAAGGACCCTTAATTCATATTATCTTACATCCCCTTAATACACCCTCTTCCATCCCTTAAGTCACTCTCTTAATTCCCCTTAATCCATCTTCTTAGTACCCATTAAGCCATATCCTAGGGTTCATGAGATGCATCCCCTTAATCCACCCTCTTGCATCCCTTTAAGTCATTATCTTAACTCCCCTTAATCCACCTTATTGTATCCCTTTAATTCATTATATTAACTCCCCTTAATCCACCCTCTTGTATCCCTTTAATTCATTCTCTTAACTCCCCTTAAGGCATTATCTTAGGACCCCTTAAGCTATATCATCTTAGGTCCCCTTAATCCATCCTATGGTAAACATCACTTGAGTTTGTAAGGAATTTATAAGATCCAATTTTCTAAATTTTAGTATGTATTTTTTCTTTTCTCGCATGAATTATTTAGTTAAATGACTCAAAAAATATAGTTACTTTGCTTACATTAATTATTTTTATAGGTTTTCATCAAGTCGGTCTACAATGTGATTGTCACTGTAAAAAATTATTATCATATAGATTATGTAAATATAAATTTGTGGTCTTGAGCTAAAATTTGATAATATTTATTTGTATTTACATGCACATATGTTTCATCATGTTATATAGTTGATGAAAAGGGAAACTCTCCCTTTCAAATCTGATCACAAACACATAAAAAGTGACTTGCAAGATGGCTGCAATATGCCATTAAATTTCAGATTTAAAGAAGTAAATTCAACATAATTCTTATTTTCTTAAATCATAAAATTATTCATCAAACTAAAGCTCAAGGGCTTCCTTACAATCTGGGCTTCATACATAGAAAAATATGCAACATAATGTCTTCAACATCTCAACATCATTCTAACAGTATCTAGGTATGCAACCACAACTTCTCCAAAATCCCCCCTTCTCCAAATGAAAAGGAATCAATAAATAGAGAACAAGAAAAGATAAAACAAACCATCGTTTCAAAAAATAATTTCCTGAAACCACCTTGATAAAGGTACACCCCATCTTGGAAGTTACAAAATCTGCCATATTGTGTGAGGTCCAATGCATGTCACCCTTCTCTTGGGAGCCTAGAAACTTGGCCAATCAAATTTGATATGCTATGATAACTTACACCTCTTACAGATTCCTTACAACCTGTCATAACAGTTGTTGTATGCAAAGACATGCAAGCAACATGCAATACATACAATATTATTTTGGCAGCCCACTTTATGACAACATATGACACTTGTACATGCAAAACTCTCCAAAATCACTAGAAGACAAAAATGTTTGTCCTCATCCAAAGGTGGATGCCCAAAAAGGCATATTCCTCCAAAAGATTATTTTACCAAATTATTAGTCATTTTCCTATCAAAATTTACATTTCCATTTTACCCAAAGGAAATTTACATTGTTGCAAGTGAAAATATTACTCCTAAACATTAAGCCCTTATTGAAATTAAAAAAAAAGAAGAAAAATTGATATAGTTTTGGTAACACAAGATTGTTATTACACCTTGGATGCTCTTGAATCAATAGTTGTATTAAACATCAATATACATTATATATGTGTGTTCTATTTATGAACTTCAATGAACTTATTAGTCACTTTTTAAATATCTCATTCCAAATTTATCCTATACAAATCGTGTCTTATATTTACCATATTTTATATAATTGTTCAATTGTATAGATTATACATTTTATATATACAAGGAGATATATTTTTGTTCAGTGATTCAAATATTTGCTAGAATTGGAAAATAGTTAAAGTTACCTACCCTTACTTTATTATGAATATGATCTAAACTATTTAAGGAATGTTTCAATTTTTCACCTAACCATGTGATACATTATTGAGATTTGAAACTTGATCATTTTAATACATGTCTAAATTTAATTCAACAATGACATGTAATAATATATGAAATTTGATTCTAGATAAGAATTGATATAGTTTATATTACTTGAAAACTGGATAAAATATATATATACATACATGAGTGCATATAATAATCAAAATGAACATAACATGATCATAATTAAGTGCATATCTAATCATCATATTAAAGTTAGTTGATATAAATAAACACAAACATGATCATATTAATCAATATAATGTATGTGAAATGGTCCATGAAATGTCACATGTTCAAAATGTATATGTCAAGTCCAACACATATATAAATAAAACTAGATCTATAGTCCATAAAATAAAACCATCTAACTATTAGGGTGACAAGTCAAATCAAGTCTCCTCTTTGCTTCACGTGGACTAGATGTACCCATATCATGTTCTAGAAGAGTTAAAGAAACTTGAAATTAGATTTAAAGTTATTTAGAAATTTTAATTTAATATAATATATAAACTTGAAAATATAAACTTGATAAAAATAAATTTAATTAAATAACTAGTAAATATAGTAAAATTTATTTTTCGTATGCGTAAATTACCATTTGATCATTTGAATCTATTGGAACATTTTGTTCAATGGGTAGTATAACTGTCAATTGAGGAGGTCCAAATGCTTGATCTACTAATTCCTTCATATTCAAATAAAGTAAACAATAGGTTAGAACCTCAAATATATATATTTAAAAGACCTAAAAATTATATAGGAGATTTAGTAAAGTTTACAATCTCAAATGATATGATCTCATGGTCACGCACCTGAGATTGCTCATGCATAAAATCCAGTTATGTCTTAAGTGCACTCATCATGGGTATCACATGAGCTACCTGCATATAGATACAATAATTTATAGATCATTCAAACATGTGTACAAATTCAAATTAAATCAGATATTATCTATATTTATTTTAAACTTAACAAACTTTAGAAAGCATGCACCTGAGATGGGCCATGCATAATAGTTGACGATGACTCAAGAGCGCTCACAACAACTTGTGGTTGGTCAGTCATCGGTATCGCATGAACTTCCTGCATCTAGATACAATATATCATTTCACACATGTGTACAAATTCAAATTAAATTAGATATGTCCATATAAATTAAAATATATATTGGTTTACCTAACCAAAAGGTGTGCACAATTCTATAGCACTCAAAAAATAGACACGGTCATATTGAGATTCATGCATCGTGTGATCATGCATCTACATGGAACACTTCTTGAATTAATATTATATTATATATATAATTTAATGTTGTTATTTACATGAATTTTGCATATTTAAAATAAATTAAAATGTTCCTAAGTTCAAAAGATGTACATAGTTGTGTAGAAGGATCCTCAAAATATTGTAAATCCACAAATGATTATGTCTTATATGCATGTGGGTCACCTAAAGTGGATACCTGAGTATGCCCATAGCTTGAGCCTCCATGCTCTCTATTACCCACTTTAGCCACCACATGTGTAGTCTGATGAGTGACATGTCTTGAAAGAGAACTCAATGCTCCTAATGTCGAGAACATCGTTTGCTACTAAAATGCAGCGAGAAAACTAAGAGATGGGGGAGAAACAATCAGAGGAATTGGAGGACATCATTGAGGATATACATGTGCTCCTAATCTATGTTGGGGTATGCCACACCCAACTCTTTGAAATGACCTCATATCAATATAGTTGGGTTTTAAACCCAACTCAAACTCAGCCCATAAATTTCTCAAAAAGTAAAGGGGAACCTCACAATTTTCATGTGGTTGAGTATCAAACACCATCCACCATCTATCCAAAAAAAATGCAGCTATCTGTGGGTGCCTACACTATTTTAAATTAAAATCCATTTTTAGTGGGTGGAATTGGTTCGTTTGTTTGGGGGCTAAAGAAATGTTGGAAAATGGCTTGTTTGGAAATTTTAAGGTCATGGATTTCTTTATAAGACAATCCATCTGCATAGAATTTTCTCCTCTCTTCTCTCCATCAATGGAACCTATCTAGGTCTGCATCAATGGATCAAACATAATTGAAAATATTCTACATTGAATATGTAAATTGTGCGAGATGGGGGAAATGTTAGGCTCATTTTTTATCAAATCTATATTTTATTGAATTGCATTTAAGTTTTCTCTTATGCTCTCTCTTAACTACTTCTGATCTAATGCAAGGCGTGGGGGTTAGGAGGTGGAGAGGGTGGAGGTGTGGGGTTTTTCATGGTGGAGATAGTGGGTGTATATGGGATTTTTAGGTTGGTCATTAGTAATGAAATCCTCTATATTAAATTCAAGATCTATGTGATGAAATGGAAATTGCATGTTAAACATTTAAAAAATATATATCAACAAACTAATTAAATAGTGTACACAATTTTAACTAAAAATCACATTGAACATGTACAAATTCAAAATACGTGTCATTTGAAGATGCATTCAATTTAAAACATTAAAAAATCCATAGCATGAAAATTTAGACCAATTTATGTTGTCGAATTTATACAAACAATTGCAGCCTCCCCTACAACATGTACATTAAATTATACAATTAAAGTCATGTGTACCCTTGATTAAATTCTCACTCTATCTTAAATTTTTATTTTAACACAATGGCCTAATTTAAAATCTTTAAATAATAATATCAAGGTCCTACTTTATTCATTTGACAAGTGGAAAATTATAAATGTATTAAATATACTTTAATTATCTACTTGATCATAATTTATTGTTGGAATTTCATGATTGTGTGATTTTGGGAAGGTGATACTTTGGTTTAATATCTAACTAAATTTCTATTTGTTTTTCTTAACTAGCTTTTATTTCTTGACTAGTTTGAGAAGATAATCATGGCTATTTCAAAATTTTCTTATTTATTATTATATATTAGATAGACATATTTATAAGCCTCAAATGTTATCACTTTTAAAAGTTTTAAGTATTAGGTCCATGAAGAGGAATATATAAAATTATAAACTGTTCATTCCTTTTCATTTTGTATTATAGACCATGAACCTTGAATTTTTATTGCAATAAAATTGATTTTAAGAATTAGAGCCAACAAGCATATTCATATAAAATTCATTTTATGAGAGAGAGTTTAATTTTATTAAATCATGTATATTCAATTGATTTTGTGTCGACTTAGTAACCATATGGTTTTGTTCTCATTGCAAGGTTGAAATTGAGTGGTAAATTGTACTTGGCAAGTCTATTTTGATGAAATTTGATACTTGGTTTTTAGTTCCTTGGAGGTATGTATAGGGACATATATACAATTTTTAGGGACTTTTTGTGTACCTAAGCATGAAGATTCTGAATATAGGTATGAATATTGGGGTATGTGCAAGATCATCATGGAAAAAACAAGCCCTTAAATGGCAATAAAAATACAAAAAATCAGAGTTAGACAACTTGACATAAAAATTGAATAAGTTGTCTATATTATTTCAAAAAAATGTAAAAATAGAATTTGTAGCAAAGTGAATGTAGTTTCTAAACAATTAGACCTTTATTTAAAAAAATAAAATCTATTTGGTGAAAATTTGAAATTTCAATGCAGTAGTATTTAAATTTCAAGATAAAAATAAGAAGTAGGTGTCTGTTTGACCACCCTAACCACAATAAAATGATAAAAAAAAAATATAATATTTTAGATATAAGTAGAGGAATAATGTCTCGATGTGATGCATATTTTGTTATAATTTTTTTCCAAGTAAATAATTAATTATGAATTTTTTATTACAAATTTTAGAAAATATAAAATGTCGTTTGTCTAACCACCTTAACTTGGTCAAAAATTCAAGAAATTCAATTTTTTGTTTTTCAATCCTATATTATGCAAAGCATAGAATGTGACGCATGTTTCGGATTCAAAAAATGTGATACCGTTTGAAAGTTATAGATGTTTTTCAATCAGCTTATCAATCAGGACTTTATTCGTAATTCTAATAGAAAATGAATAATAATTATTTATTAAATTCAAATTAAAGAATAATTTATATTGGTGGAAGCTGAGAATCTCCTCTAAAAACCCTTTTCATTTCATTAATTTTGGGTAAAAAAAAAGTTGTCAGCCACATGGATCATCAAATGGCTTACATATCGCCACTTTTTGGTCCATCATGATCCTGCACATACCCATTGCTAAATAAATTGAACAAGGACTTGGAAAACTTAGCACACCAAGTATTTTAAGAGGTGGAGAATAAGGATTAGGAGTGATAAAAGGTATTACTAATGCAATCTTGCACTCACTAATAAATATTATTAAGCCCATATTTGAAACAAGTTATTATTTCCTTGAAAATGTAGAATTTATTGCTAGATACGCTCCTTGTATGGAAAATATACAAGCATTAGCAAAGGTTGAATGTGATCTTATGTAAATTAAGGCTTAACTAAAGAATTGTTATAAAGATATGATATTTTCTTAAGAAGTTATTATTGTAAGGATTATATGATTTGAGGGCTAGTGAAAAGCCAACAAATATAGACATTATAAATAGACTTATCAATGGATTATGTGATTTGAGGGATAGTTAAAAGACAATAAATATAGACATTATAAATCTAATTTAGGTGTAGGTTTTAGGGTTTAGGTTTTTAGATTTAGGTTCTAAGGTTTAGGTCATAGGGTTAAGGGTTTTAGTTTTTAGGTCTATATTTTTTGGAACCTAGGGTTTAGGGTTTTGATTTCTAAGTTTTGTGTCCAAATTAGTTAAAATTACAATTAAGTTAGGTATAGATTTTATGGTTTTCAATTTATAATTTAAAATTTTTACTTTGGTTGATGTTTTTGGTTACAAATAAAATTTAAAACTATAAAATATTCAACCTAATTATAAACAAAATAAACTAAAACTAAATAAAAATTACAAAACAAAAATGAAAGATATAAAGCCAAACAAGAGAAAAATTCAACCAACCTGGAGGTCACCGAGGTCGGTTGTGTCAATAGGAGGAGGTGGGGCTGAAAATTTGGTTGAAATCACCCCTCAAAAATGCATATGCAAAATCCACTCTTGCTCAAGTCATCGGCCAAATTGTAGTGTGTAGTGTCAAAAAATGTTGTTGGTGGAATTTTCACACTTGTTTGGACCCTCCTTGTTAAACTGAGCAAGTAATTATGCATTCACTTTGTTTTGTAATGTGATTAACATGATCACATTAGGTCTTGGGCCCTTATGAATTATATAAACTTAACCATTCCTTATTTGGAGTGTTGTAAAGTGTTGTAGCACACTTTCACACATTTCTAGGGCTGTCATAAATAATTTAGCCTCTGTATGCTTTAATTGGCCTTATTTTACATCCACAAGCCTCATTTAATCTATCTTTTCAAGGATAACCCTGACACAAATCAACATCCAATCATAATTTAGGTGTTTCTAGGTTGTGTGGCCCAAATTTGGTGTTCCAGGACTCATTCACCACCTTGGCCTATGAGTATCACCTAGAGTTTTGGGTCTCAATCCTAGTTTCACACCTTTCTAAGCATTTTTAAAAATGGTCCCATAAATTATACCTAATGGGACTCATTCACCACTTTGGGTGAATGAGTCCCATGTGGCCCAAAATTAAAATTAGTTCAAATTCTTGGTGGGATTTTATCCTCCTAGATCTAATCTTGGCTTGAAGTGTTGTAATTTTAAAAATATTTACATAATCAAGTATAAATACAAGGTTCTTTCACTCAATTTCGCCTAACAAGCAATCAAGTGACCTAAGACTTTTGTGAGAGAATTCATAATAGCAAGTTCATTTCATAAGATTATTCAAGCATTCAAAAGAGAATTCAAGAGCATTGAAGGGTAGATTATCAAGAATTTTAGAGCATTATTCAAGTATCAAGCATCATGTCAAATTCTTCATGCATCATGTTTGTTTTTGAGCTAACAATTGTGATGTAGGGTTTCATGATTTAAGCTAGAATTAAATTCAAGATCTACCCTATTCGAGCAAGATTCAAGATCTACATCCATTAGATCCATCTCACACATGTTTGAAACACTTCATTGCTAGAGTTTGGTGAGTTACAACATCATATTTTGTTCATTCATCATTTTCCATTCGGGTATTTTATTACATTTCAAGGTTTGATTACCAAAATAGGGTTTGACCAGGGCAAACCCCTTTCCACTAACAAAATAACATTTTTCCCTCTCTTTAGTGTGTGATTTGTAGGTTTACATTGAAGACACATTGAAGACCAAGCGTGGAGAAAGTTGACAAAGTGCTCAAAGTTGTCAAAGTTGTCAGCAAGCATTGGAGAACATT
Source organism: Sequoiadendron giganteum (assembly GCA_007115665.2). Classification (NCBI taxonomy): domain Eukaryota; kingdom Viridiplantae; phylum Streptophyta; class Pinopsida; order Cupressales; family Cupressaceae; genus Sequoiadendron; species Sequoiadendron giganteum. Next base: position 659,724,598 of record CM021101.1, on the reverse strand, counting down.
GGAGAACACCTACAGGTTGTTTTACAAAGATTTCAAATCTGAAAACCTGAAAAAGAAGACTGGGTAGACTGAGATGAACTTATTGAGACCTTGAAGTTCCGAAAAACCCTAACTAGAATGATTTATCAGTTTTGGTGTATGAGTCCTAGTTAAGGTTAAAATTCAGGTTTTAGAGATTTGGATACCCATTTGCTAGATTCGTGTTCCTGCACAGAAACCCAGATCTAAGAGTGATTCACCTAGCTTGGCATATGAGTCTCAGTCAACATTAAAGTTATAATTTCCATCATGTCAAGCCTTCAACCAGTCATCTTCAGATTTATAGGAGCACATATTTCATCTCGTAGCTTTATGTTTTGTTTTATTTGCATTTTTCAGTCATTAGTGAAAGATTGCATTAAATTATTGTTAAGAATTTTGATTTGCATTTCATTTATCTTTTGAAGCCCTATCTTGGTGGTGAACCATTCATTATTTTAAAATCAGCCCTTAGGACAACCCTATTTCAAGATCTCTTTCTCTTTTGCATTGATATCTCTAGGGTTTGTTCTTGAATGAGAGAGAGTGAATAATATTGTCCTATGTCCTAAACCATAAGTGACGAAATTTTTCTATTGGCAACACAAGGGAAGACAAATGAGAGGGGGGGGGTGATTATTTGTCACATAAATCATACTTATTAAACTCAATCTCATATTTGATAAATAAACATGAAAGCATAAACCATCGCCACATCAAAAATACACATAACACCAATATTTTTGTGTGGAAACCCTATTAGGGGAAAAACCATGGTGGAGGTTAATCCATAAGATTATACTATGTTAAAAGTATTAAAAATAGGGAATGCACATGCATTAAGGCACACTACCTAGAGCTCACTTCTTGAGTACAAAAAGGCTTATTTCCCAAAGGAAGACATGTCTTACAGTCACATTCAGATTACATCCATCTGAGAGATCTTGAACTAAGAAGATAGCATCTTCTAATGCTTGATTACAGTTTCAGTTAAGTACATGAACACTTCCTTCAGCTCACTCTTCTTCACACTTTACTTCTACCTTTGAAAGATTAGAACATTGTTCACACATAACACTCACACATCTCACTTCTTGCACTCACACCATACCTCAAATGGTATAAACAATCGATCATATATATCTAGAACTAAGGATAACATCAACTACATGTTGGCTCAACAGAATATGAAATGTGTACAAAATGTTGGCCCAAATTAATAAGCAATTTATTAATGTGAATAAAATAGAATCAACCAGAACATAGCAGAGACCCAAAAAATGTCTCAAACATGAAACACCTAAAAAAATTATCCTCAAAGATCCACAACATGCTACAATCACCCTATTAGCCATGAACATGAAAAACGTGAAATCACAGAAGAAAATCACCAATCACGAGTACAAAAATTGATGCAAAACAACAACACAGATAGAGAAAAATCTAGAAACATCCACAAGCATCATGAATCACCATAGAAGAATTTGCAACAACTCAGATTACTAGAATCACGTCATCTTCTTCTAGGAACACTAGCGACAACAACAAAACAACTATCGGAACACCGATACTCATAAATTGATAAAATCTTCATGTGAACCTGTGAAACTTCAAGTGGATAAACTATATATACTTTTCAAAAATCCCTTTAATCCACAACTACTTATCATCAATATACTGAGCTAGCCATCATATTGAACTTCACTGCATCATTCCCAACCTACAAATTATTTTATTATAATTTTTTCAATATTCTCAACATATACAACCTTAAAGACATTAATGCCAATAGTGTTGACATCAATGACAACCACATATCATCAATATCCAACAATCTCCAACATTTGCAACCTTTCATTTTGGTGAACCTTCATTTAGAACATTATAATTTTGATTGTTTTACAGAGATTAAAATCCAAAAACCTAAAGAAGTAGATTGAGCAGACTAAGAAGAGAAGATTCAGACCTTCAAGTTCCAAAAAACCCTAACTAGACTAATTCACCCATTTTGGCTAATGAGTCCCATTTTAGGTAAAAATTTATATTTTTAGAGATTCAAATACCCATTTTCTAGATTCTTGTTCATACACAAAAACTCAGATCTGGGACTAATTCACCTAGCTTGACATATGAATCCCAATCATCATTAAATTTATAATTTCCATCCTTTCAAGCCTTCATCTAGTCATCTTTAGATTTCCAAGTGCACACACTCATAGTTTTTTGTTTTGTTTTATTTGCATTTCTAGGTCATTTAATGAAAGATTGCATTGAATTATTGTTAAGAATTTCGATTTGCATTGCATTTATCTTTCCAAGCCCTAGCTTGGTGGTGAACCCTCATTAGTTTACAATTAGTCCCTCGGACAACCCTATTCCAAGATCTCTTTCTCCTTTGTAGTGAGATCTCTAGGGTTTTTTCTTGAATTAGAGAGAGTGAAGATTGTTGTCCTATGTCCTAAACCATAAGTGATGATAATTTTCAACCTTTCACAGTGAAAAAATGAATATGAAGGTCATTTATTTAAAAATCTAAATAGCTTTCAATAGTGCATACGTGTTATAAAATGTGTACACGTTTTATGACACATATGTGTTTGTTGGTGTGTACCCAAATCTAAATGCATACACATTCAAATTTAGGCTTAGGTACTTAATCCAAAGTGTGTATGCATTTTTAAAAATGTGTACGCATTTCCTATGATTTTTTTTTGTTTTGACTGAATCTTCCCCTCTTCATGGACCCAACTTCTTTCTTTTACCCTTTTGTATTGCATTGTTTTCATTTCTCATTTAGGCTTTCATTCTTACATCATAAAAGCATTAAAATTTAAAAAAATCATGCATCATAGGTTCTATTAAAGGGTTTATTTCAGTCATATTTAGATCAGATCTACATTCAAATTGCATTCACTAAGTGGTCAAAATCTAAAATTGTTCATTTCATGTAAACTGCATCTTACATTTTAGGTCAAAAACAAGTGAAAATTTGAATAGTTACATTTCCAAATTGTAGATAAAATCATCATTCTAAAAAAATTGCATCTTAAAATTAGACAATTATTGCATATTAGATATGTAAGGAAAATCACAGGTGCAAAAACACTTTCCTAATGCTAAAACCATAGAGGAGACGTGCAAAGACCAATTTTAAAACATTAAAACACTTAAGATGAACACATGCAGAGTAACAATAGTAACAGGAATAAAACATTTCAGAGATAACACTAGATTTACATGGGAAAACCCTTTCGAGAAAAAACCCACCACACAAATAGACAGACACTTTGTATTATAGTAAGCAAAATATTACATAAGAAGTTTCAAACCTCACTCTCTAACAGTTAGCTCACAACAACACTTGAGTTTTCATGCACTCACTATTTCAATGCTACTTCAGCATACAACGAATACAAAACACTATCGACTCTTTCTCATAGTACTCTACTTGATCTAATCCCTCTTAGATTAATTGACTTCTTGTCAAGACCAAAAAATTCAATTATTTTACAAACCACCAATTAGGGTGCATTAAAATCAGTTCTTCATTGACACACCAAATCGATCTCAGATCGGATCCACCTGCAAACCTACATTGAGCCACCCCCGCGATAAAGTCATTGTAGAGAAAATACAATTCAGGCTCTACCAATTACCAAAATTTGATCACAAGAGACTACATAATAAATCACTTTTCACTAATCCAGCTTTCGGCAATAAATGTTGTTGTGCAACAACGATGTAGAAACAAGCAATGAGAAAATTCCACATGTCACACTACAATTCATTTCGCCGCTTAACCAAGTAGTGAATGGTAATAGTCATCCGGCTCCGGGAACCCTTCGCCATTGCTAATAGATAGATCACATTCTGGGCTGACAATAATTTGCTATCACCAAAACACTGACCGCTAGCTCTATCGAGTCCCACAAGCCACACGTTCACCGCTCAAGAGATTTCAGGGCATCTAGGAGGGAATATCCAAGATTCCCATGAGCTCACCCAGAACAAGCTTCCAAAGCTACCATGTGTCCACCGCTCGGGCACTCCGCTTGGCCTACGTGGAAGCCGTTGGAGCTCCTTCAGGGAATCTCTAGTGGCATCCACTAGATTCCCTAGGGAACTCCCGAGGCATAGACAAGTGTCCATGGTTGGAAAACCCTTCACATAAATCAACTTGGGGCCCACCATCTCTTCGCTACGCTCACCAAATTAGTAAGCCACCACATGTCATGTGCACAGGAGATTCCTATCGACAAAAAAAGTTAACAATGATACTTGCCTTCGAGTGTCACAAAAAATAGCCAGCACTGTCGGATGAAGCCGATAGAAATCATTGATGCAAGGCATCAACACACCGGCGTGACAAAGCATTTCCTTCTGTCAGTAGACGACTACTCTACCAATCAAGGGGAGGCCAATAAACAAAACCGCCAACTCCACGCCCGTTGGCCCATCACTATGACAACTCTTAGAGCCTCTCCGATCAGACAAAGTCTCAACAATCAAAAGGGTGAAGCCGACCAAAAGAGAACACTGCGGTAAAATGATAAGGGCATAAATTCATCAAGCCTTTGACAAAGGTCCAAACTAATAAATTGAGGCACATTTTCCAACAAGCTCCCACTTGACGAAGATTTACCGCCTTCCTCCAAACTTTGAATTCATTTGTGATCATAGGCCCCAAGGCCCATTGAACTTGCACACCATCTGAACTTGTCTATGCTTACTGGATTTTTCAATGCGTCAATGACATTTTTTAAAGTATCCAACTTTTCTAAAGAAATATTTCCATCCTCCACCATATCTCTCATGAAGTGATATTGCACATTGATATGCTTCATCCTGGCATGGAAAGTTGGATTCTTTGCCAAAAAAATGGCACTTTGACTATCACAACAAATAGATATTTTCCTTGCATCAAAACCAATATTAGAGCACAAGCGATTGAGCCAAACAACTTCTTTGCAGGCATGAGTCGTTGTCATGTATTTTGCCTCCATTGTGGACAACAACTACAGCCTGTCGCTTGCTCATCCAATTGATTGCACCACCATTTAACATGAAAGTGTATCCACTGGTGGATCTTCTGTTGTCAATGTCCCCTGTCCAATCAAAGTCCACATATCCACAAATATTGTGAGCTCTTTGTGATGCAAAAAAATTGCCATGGTAACACGAAGTTCATTCTAAGATACCTCTCAGATATCTAAACACACTCTTTACATCATCCCAATGCATCCTTCTTGGATTTTCCATAAATCGGCTGAGTACTCCCACTGCTTGGGTTATGTTTGGCCTTGTATAGACCATCACATACATTAAATTTCCAACAACACTTGCATAAGGCACTCTAGTCATGTCCTCCATCTCAATAGAAGATTTTGGATAGTCTTAAATAGGTAGTTTCATTCCCTGGGTAATTGGAACAACTAGCTTCTTGCAATCACTCATAGAAAATCTCTCCAGAACAATGTTGATGTACTTACTTTGGCTAACCCAAAGCTTTCTACCATTTTTGTCCCTGGTTATCTCCACCCCAAGAATATACCTTGTTGCACCCAAATATTTCATTTTGAACTTTGTAGACAACTGAGATTTAAGATAAAAAATAATAGACTTACTATTTCCTATGAACAACATATCATCCACATACAGTGTAATAATAAACACATGATCATTTTTAGTTTTATAATACACACAATGATCATATTTTGATCTCAAAAATCCCATTGACAACACAAATGTGTCAAACTTCTGGTACCACATTCTAGGAGACTGCTTCAAACCATACAAATATTTCTTTAATTTATAGACTAGGATTTCTTTACCTTTTTCAACGAAATGCTCAGGCTAGGACATGTAAATTTCTTCTTCCAACTCTCCATGGAGAAACGTTGTTTTCACATCCATTTTCTCAATCTCTAAGTCATACACGACTGCAAGTGACAACATAAATCTGATAGATGTTAGCTTAGCTATAGGGGAAAATATTTCTCCATAATTAATTCCCTCTACCTGGGAATACCCCTTTGCAACCAACCTCGCTTTATACTTTTATGCACTACCCTCAAGACCAGTCTTCTTCTTAAATACTCATTTACAACCAACATACTTTCTTCCTTCAGGCAAAGGTACCAAATCCTAGGTTTCATTTTTTTCCAATGATTCCATTTCTTCATTCATGGCTTCCAACCAGGAATTTGCATCAGGCATATTAATTGCCTCTTTAACAATCCTAAGCTCCTTAGTGCTAGTAATTAAAGCATAGGCATAGCTCAAATCCAAAATGGAGAAACCATACCTATCAGGTTGTTGTTTTTGATATGTAGACCTTCTCAACTATTGAGGTTGTGGTTCTTCATCTTTGAAACTCTCAGAGCTGCTATCTATCTCTCCTCAGTTTCAATTACACCATGTAGTTCTCCCTTTTCTGGAGTTTGGGGAATCTCAACTGCATCATTCTTCTTTTCTCTTTGATTTGTCTCTAGTTTTCAATCAGCTGTAGAAGGTTTCAACTCATGAAATATTACACTTCTTCTATACAAAACCTTCTCAGTATTAGGATTCCAAAGCTTGTATCCCTTCACACCAACACCATGGCCAATGAAGATAAATTTAACAACCTTGTTCTCCATCTTAGATCTTTTTTCATTTGGCACATATGCATATGCCTCACAGCCAAATACACGAACATGTCTCAGAGAGGGATTCTTACCAGACCACGCTTCCAAAGGTGTCTTATCAACAAGAGAAAAGAAAGGAGAATGATTTACCAAGTAACATGTTGTAGCCATGGCCTCATCACAAAACATCTGCTCCAGAACAACACTGCTCAACATACTCCTTTCCTTTTCCATCAGCGTCTTGTTCAACCTTTCAGCAACTCCATTATGCTATGGAGTATAAGGTGTAGCTTTATGCCTTTTAATCCCATGGTCTTGACATTATCTATCAAAATCTGCAGAACAAAACTCATCACCATTATTTGTCCTCAAACATTTTATTCTTCTTCTAGTTTGATTCTCTACAAAGTTTTTAAACTCTTTAAAACAACTGAACACTTCTGATTTACTTTTAAGAAAGTATATAAATGCCCTTCTCGAATAGTCATCAATAAAAGAAACATAATATCTGGACTTCGATAACAAAGGAACATTCACTGGACCAAACACATCAAAATGAACATGGTCCAATACACTAGAAGATTTATGAGAAATCAAGGAAAATGAAACATGTTGTTGCTTTCCATAAATGCAATGTTCATAGAAATTGAACTCAAGATTACAATCTACAAGCCCTTCGACAAGATTTTTTTTTTCAAGGTTTTTAAACATTTCTCACCTATGTGACTGAGTCTATGATGCCACAACATGGTCTTCTCTGTTGGGAGTTTCACCTCCACAACATTTGTAGCCAGAGAAGCATCTTCATTTTCCTTTATCGGAACAACTTTTCTTGAATTTATAGAGGTGTTGTTGCATTGAATAGGACGTGCATCCAACTTGTACAGAGTGCTAGTACGTAAAACCTTAGCTAGCACCATTGCACCTCTAACCATATTACATCCTTTACTCAAGAAGGAAACTTCTACACCAGCATCATTCAACTTACTGACTGAAAGTAAGTTACGAGCCAGACCTGGTATGTGCAGTATGCCTCCAATCCCTTTGACTCTCCCATCAGGAAACTAAATTGTGACTCTTCCACTGCCAACAATCTATAGTTTTGAATCACTCGCAAGATACACCTTTCCACCATCATACTTCTCATACTTAGTGAACCATTCTCTATGAGACATCATGTGAAAGGATGACCCGAGTCAACCAGCCAGACATCATCTAATACTTGATTTTCCAAGGCTATAATGAAGGCGTTTGCATTACTTTGAGAAGATTCATAGTCTAAACAGTTACTCTTCTTCTTCTTCTCCTCCTTACAATCCTTTCGGATATGACCAGGTTGCCCACAATTCCAACTTTTCACCTTGGACATTTTACTAGGAGATTTTGATCTCCCTACAGATTTAGATTTGGACTTCTTGTCCTTCTTCTTGGCTTTCTCCTTTGATCTACCTAAGAAAACAGATGCCTCTTTGGCCATCTTAGAAGACTTCCTCCGCATCTCTTCAAACAACAACGAAGAAACTACAACTTCCATCTTGAAAGTAGTCGTCGCACTTCCAATAGCCATCACCAGATGATCCCAAGTGTTAGGTAACGAACATAACAGGAGCATGCAACGATCCTCCTTCTCTATCTTTACACCTAGAGATGCCAACTGAGCAACACTCATATTAAATGAGTTTAGATGGTCTGCAATAAATGCACCTTCTTCCATATTCAAAGAGTACAACTTCTTCCTCACGAATAACTTATTTACCAAAGACTTTCCCTGATAAATATCACCAAGCTTCTTCCATAACGAAGCTGCAGACTTCTCCTCATGGACATTCAAGAGTACAAAATCAGCCAAACAAAGTCTTATCAGACCTCTCACTTTTCTAACTGCAATGTCCCCTTCTTCTTGATTCATACCTTGTGGCATAGTTCCAGACACTACTACCCAGAGGTCTCTATCCACTAATAGGTCTTCCAAACTTTGAGTTTCCACAACTCAAAGTTGTCACCATTGAATTTCTCAATATCAACTCTTCCTGATGTACTCACCATCTTAGATAGAAATAAGTTCTATTTTTGTAAGACTCCCACTAGAACAGTATTAGCACAAAAAACCAACCCTACTAACAAGGATAACACAACTGGCCAAGCTCTAATACCACTTGTAAGGAAAAACACAGGTGCGAAAATGCTTTCCTAATGCTAAAACCATAGAGGAGACGTGAAAATACCAGTTTTAAAACATTAAAACATTTAAGATGAACACATGTAGGGTAACAAGAGTAACAGGAATAAAACATTTCAGAGATAACACCAGATTTACATGGGAAAACCCTTTTAGGAAAAAACCCACCACACCAATAGAAAGACACTTTGTATTACAGTAAGCAAAAGATTACATACAAAGCTACAACCCTCACTCTCTGATAGTTAGCTCACTACAACACTTGAGTTTTTATGCACTCAGTTTTTCAATGCTACTTCAACATATAATGAATACAAAACTCTATCAACTCTTTTTCATAGTACTCTGCTTGTTCTAATCCCTCTCAGATTAATTGACTTCTTGTCAAGACCAACAAATTCAAGTCTGTTACCAACCACCAATTAGGGTGCATTAAAATCAGTTCTTCACTGACACGCCAAATCGATCTCGGATCGGATCCACCTACAAACCCGCATTGAGCCACCCCTATAATAAATTGGTTGCAGAGAAAATAAAATTCAGGATCTGTCAATCGCAAAAATTTGATCACAAGAAACTACATAATAAATCACTTTCCACCAATCCAGCTTCTGGAAATAAATGTTGTTTTGCAACAACGATGCAGAAATAACTAATAAGAAAACACCATGTGTCGCATTGCAATTCGTTTCGCCGCTTGACCGAGCAATGAACGGTCAATAGTCATTGAGCTCCGAGAACCCTTCACCATCGCCAATAGATGCATCACATTTCAGGCTGGTAATAATCCTCTATCGCAAAAGCATCGACTGCTAGCTCTATTGAGTCCCACGAGCCACACGTCTACCGCTAAGGTGGTTTTAGGGCATCTAGGAGGGAATATCCAAGATTCCCATGAGCCTGCTCAGAATGAGATTCCAAAGTTGCCACGTGTCCACTACTCGGGCACTCCTCTTCGCCCAGGTGGAAGCCACTGGAGCTCCTTCGAGGAATCTCTAGCGGCATCCACTAGATTCCCTAGGGAACTCCCAAGGCACAAACAAGTGTCCATGGTCAGACAACCCTTCGCATAAATTAATTCAAGGCCCACCATCTCTTCACTGCACTCACCACATTGACAAGCCACCACACATCATGTGCACAATCGATTCCATTCGACGAAAAAGGTTAACAATGGTACTTGCCTTCGGGTACTGCAAAAAATAGCTCGCACCGTCAGATGAAGTCGATAGAAGCCGTTGATGCAAGGAATCGACACATCGATGAGACAAATCATTTCCTTCAACCAATAGATGACTTCTCTACCTATCAAGTCGAGGCCAGCAAACAAAACCATCAACTCCACGTGCGTCGGCCCATCACTACAACAACCCTCGGAGCCTCACCGATCAGACAAAGTCTCAATGACCAAAAGGGTGAAGCCGACCAAAAAAGAACACCTCGGTAAAGCGATAAGGGCATAAATTCATCAAGACTTTGACAGAGGTCCAAGCCAGTAAATTGAGGCACATTTTCCAACAAGATATGAAAATTGCATTCAAAATTATCCTTTATTGTTGCACATTTGCATTAGAATCACAATGTCTTAAATTGGAGAACATTACATTGTTTGATTTCAAAATTGCATCAAAAGAAAAATTTCCAGGTTGTGACATCTTAAAATCAATCAATTATTGCATTTTAGATCTTAAAATTGCATTCAAAACTTGTAAAAATATTTCCAATATTGTTGCACACTTGTATTTTGCATCACCTTTCCCTAAATTGAGCAAAATTTGGAAAAATATGCATTCTTCAAATTGTTTACAACGAGAGACAACAACATGAAACAACATCAAAATTCAATTTTTTCAGTTTTTGAACCCTTGTCAGGGACACAGACAACCTTGGGCCTCCCTATCGCACTACAGGTGTCTCGAGGAAATTTTGCATAGATTTATGTCTCTTTAATTTAAGTACATTTCTACTTGCAACTATCTGATTTGAAATTCTGAAAAAGATGTTATGGAATGTATAAGAAAGATATCATTTCATTTTATTTGTTGTAAATTTAAGAAAAAAATTGTACTTTAGTGTTGGAAATTATTAGATATGTAGGACAATTATTTACATTTTATGAAGCATGGCATAATTTGGGTAGATTAGTTTTCATTTTTACACAAAATCAAAACCTTAGGTTGTTACAACATATTGCCAATCTATAAAGCAAGTAGCAACATGTTTCTTTTTCAAAGATGTGGTATGGTAATGCATGGCTTGTATAAGTATAAAATCCCTACTTATGAGTATAATCTAGGGAAATTAAATGAATTTATTAAAAATCATGGTAGTCACTCTCACAATATATTTCCTAATTGTGAGAGTATCTTGGTGCAAGAGAATGAAAGAATTGACACATTTCTTAATATCAATTTTCCTATTCTTCACCCATTTCCTAACATCTCTCCTAATTGTGAGAGTTTTTTGGTGCAAGAGGATGCAACCATGTGCAATCATGACAATGATAGTTGTTCTTCTACTAATATCTCTCCTACTTGTGAAAATGTATCTTGGTGTTAGAAGACCCAATCATTGAGCATCATGAGAATATTGTTTGTTTCTCTCCTAAAACCTCTCCTACTTGGGAATATATTATTTCACAAGAAAATGAAATCATTAAAACATTTCTTAATATCACTTTTCCTAGTCTTCATTCATCTCCCAACATCTCTCACACTTGTGAAAATATTTTGGTGCAAGAGGATACAATCATAGACAATCATGACAATCATACTTTTCCTTCTCCTGATACCTCTCCTACTTGTGATAAAGGTATCATGGTGTTAGAAGATCTTAATCATTGAGAATCATCAGAATCTTGTTTGTCCCTCTCCTAATTCTTCTCCCAATTGTTAAAATATTATAGCACAAGAATATGACACCATTGATACATTTCTTTCAAAAGATAGATGGCTTTCTTAGATGAAGATGTTAAGGTCGACCTCTCAATAGAGAACATCAATAAGAATTCAAATATGTTGAGGTTATGAATGCATAATTGGATATTAGGTCTCCCTTGATTATTGGACCTCCTAAAACACCTTTTGGACTGAGTCCTAAGAATCCTCTAATTATTGAACCCCCTAAGTCTCCTCTCATTATAAGACCTCCTAAACCTCTTGGTTATATCTTAAACTTCACAAAAGAGCTCACTAGTAATCATATATCATAGCAACCAACTTATCATATTGTAGCTCACACATATAACACTAGAAACAATAAGCAACCAAAAAAACTCCAACATCCATTCCATTTCCTCAACCATATCTCCCACTTTCACCTAACATTCTGCAGCATAGTGGTAAATAATTCAATCTTGTTGAGAAACTTTGTAACACTCCTACTAAGATATCATTGTGCCCCAGGATTTTATTCAAGCATCACTTGCTTACCATGGCATGCTTCAAAAGGCTTTGCAAAAAATTGTTATCTCTCCTAGTGTGCAACCAAATGAGGTGGAAGCTTTGATTGAGAATATGAATCAACCTAATTTGGACATTATCTTTCATCAAAATGAGTTACCCCCTTTGGAAATTTAAATGGGCTATAATGGATATTGAATGTCATATATTTTGGACCAAGGTTTGGGAGATATTTGGAGACCCTCATTTTTCTCTATTCCTAGATGATCCTACTTAAGATTGTCTCATTCCACTCAATTATGTAGACAATATATACCTTTTGATGATGCCACTTTAGAGGAGCTTGAGTATTTTGTAGGTCTTGAATGTTTAGACGACATGGAAGATTCTCTTCTTGATTCTTATCCTCATATTGATATCCCATCAAAAATACTTGTTGGAGATTCAAATTCTAAAGATGGTTCTTTGAGAGACTCTAGTGATTCATTATAGCAAGGCCATTTATGTATTTTGAATTCAATCCATTAGGACCAATTTCTACCAAAAATCTCTTGTTTTTTTGTAGATCCTCTCATTTTGGATCTAGATGGAATTATTGAGGATATACACCTTCTCTTTGAGTACCACTCTTTAGTCCTTGCATCTATTGCTACTATAGAGTTAGTGTTGCTTCTTTGAAAGCTTCTAGTGATTCATTATAGTAGGATATGCATATTCTTCTTGGTTTAGCTTTGTGGGATGATCTTGTGATGGGTATTTCAGACATGTTTACGAAGACACATATTGTAGATTTGAGAGATAGTATTGATTGCATCCATCTTCTCTTTGATGAAGATGATTCTTCTTCATTTGTTGTGAGGGAACATTTTAACCATCTCATTCATGATCATTCACCATATTTTGGCATGAGTGTGGATACTATGGATCAACATTTAGAGGATACATCTTTAGAGGAGATACTTAAGTCTTTGGTGTGTGTTTCACATCAATATCTAGGAGATTTTGATTTGTCATGTTTAGCAACATGGACTAGAACACCTAATTTGATTGTGATAGCCTTCAACATTGACATGGGGACACTTGAGCCAAGTTCAAAGACTTCATAAATCTTGCACTTTCTTTCAACATATTCCATTCAAGATTAGGAAGATAGTTTGCATACACCTTTAGTTTTGTTTCTTCCTAAAGGGAGGAATATTGCTCGATGATTGTGGACCATCTTCTACATCCAATTTTGAGCATTTACCATTGGATCTCTTTAGGGAGGGCTACTTAGTCCTTATCTTCTTCTCTCTTTATTATGTGGGGTGTTCTCTCTATTTGTGGAGGGGATTCTTCTTTTGGGGTAAATTTTATATGTACATGGGTACCTAACATGGTCTCATTTTCCAAAACCCATTATCTTTTACATCCTCCTAAGCTATGTTTAAGGGGGGTTTTGGTGTAGGTTTTTATTTTCCTATTGGGATAATTTACTTTTTCTTAGTCATAAGTTTTTCCTACACTCTTATAAAGTTTTCTTAGGATAATAAAGTTAGTATTATTTAATAAACTAGGAGATAAGTTATGTAGTGTCTCATTCCTTAAAGGATGGAACACTTTCCACTTTTGGTGGTTAATTCCTATTGGCTGGATTTGCCACCTCCATCCTCTCCTTAGTTCTAGATAAAATCACTACCTACCTTGTATTTTCATATTCAATAATACTCTTGTATCTTAGAAGCTCACATAATATAATTATGTCATCCTGACATTGCATATCTCTAAAAATTCTAGTTTACATTGTTTATGTTTTTTCAGTTTATGTAACTTTGAATTTCTCTTATAAAATTCCTTGGGTTATTTAATCTATTTCAAAATTTTAATAGTAGTTACATGCTCGTTCACATGGAATGTTTGTAGAGAGCTTGGTGTTTTAAATTTATTAATGGAGACTATAAAGATGTATTATAATGTTTATTGTTAGAAATAATACACGAGTGATGGGAGGCTAGATTTTTCTCTCTTGAGTTTTTTTTGAGGAAAGATCTTGTGTTATCTTTGATGGCATGTTGTCTATTCTTTTGCATATAGATTCTGAATACTTGTTTACATATATTTCTCTATTTTGGTTATATGAAAATTATCTTCGATGGATGCATATTTCCTTTCAATAGCATAAGATTTGTGGAGAAACTCTTGTGAAAAAAAAAAAAATTCTAATTTTTGAAATGAGTTTTTTTGGCTTAAAATGTCATCTCTTATTTGTACCATCACTTCTATTGAGAGTTTTTTTATAAAATTCATGAGACACAATTCAACTTGACTTATGGTCAAAGTGTTGTAAGACCATGCCAAACAAAATATTACTAATAAATTTAAAAGTCTCTAAAATAGTAGTATTAGCATTTATAATAATTAAAAATAAATGTTACAAGTGCAACCTAAAGGAAAAATAACTTTTAAAAGTTGATGGAACCATCCATAGAAGCTAGCATAATTCCATAGTTCAATTCTATACTAGATATTTTAGATAGATCTATATTAATCTCATTCTCTCATATTGTATTTCTTATCCTTATCAATATATCTATAAACATGCACTCTTTTTACTTCATTTATTTTTATTTCTATTAATTTTCAATTAAAAAGTAGCAATCTTATGATTTCATATAAAATTGGAAAATCTCAGTTATTTTTATAATTATGAATTGTGAATCTCCTATTTACCTCTCCAAATCCATGCTATATTAAATATATATATATAAAAAAGATACATTATTTTTGTTTTCCCATTTAACACAAAAAAATGTTAAAATCTCAAACATCTACAACAAATTTGTTTTCCTTTCTAAATAAACCATTCTCCATAAAATCAGAAAAGAAATAATGGGTAATCATTAAAAAAACAGAAAAAAGCTTTAAACTGAAAATGCAAGTTTAATTACAAATATATAAAACAAATAGAAGTTAGTTTGAAGTTTAGTTGAGAATGGCTTAAAAAATTTTGACTGGTTCAACTATCGTCAAGAATTTTGTCCTTAAGTTCAAAACACTGTAATAAATAAACAAATATACAGATCCATTTTGCCACGACAGATAAAATCTGCATAATAAGTTGAAGTCGACATAACCAGCAGATTCCTTACATAGCTGAATTTTTAAGCTTATAAAAACTTTTAACAAATAAAAGTAATCTTTTGGACAGAACAAATCAAATCAACAAAGTGAAATCGAAGCATTTTTGGATCATGCTCATTGCTGTCATACGTTGCTTGTTCTTCCCTACGCTGTCGCCAAAGTGCGCTACACGCATTCTAAATTCTAAATTCAATTTCAGTAATACTATTATGTTCTTGGACTGAATTATAGCTGGCTAATATTCGAAATTAAGGCCAATTAAACAAAAGGAAACACAAGAAAGTCGACTGTAGTAAATCTCGGTCAAAATGTTACTAGTTTAGTTATTTTATTGCATAATATATCTATATTACGCCGATAGATATTTATATTACTACCACCATCAATTTGCTCAGGAATCACACCCAATGTCGGTGCTTGCATGTGCACAAAACTGGACCCGTTCATTTCATAGAATACAGAAGAGATTTCTGGAGGGGGATACGTCGCTTCTCTCAGAATAAAAAAAAATACCTTCTTATATGTAATTTAGGCTTACAAGTTTCCAAACACCTAAATTTTTCTTTGGAGTTGGTTGTAACTCGCTGCTCTCTTAAGCTTTGAAATTGCCTTCAGTTTGCAGCTAATACATGGAGAAGAGCATTTCTCAAGATAATCGCATGCAAAAGCACAAAAAAACATATTCTAGACAAAAATCAGATTAACTACTATAAACAATTCTGCAGTTGTCTTTCAAATCTTCTGCTATTGCTTCTTGATCAAATCCTTGAGCCTATGCTCTTCAAGGTATATAATCCTCTATGTCTCCACTTATTGTATATAAAACATCCATTTTCAAGGTAGAGTGTCAGCTGCAAAGAAAAATAAGAGCACCCTGTCATCACCTGCTTCCATAGAAGAATAAACATATAAACAAAACATTAAAAAACAAATTGAGACGCAGGTCCTTGCTTACTTCATTCTTGGGTTGAATTGTAGGATGAGGGGAAGTGGTGATTGCTAGTGGTGAGAGAATGCTGGTGATTGCTAAGAAAAACTGTACATAGCAGTAAATCATCATACATATACAAGAGCTGGTTTGAAAAGATTAAGCCACATAAGAGTTTATAAGAAGCAGAGAAGAGAGTTGAAATTAAGCCCTTATGAACCACGGACATGAGAAATACAGAAGGGAAATTAGGTTGAAAATGATAGAAACCTGATAACGATTGATGAAGAGGATGTGGAAACTGGTCATGTTCTCAACATCCAAGGTGCTTCTGATAACAATAGAAAAGTCATTCAAGGCAGTCATGAGATAAAACCTTCTATTTCTTTAATCTCAAATACTGGTACTATCATTTACCCTACCTGCCGCCATGCCCGCCCCCCCCCCTCTTCCCCAACTCTAAGTATACTTTAGGTGCTAATGGTAAGGCTGACCTTTCTTCCAACACAACAAATATGTTATCCTGCATTCCTGCCATAAATTCACTACCATGGTAACCACCCCAGCAGGTCCAAACACACCAGTAGTAGTGTCGATGCCCAGGGCAGGGAAAGTGTTTTTGAGGAGGAAAATACAGCCCTGATACAATGCTGAAAATAATGAACAGATTGAATTCCAGGAAACAAGTGTGTTGTCAATAAAAATAGGGAACCATGAAAACCAAATTCCTCTTCCAGAAATAATGTATTGTATAATTGAATTGATATATCAAGAAGCATGAGGAGTGTATTCAGCAATTTTGAGTAGTAATGATTTTCAACAACTCTGTCTTCAAAACTTTGAGATGGTGCTCTAACCTCAATTGATCATCTGGTTCAGGAGGTGGTTCAGGAGCAAGCCACTCAGAACCATCTCAACAACTCTCATTATCCTCAAACAGCTAGTTCTAGTTTCATTCAAGCAAGGGCCACTGATTAGAGTGTTTCAATCTACCATTCCAATCTGTAAATTTCTATTGATACAATGGAAGTGGATAAGTGACCTGATCCAAAGCAGAATGGACTTGGCGATGGGCATACGTAACTCAAAGCGCATCTTTCCAGGGGTAGCTCAACAACATAATATCTATCACTTACCTGAATTTTGTAAAAACAAAACAAAAAGGCTTCTTCATAGCTCTTCAAATATTTTTCTTTTGATTCTTAATATGTAAGATGTTCAAGTCTATAGATATTGCAGATAGTGCACGTAGTTTAGCTAGTTTGTTAGCCTTTCGTTGTTTCAAATAGTGGGTACTAAAAGATGAGCCATGGCTGATATTTAATGCTTCAAAGCTGAAACAATTGTAGCTGTTCCTCTTTTCTTTATTTTTATAGAAATCAGATGTTTTTCTATAAATGGTATTTTAAACTATTATGAGATTGTTCGCTTAGGATTTGATGGTTGTCACTGTAATTTTTTAATTTTATGTGAATCATTTGTACTTGCTAATTGCTAAACTTTTGGTTTTTAGGAATCCTCCTAGTATCATTTAACTGCACCGCTATTGTGGTCAAGCAGAAGTAAAAATTGTCTCATTTAATTTATGCAGGCTACAACTCATAGTGTCTGTGATCGTTTAATTGAAAACTGGAATGACACTCAATATAATTTCCGACAAAAGGATTCAAAGCGGTTATTTTATCTATCTCTAGAGTTTCTCATGGGTCAATGGATATAATTTTACTTTTTCTAACATATGATAATGGTAGGGACTATAAAGAGAACTGTGAACATATAAAGACTTGTTTTGTAACATTGCAATGAAAAACCTGCTGCAATGGCGGATAAAGCGTCAAGCTTGAGAGTGGTTGATAAGTATTGAACGAGTAAGATGACACCCACATGAGTAGCCTGGGCACTCTTAGCAGCCGCAACAATGGCCTCTCCGAACCCTACCAGAGCATCATGCCATCGGGAGCCAAGGGAGTGATATCCACTCTTGGGCTGAGAGAGCATCTACGGGTCTCCTATGGAAATCCTTCCTCCAAACTATCGCATGGTTGGTTCAACTTGAGGAGCTCTCCATCATAGTTAGGAGGGGATGAGGATGGATAAGTAAAGTAGATACAAGTGTAT